>CP073643.1:18677500-19040000 GCA_018223645.1 Jasminum sambac
GAGGATCCAAAAGCATTATGATGAGAACTATAAGGGTCTTTTTTTTTTTTGGTCTTTTTTTTTTCAAAAAAAAAAAAAGAGGAAAAGGAAAGATGAAAAGCTGTAACTGAACCAGACGTGAAAGAATTAAATGTCAAAGATGTGTGGAAAGGGGTAGGTGATGATGATATTGAGCTGTTTAGGATCAGTGAAACAATGGAACTGTTAATAAATATGATAGTTAGATTCTCATTATAAATATGATAGAGCTCAAGGGACAACTTACCAACCAAAATATGGCATTGTGATTGACTTCGGGCAACTAAAAATTTTGTTTTCACGGCCACGGCTCAGAAGCTAGAAATTCGATGGGTGGGCATAGCCGCTTACGAAGTTCTGATGGATACTACTTTATTGTTAGTAGATGGACTGCAAGATGTTTAATGTCGGAGTCAAGCAATGGTTGGTTGTTTTCGAGGTTGTTAGGTACCATATCAACTCTCCCTCCACGATTTCTCAATTTTCATCCAGACAGGGTGAATTTTGAGGGCAAGTTAATGATAGTAACGCACAACCACCTTTCACACTTTAATTGTTAGAGTTTTCAGGGGGTTTAGGTTATTTTGGGTAGATTTGCTAAGAAAGTGCAGAATCAGCTTACTATATATTGCCGGAGGAAGTTTTATTTACATTTAGGACAAATTTAGGAAATTTATCGGGAACAAATCAGTCCTCTCAAATGTTCAAGAACAATTTGTAATTCAATCAGTTCATTATCTAATCCTGTTTCCCAGATCAGATAATCATTTTCGTTTCCTATAGTGAGAGAACACCAAACTCACCACAAACGGGGTTGGGAATGGAATCAACCCTTTTCAAATGTTTGATTGCAATTGTAATTCAGTTAGTTCATAATTCAATTCAGTTTTGAGATAAGTTATTCATTTTCATTTCTCTAGTGATAAAAAACCAAACTCACCGGAATCATACAAATTCATGTGAAAAAGTGCTGTGTTGATTTCCTCCCCATCAAGTTAACAAGTTGCTATCAATACTGGAAGTCTCCAAAATATCTTCTAAAAAGCATTTATATTACTGAGTCTACAATTCTAACAGAGTGAAAAAAATTGCTGGTCATGGTCAATCAAAGCACTCTTCAGGTGAGGAACCATCTATTTTAAGCATTAAACAAAACACAATAAATAGTGAAAGAGCAATGTCTTATGTGATGTATGCAGATATTCACAGCACAGGGCTTTCACATTCAACAACATTAATTTTTGTAGCAATGACCATAAATAATAACAGAACAGCCATATATCTGTAATGGTATCTGTTGCAAAACTATGGTACCTTTATGTCGGCCAGAGCTTGTGAAACTGGTTCCTTTGAATTCAAGTAAGCAAGAGAACACACAGTTCCACTGAAGTGAATAATACCAGAAACCTCTGGGCTGCATGCTTCAAGAAAAAAGATAGTATTATAAATAACAGAGAACATTGCAAGTAATGCATCAATGTAAATAGAAGCAAAACTTAAATACACCTTCAAAATATTTGTCTTGCAAGAAAGGCAGAAGGAATTCAACTTCATAAAACTCAGATGATGCATATTGTTCATCCTCAGTCACCTAGGTAGCAATCCAAATAAGAAAGGAGAAATTTTCAGATAAACTGTATGAGCAGAAAATTGCATTCAAAGAAAAATACAAAATAATAGCATCAGTGAATCATTGCTTAACACAGTAGTACAAAATAAAAAAGATAAGGAAAAACACACACACATCTTTATATTAAAAAAATTGGAGTGCCAACTACGCACATTGCCATGTTGGCACTCCTTTAATTAATTTTTTTTTTTAAATCGTATTTAGAAACAAACATTAAATGATATTTAATAATTTCATTTTCTTATTTAATTTATTTTTATTTCCATATTTGCTATTTTTTATTTATATTTCCAAGTTGACACTCATTTATTATAAATGGAAAAAAACCTTATTTGCAAACAAACATTAAATGTACATTTAATAATTTTATTTTTCTTATTTAATTTATTTTTCTTTTCTTATTTAGTGTGTGTGTGTGTGTATATATATCTCTCTCTCTCTCTATTAAAAAATTTGAAGTGCCAACTAGGCACTTTGCCACATTGGCGGTGCCTAGCTGGCACACGATTTTTTGTTTTTTTTTGAGAAAAAAACTAATTAAACGAATTTGTAAGTACACTAATTGTCCATTCATTGTTTTCCAAAATTAAACATCCATTAAGATATAAATTTTGTATAACTTATATAGGGATTAGTTAAATAAAAAAGGAACATTTTTCTATTTTCATGGCACACATCTATTTAAAAAAGAAATTTCAATTGTTTAATGCAGATAATTTTTGTTTTGTATTAAACAAGTGATTTCATTATTTTAATTTAATTATAAAATGCGTTTATCTTTTTATTATTATTATCTAACTATATATAAAAATAAATGAGCCATGTCGGATGTGATTTCATTATTTTAATTTAATTATAAATGCGCTTATCTTTTTTATTATTATTATCTGACTATATATAAAAAGAAATGAGCTACGGTGGACAGTTCCAACTTGGTGGAGGTTATTATTTTTTTAAATAAAATATTATTTCATATTCTATTTTTAAAAACAAAAATCTTTATACTAAAAAAATTGGAGTGTTAACTGGGCACTGTGCCATATTGGTAGTGCCAAGTTAGCACACATTTATTTAAACTAAAAAAAGAAAGTTTTATTTTGAAAACAAATGTTAAATAGACATTTATAATTTTGTTTTCCTTATTTAATTTATTCTACTTTCTTTATTTTGTATTTTTTTCCTTATTTTATTTTTTATATTTATTTTAATTTTTTATATAAATTTTAATTTGGGAATTATAAATATAATTTAAAATGAATTATATACAAGCATTAATGAAAATGTGATATTATAAGGTCAAAATTGTAAATTACAATGGTACTTGAATTATTTTAAAAAATAAAAATTAACTTTTTTATATACATTTTAATTTTTGAAATATATATATATATATATATATATAATTAATTAATAGAAGTTTGAATGTCAACTTGGTACAATGTTATCGTAGTAGTGATTTTTTGTTTAAAAAAATTATTTTTATTGATTTAAAAATATTAAATAAAAACCTTTTTTATTTATTTTTACCATGTTAAAATGATAGTTTTAAATAACTTTAACGGTAATGTGCATTAGGGGTTCAATGATTAGAAAATGAATATTTTTATTTAGTTCAAATTTTAATACATTTCGACAGTCATTTTCTAGAACCTCTACCAATTATACCTACACAGTAAACCACATATTGTTTACAACAAAAATCATACATATTTATGATAAATCACATGTGATTTCTTTTATAAAAATATGGCGGGGATCGAAATATTTTCACATATTTCCATTGTCGAATTCGTAGTTTTAACATTATTTTAATTCGTAGTTTTAACATTATTTTAAATAGATCATAATTTCTCCGTGCATCGCACGGGTGTAATACTAGTATATATAGCTAGTGGCGCACTTCAAGGGAAGTTGAAGTTACATTCCGATGTTCAATGCCTGCAAGGCCCGCAATTCCCTAAACCAAGATTTAACAAATTTAACTAGGAAGTTTTTGAGGCCTCCTGTTTCATCTTCAACTATTTCAATGGGGATGCCTCGTGAAGCTTGTGTTCAGTCCTTGGACTCTGAACTAGTGGTTTGCATACTGTTGAAGGTGTGACTCCGGAGGAGTATAAGGTGCATTTTGTTTTAATCGATAACAAAGTTCTAGAATTGGTAAGTTGGAGATCTTTTTACCAGTTTGCCATCAATCAAAGCCGTTGAACTTTTAAGCTCTTTGGCTTGAATGGTGATTCCGTGGCGTAGCACATCAGCAAATCTTGGAATATATTGTC
This sequence comes from Jasminum sambac, assembly GCA_018223645.1. Classification (NCBI taxonomy): domain Eukaryota; kingdom Viridiplantae; phylum Streptophyta; class Magnoliopsida; order Lamiales; family Oleaceae; genus Jasminum; species Jasminum sambac. The sequence continues at coordinate 18,681,425 of CP073643.1, forward strand.
TATCCTCAAGCCCTAGAGGCAATCTGCGAAGAAATAACTTGGGATGAAACAGAAACATAGATTGAAAATCTTAATGTGAGCATTCATTTAGTTGGAGGAAATTAATTGAATCATCAAGTCAATATGAATTTCAGCAGAATATCTTGCTCCACCTAAAACAGATAGCAAGCTCATTAGACCATACGAGTCCAATATCACAAGTCTTAGCACGTGCTAACATATTTAATCTTAATTGAACAAAATAATTCGATTATGTACTGAATACCTATTCATAAATACAACATTCTCACAGAAGCCGTACAGGATAGATATACAGATGGAACACTCATAAAAAGCTATCACAAAAAGCTGCATGCATGTATATCAATTCTTTGTTGGTTGACAACCTTCTAACTGGCAGAAATCCAGGGCAGAAAGATTCGAGAAAATATTCCTGCAGAAAAACACTGCCAAGTCATTTTACATGACCAGGTGATTTAAATTGAATGTTGTAACATGCTACGGCCAAGATCTGAGTATAGAAGTTGAATATCAATAAAAAGCTTCCATGTTTCTCGTTATCCTCTAATTTTGACGAGGATAATTCATTTTATACATTTTAGCGTTGCCTTAAATACAATGAGAAATAAACTTTAGCACTACTACAATGCACTTGCAGACAAATTCAAAAATCCTGAACCCGAAATCGCTAGATCTAGCGAAGCATGAATCTTTTTCATCTGAGATCTGGAGGGTGCACAGTTGGTAACTAATAAGCTTCTATTTACCCTATGCACGTAGAGGTTAACTCTGCTTGAGACCATGTGGCTACAAATCACTATAGTCCATATTAACTGAAAGTGTAAAATTACAATGCAGGAACTTGGATAATTCGCCAGTTATACAACTCCAGTTAATCATAGTTATATAGTCATATATAATGGGTGAAGCCCACAAAAATAAGCATTTGCTATATTGATGTGATATTGATGCAGTTGTGCTTTCCCATATTTAAAAATTTTAGGAAGGAAAAGGGTAGAACATAAGTAATATAGAGAATATCTTGGAATGCTTCCAACTTCTCTGACGTCACACGCAATATTAGGATGAGTTGAATACATCAAAGTTGTCCTTATTTTAATATCAAGTAACATGAGTGAAGGATTAACACCCAATAGAGAGAATTTATCGATGTTTATATGCAGTAAGAAGCATATAAACCAGAGCTTTTGAAACATATGCAAGTATCGCAAATAAGAGACTACCTTAAATCAAAGTTGTGCGTGCATCTGAATGTTTGGAGGGAACCCAAAACCTTTCCCATCTTGAAATCACAAGGTCTTAAACTACTGGATGTAATATTAGCTGCCAATGAGCAATTTCGACACGCCCACCTGAAGTACAGATTTTACCATTTTATTATTAATTAATACAACACAAAAATGCAAATTATGAAAAGTTGTGATCTGCAGTTTAAAGATGTTACCTCAGGGGGCTATAACTGATGTGAATGAGCAGTCTCTCATTACAATCAGTCTCCACCAAGGATGCTGCTTCTGCAACTCCTTTGACAGTCTGTACGGGAAGTCAGTCAAGCCTAAATAGTTATTGATTTGACAGTTACCATCCAAAATCCAGACTAGACATTCACATCAATATAACAATGAGAAAATAGAAAATTAAGTCGACAGTTACGTGCAAAAAAATCGTGACTCAATAATCCCATCGTGCTGACAGAGCTATCACATTTTTTACTATCACAAAACAAAAGGAAGATATTCACAGGTCGGGCTGGCTTGGCTGGGGAGGGTTGGGACTGAAACAAAAATCTCCAATAGAATAAATTCTCAGAATTGCCTTCTTTTTGTGACTTGATAAAGAACAATATGAGGGTGACACAAAAATCGTCAAGGACTATAAATCAGAACTGCATTTTTCTGTGGCTCAATAGAGAACATGCAATGAACAAAATTGGTCACTAGCCAATGTACAATGTCAAGGATACCTGGCAAAGAGTTACTGTAGAATTCTTGAATGAGCTTTCATTGACCCATATATATATGCCAACAACTTTCATCCCACCCAGCAGCATTCTTGAGACCTGCAGTAACAAATGGGTTTTAATTGTTCTTCACAAAACCCGCGGGAATTAAGTAAATGGGAGAATGACAGAAGTACAATCAGAACTGGTATTATTCTGGGTGCATTGATGAATACTAAAATAACGGTAAGCGAGCATTGCATTACTGATGCAATGTGTTTAAAAACCATATAGACCTACTATTGATAAGATTGTCAAGGTCCATCAATGTAAATTTGCAGCCTGATAGAAGTACAAAAAGAAAAAGGTATTTTCTAGAGAATAATGCTAGATGTACGACCAATTGGTACAACTCTCTAATAGAAGACCATAAAAATACCATTTTTCCCCCCTTTGTATTGGTGGGTCCACCCCTCTCAATTAGAGGGTTGTACCAATTGGACATTTAGCATTGCTCTTTTCAATTGGTACAACCCTCTAAGAATATGTTCAAAACAATGCTATTATGTTGCTTAATTTCAGTAACATTCAACTTAGTTATTTCACAGAAATTTCTCTGTTTCTACTTCAATATTCTTATGGCAGTTGCAGAATACAGGTGGCGCAGCAAGAACCGGGAAGGGGTTATAAATGTTTGGAAGTAAAATAATGCCAATGTTGAACCAATACACATGTTACTAGTAATTCAGGGTTATGAATTCGATGAGTTGCCAGTATTAAAACTTACATAACTTCCCATAAAATAGAATCACAAAAAATAATAACAATTATTATCATCATCGTGTTAAAACCCTGAATAACTTGAGATATCCTATAAAATAACAAAATTTTCATAAATGTGCAACAAGGCAGAACCATCAAACTGGGATTGCGAAATTGGACCTGACGAGCATGCTCGGAGACCCAATCAGTGTCAATGACGAGAGAGGAGGACTCAGGCTGAGACTTGGCTTTGGTTGACCCCTTCTTCTTGCTGTTACCAACCCCAACCCCTTCAATAAGACTACATGGAGGCTCGCCATTGTCATTGGACGGCGTAGGCACCAAATCATAAACAAATCCTTTGTCCAACTTCGTACTCAGCTTTCCGATCACAAGCCCCACCTGTCGAAATATGTTGAATCAGTTAGAAGGTGAAAATGCATCTCCAGCTCATATAATGTGTGCGTCGTGACATTTCGGGACCTGACAGGGGATGGCAGATCGAGTGAGGCGATTTTCGGCCAATTGAAGCTGCCTCTCGTCGCCTACCACGACTTTTACCATGATTTCTTCAGCCCTGATATTCAGTGCGAAGATCTCTCGACCGATGTCTCCAGTGAATGGTGAAGAAGAAATTATTTTTCTAAAATTTTATTTTATTTTATTTTTTTTATTTCTTCCTCTAATACGCTCCCGGTTTGTCTGGGGACAATTTCGTCATTCAATAAAACATTAACAAAACTTTTTGACATAATACACCCATCCCAATTTTTTTAACACACCTCATCTAGTTAAGGGATTTTGATGCAAATGGTTCAAAAAAAATAAGTAATGTTGTAAGTTTAGTTCAAAATAATAAAAGGTAGCGCAAATAGTTCCAAAAAAAATTTGGTGCGCAAATGATCCATTTGGATGGAATTTGTCCATTAAATCCTTAATCAAAGTCAATTATTAAAAATTAGGTGCTCGTTTAGTCCATTTCACTTGAGATAAATTGTACAAAATGTCATAATCTTTAGATTTGTTACAATAAAGTCTCAAAGTTTAAAAAATATATACTTTAGTTCCAAATTTAGTTAAATTGTACAATTTTACATTTTATTTTTTCTATGGATGTTTATTTGGTCCGTAATTAATTTTATCGAATCAATTTGATACCGATTAAATAGTTTTTATCAAAAATTTTCAATACAATAGCATTTATTCGTATACAACTTTTGAAAATTTTCTTTAGCATTAGAGAGCGCACATTTTGATTTTAATCAATAGCTAATAATAAATATAATTATTGTATCTACTTAAAATTTTATTACGAATGTATTACTGCAAACAATGTACCAAATATAAAGAATTAATCACAAAAAAAATCATCACACCCCACCCCACCTCAACCCACCTTATTTTATTTTTTATGATTAATTCTTTGTATTCGGTACTTTTTTGCAATAATACATTCCTAATAAAATTTTATATAGGAATAATAATTATATTTATTATTAATTGTTAGTTAAAATTAAAATATGCCCTTTCTAATGCTAAAGAAAATTTTTGAAAATTGTATACGAACAAATGCTACTGTGTTGAAAATTTTTTATAAAAATTATTTAATAGGTATTAAATTAATGTAATAAAATTAATTACGGACCAACGAAGCACCTATAGAAAAAATATATATATAATTGTACGATTTAAAGATTATGACCTTTATTATAACAAATCTAAAGATTATGACCTTTTGAGCAATTTATCTCAAGTGAAATGGATCAAACGTGCACCTAATTTTCGATAATTGACTTTGACTAACGGTTTAATGAACGAATTCTATCCAAATGAACTATTTGCGCACATTTTTTTTTGAACATTTGCGCTACCTTTTATTATTTTGAACTAAACTTACAGCTTTGCTAATTTTTTTGAAACTATTTGCACCAAAATCCCTTAACTAAATGAGGTGCGTTATATGGATCTTTTACGCCAATGATCCTAGCGATCTTTATTGTGATCCAGTAATTGAATTTCATCTCTCGATATTCCCTGAAATAACTCGAATCCAATATTTTATTGTGACATTGGTATATTTTGTTAATGGGTTGGTGCTTCCGCTGCTACAACCATTATATTAAGGCAGAAATTCTGTTATGTATGCAACCTTGTAACTAGGGAGTAGGGGTGGGCATCGGTCAGTCGGTTCGATTTTTTCATCCTCACCAAAACCGAACCACATTTGGTGAGTTGAGAATTTTTCAAACCAAACCGAATCGAATGATTTTTTTTAGAAGGTACAGTTCAGCGTTTTGAGCTGGTGGTGTATGGTTTTGGAGTAAGCACCATTGGTGGTCAATATAAAGTTGTTAGATTTCGTCATCGTTTGGCCTATGATGAAACAAGGGTTCCCAATGGAATAATTATTCCACTTCGAGTGTCCCGTTTACACCCTTGGAACAAGCTCATGGAGAACGGTAGACGGTGTCACCAGTATGTATGCTTATTTTGACAGAGCCGGCCAGAATGGTTTATTTTTCAATGGGTATCTTCACTGGCTGATTGTAGATTTTGAGGGTTCTGAGTTGATTTCTTATCTTGACCTTGAGAAGGAGTCATTTAAACCATTTCCTCATCCTTTCACCCATCAAGGATCTAGAGATGATAAATTTTGCCTTGGTATTGTTGATGGTTATCTATGTCTATGTAACAACACTTCAGAATATAAATAGGGTGGCGCTACCTACGCTCTTTTTTTAATCTTTTTCACCCACATTTTGCCAAGGAAGACGAGTATGTCCCGACTAGTCGGTGAGGGATGGCGGATGAAACAAGTGCAACGTCGGCCAAGGGTGGCCGAGTGGACACTCGACCACCCTTGGCCGAGTGTCCATCATGGACTCTCGACCAAGGATGGCAAAGAGTCCATGCTCATTCTCGGCCAAAACATGGCATTTTCATAAGGCCATGTTTGGCTGCTCTTTTTCCTTTTTTATTTTTAATTTTAATAATTCATAATGTAATTAATTTATATTTAATAATAATCACGGGTTAATAATATGAATTATTTGAAATCGTTTGGATTGGTGCATTGGTACCTTCCAATCGGACTGTAGGCACCGCCCAGCTTCTATTCTCACACATGTCCCTTCTCCAAATAATAATAATAATAATAATAATAATAATAATCATTAAGATAATCATTTATATTTAATTGTAATAATTATTTATAATAATTGTTTATCCATATTAATAAATTGTAACTCTAAAAAGTATTTTAATTAATATTAATTAAATATAATTATTCTCATGTAACACTGCAATACGAAATAATAGCCAATTAATTATGTAAGCAACAATAGAAGCAAAGAATTATATGAAAATTATTATATTTAATTAATATTAATTACAATAATTTTTAGAGTTACAATTATTATTTTTATAGTAACTATAAATATAAAAAATTATTATCATAAACAAATAATTAATTTTATTCTCACATTATTATGAAATATAAACTAATTACATTATCAATTTTAAAAAATTAAAATAATGGCCAAACATGGCCAAGCATCCAACAAGGATGGTCGGCCATCCTTGGCCGACGTTCCCTTTGCGCGTTCAGCCATCACTGGGAAAAAGGGCATATTTGGCATCAAAAAAAATATGGGTGCGAGAGATTAAAAATTGGGGTGTCGGTAACGCCACCCATATAAATATTGTCCCATGGGTGCTGAAGGAATATGGAGTGAAGAAATCATGGACGAAGGATTTTGTCATCAGCAAAATGCCTTATAGTGAATCTCTCGAGTATGTCAAAATTACTTGTTTAAAGATGTATAAAGATGGTGACACATGGTTGTTTGTCTATGGTAATGAGTACTTTTTGGTATGCAATAATGAAAGCAAAACTCTGAATATTAGAGGTTTCTATATCTATGCTATGGCGAGGTATCACGTCTTAGGCATTCTTTTGCCTAAAAAGAACCAGAGAAGGTAAGGACGTTCTGAGACCTTCATCAAGTTGTCCTCTATTCAGTCAATTCTTCGTGTCTCGGCCTCCATTTCACTTAAAGATTTTGAACTACAGAAAGTAAGAATGCCGTGAGATTGGTTGCATTGGAACAAGTTGTACGACATTGCCGAGTTTCTCTAAGTTGAGACAAGTTGTTGATCATTAATGTCATGGAAATATCTTCTGCTTGTGAGTGTCGTATCATTCAAGTTTTGCTTAACTACATACCAAGTATTTTGTTTCCCTTTGTTGTTCTTACTATATTGCCTTTTTTTTTTTTTTTTTTTTTTGTCTCCGCCAAAAGTAGTTCTTTATTATCTTTAATACTTTATAGAAAAATTCTTCAGTGTCATAGGTTATCGCAGAGGCATTTTGCTGTGGCATCAATGCTGAATTTTCATGGGCAGTCAAGCAACTCATTTGTATTGTTCTTGGCTTGCAACGCCAATCAACTCCAAGACCGAGCTTTATACAGCTCATCTGTTAATTCATGGTTTGAAAGAATCGGTTAATTCTTGTCTTAAGTTAATGCCTGTCCTTGGTTTATTCAAAGATCTTACATAGTTCACTTATAAATGATTGAAGGAACCACATGCAACCACACTATTATTCAAGCTAAGAATCCATGACCAAGAGTCCAAGAACACTAGTCCCACTAACAGATGAAAAGTGGTAGGGGGGCATGCATATATTTCCTTGATTCCTTGTTAAGAAACCTCGCCAAAATCACGTGTTTTTTTGGCTTGGCTTGAACTGAATAAGTAGCAAGAAACAAAAATAGGAACTTCGACTAAACCACATACAATAATCAAGTCACCAAATTTGAATACGCAGAACTTCAATGTAATCAATAAATCAAATGAGAATTTACAGAAACGAAAAAATGAAAAAGAACAACGCAAAATCACTCAAAAAGAAGAACCACTAATTTGAATACACAGAACTTCAATGTAATCAGTAAATCAAATGAGAACTTACAGAAACGAAAAAATGAAAAAGAACAACGCAAAATCACTCAAAAAGAAGAACCACTACAGAGTGCAAGCATACCAGATAAACTGCCTTTTCAACTCTTAACAACCGCCAATGTCCAGACAGGCCTATGAACAAAAGGCATGCATAATGTGCGCGTTGATGGCAGCTACAAAATTAGGACGAGCAGTAATATCACCAGCACCAGCACCACAAGTGCAAGCACCCACCAACACTGTTGTGAGAAGCACATGAACATTAAAAGAAACACATAGGTACTAATTGTTATGAGCTTATTTGATACCAGAATGAATATTTTTTTAATACTGACTAAGAAATAAAATTTACGGTTTTCTTTGCATTTTTTAAAATAATTGTTGTGTTTCTAATGGTTTCTTGAAAAACATGAGCAAAGTAGGGGAGAGAAATATACTCTACCTATATACTTGAGACACTGTGGGGATCCCAATTCCCAACCAAACCTTTCTCCTAACGCCCGTCGTCTCCTTGAAAAGTAACTGCTAATATTATTTTGAGTTTTCTTATTGCACAATTCGAAAGATATAATTCTCCCTCCCCCTCTACTTTGAGACCGTGTGGCCATCTCAATTCCCCGACCAAACCTTTCTCCTTAACGATGGTTCCCTCATCAAAAGTCAAAAGTATCTTCTAATGTTGTTTTCAAATTGGTTTATTGGACACTACTAATTTCTCTCCTGATTGGTTGCTATGGTTGAAATGAGACCATAGGCAATGAAATTAAACAGAAAAATATTTAATTTCAGCATTTCAACTACATGGATTTATTCATGAATGGTATTAAAATTAATTTCATCCTTCTTGCGAGGAAAGTTTGCACTCACCCATGAAGATTTGGCTTTTCCCTGTTTTGATGCCTTTGAGAGCTGCACCCTGGCTTGGGTTGTTGCCGCCGAAGATGCATCAATATTTGAATGAATGTCGTCTGCCAAAACATATATATAATAGTGTATGAAGTGGGAGGTCATCTGTAGAAACTAAAGGGGAGAAGGTGTCAGAATTTTACCAATAACCAAACCCTGGTCATGCACTAAAACAGCAAGATCTTTAAAAATTTCACTTGCTTCACCAATTTGATCCTGTATCTCTGTGATTCCCTGATCTCTTTCTTCAATTATAGCCTCATTGAAGGAAATTTCATTTCCTAATAAAACGACCTCCTGCCTGAAATATCATACGACTTTTGAGGAAAAGCAGTGTAATCATCACAAGGTCTAAAATTTCATAGATGGTGTCATCTAAACCCAGTTTCCATAGTTAAGAATTCGATCATGGCCACCACCAAGTTGAGTTGAGCTTTTTAAGTTCATTTCAGCACATTCACTTTCCCATTTAGCATTGAGCTCAAGGAGTGAAGATTGAACTTCTGATTTATATGGACATCGAGATTTATGAGTCCTTCAATATATATGAAAATTAATTTCAGCTTGTCCAAGATGAAATATATAAACTTGACAATGTGCTTTTCATTTTCTTTTTCCTTTTGGGTTTTTTTTTTTGTGTGTGGGGTTTTGGGGGGGAGGGGGGGGGGGCGCGCGTGTTTAAAATTTCTTTTTGATCATTTGGCAGATGTACAAGCAGTTCTAGTACGGTTGCTTACCTTTTCTGTTCCCTCAGAAACGGCTGGTTATCCTGTTCAGCACTAGCTGCTGTGTACTGATCAGATCTACGCCTGTTCTCAAAAGCATCGGGTTCCAAAGATTAAGACGACCATTAGAATTTGCTAAATTTTATGTACATTCAACATGCCTAGATCGGAAATAAAAGCTCTTACATTGCTGCTGCAGTAGATGGAGGAGCAGAAGGTGAGAATGCAGACTCTTTCTCAGAGGCAAGCTGCTGCAGCTTTTGGAACTCTTGCAGGACAGTTTGAAAATCCCTAGCAAGCTTGGCATCTTCTATTTTCTTACTTGGCTGATAAACATTGAAAATTAGTTTTGGTTATAAACAGCCTTCTCTAAGGATCGACCAAAAACTTTAACATGAGCTTGTGGCTACTGTAGTCTGTTGAGGGAATCATCAATGTCTTTTCCTAAAAGACTAGTGTAAGATACAGAAATTTAAATTTAGAAATTCAACCTAAGCTACCCGACTTGGAGTGGGCTTCATACTGACTAAAGCCCATTTTATCTAGGTAGTTTGAGAGTGCGTGGGGTTCAAAAATGTCATAAGTGATGGGTGCGCATAGCAATATTTGGTTGAAAGTGAGTTTAGGGAAAAACGTGGATGAACAATCCCAGTCCAAACAGGTCCCAACTAAATGAATGGAAAGATAACTGAAGAAGTTGGAACATATCTTGCACAGACCAAAAAGTACTCATTTGGAAGCATGTCCCACTAGACAAACCGAAATTAAAATGCATGATACGTCTGCACAAATTTCATTTCAGTGGATCTTTTGGTAGGTGATGGATGGGAATAAGCTACGCAGAAGAAAAAGAATCGTGTAATCACTCCCAAACTTTTAGGTTGTTAGATCCCACATCGGGTAATTTAATGTATAAGATCCAATTAATAAGGTGAGGGTAAACCTTCCTTAGTAAGCCGGTTTTGTTAGAAGGAGTTAGACCCAATATCTTAAAATGGTATTAGAATTAGGCCCAGTTGTGATGTTGGATGCCCCTAATATCTGTTTGTCCATAGTTGTTCGGCATGGTCCACGCTGTGCGTGAGGGGGCATGTTAGATCCCACATCGAGTAATTTGATGCATAAGATCCAGTTAATAAGGTGAGGGTAAACCTCCCATAACAAGCCGGTTTTATTAGGAGAAGTTAGGCCCAATGTTCTAAGACAATAAAGCTTGAATTTTTAATTATCTCCACATCAAAAAAATAAAATTTTAAAATTATAAAATTTTGAAAAAAATTATAATATCATCTTCATGCAGTATAGAGTTGACTTTTGAGGTGGAGCCATGGATTCATAAACTTAGTTGAAGGTAACGAGGAGATAATCGATTCACTCATGCTTCAACAATATCACAGAAGAACAGAGAACTAGATCCCACTGATCCAATATCGATTCATTCACAGTCTCATTTTATAAATTCTAAAGACTTTGAACTTCAACTGAACACTATCAGTTGGAAACAAGACAAAAGATGAAGAGATAGGAGGACAGAAAAGTTTCACTGCTCCTGAAATTTTCATAGTTTAAAGGAAAAGCTGATAGAGGCAAGCTTCCCACGCACATAAGTGGGAAAGGCTTGGATAGCAAATTGGAAGGAGAATATCAGTGGGGCAAGAATGTGCATGCAAAGTCAATTGTAAACTGGGCAAAATTTAATATAAAGTAATCATTACATTGCAGGGAAAAAGAAGCATACATCAATGCCAGTGGCACGGTCAAATTCACTGAGGGATTTGAGCTTTGCAGAGGTCTCCTTCACTAAATTCAATATCCGTTGTCTTGAGTTATTCCTGCCTCCATTTATTTCAACGAGAAATAACAATGATGAATCGATGATTAGGAGGATACGGGAAAAAAATGATAATGTAGGAAATAGATTGAGCCCTTTTCAGTTTGCACACAGTCAGTTTCTAAAAGCTGTCCTCCGAATCAATTAGTTCTAATTCAATACGGAAGAAAATTATGGACAAGCAAACAAACAGGTGGAATTTGTCACATCCGTTCACTTGTTTCCAACTCTTGGACAGAGCAAAAAGTTATATGGATAAAACATAATGAAAAGTGAAACCTGAAAAGGTTTACTTGGTTCTTCTAGTTATTACTCCATGCTCATAGACATATACCATATGATTTAGTAAACCAACTAAATGAATCAGTATGCTTCTTCAGAATGATTCTTCATCTGCTTTCACAATGAGAGGATGCCAAGTATCAATAGATAAAATCTCATAGTATCCATTTCCCACAAATATGCTTTTTCCAAAAATTTAGGAGTCAAAAGTTCATCAGCATCCATCATGCATTGATGCAGAAACTTGAAACTCCAACTTGGCGGAAAAATAGCTGTTGGAGCCTGGAGGTCCTTCGAGTAGCCAATTGTTTTTAATTGAGATACCAATTTTAAACGGTAAAAAACAGCAAACGTCCGAATAACAATATTGAAGAGGAACACTAGAAATTACGTACAGGTTGAGGCGATGATCAGGAGTGTCCTTGGAGGTTCCGATGGCATCCACAAGTCGACGGAAACCGCCGACGGCGGTGTTAATTTGGAAAATAGCGGATGCCACCGCCTGCGATGGAGGAGGAGCTAGGCCAGACGATCGCTTGCCGGAATTCTGGAGATCTTGGAAGCTCATTTTCTGCCCTTGAACTGATCAGTGATGACGTCGATCTTTTTGTTTCTCTTCCGCTTTCCCTTTCCTCTGAAGTCTGAACGTCAACTAGTGCAATGCAGTGTGCAATTTAACTGCTCACTAATTCGTCATTTGCAGTTTGCTACCTTCTAAAGCGGGCGAATTGAGTTCGGGTTTCCTGACGTCGACGCCAAAATGCTTTAGAATATACTTTAGAAAGTGGTGCTATTGACACCCACTTTTTTTATTCATACACCCGCCTATTTTTTAAAAAATATCATCTCATCTACTTTTTACATCCATATTTTCTCCACAATTGCCCTCACCCCGTTTATACGTATACGCACCAGATCTACACCCACCACACTACAGTCTACTCTGTTCGAATTGTGAAAGGCAGAAGAAGAAGAGGAGAACCTTGATCTCTTCCAACACAAACACAGAGGCAAGCAACGGCAATGGAGAGAGGTTAGTTAACTTTGTTTCTTTCCTATATTTCTTTTGGCAAATTTAGAGTATGTATGTGAATGGTATATGGTGGAGTCGGTAAGAGCTTGGCGACGATAAAGGAAGGGAATCGGTACTGGTTTGTCGACCATAAAAAAAAAGGGGGATCGGCCGTACCTGGCCGATGCCCTTATAGGGCTCTCGACCAACACTGGGCGAAGCCCCTAAGGGAGCATCAGCCGAATTTGGCCGCAGCCCCCTGGGGAGCCTCGGCCAATTGCGGTTGCAGCCTCCTTAGGGTTTTTTTTACTTTTTTATTTAATATTTATTTTTTTATAAATATTTAAAATTATAGTTTTAAAATATTATTATTTAATTAGCTATGAATTATTTTATTTTTGTTTTGTTAGTTGTTTAATAGTGAGTTAAATATTAGTGTTACGTACTAGTGATTCAAATGTTATTTACTAATTAGTATTTAATTATTTAGTATTGCAGTGAGACGTTATATGCGGTGTACTAATCGTCCAACTGGTTCGGAGAGAAAACGACGAGAAGTGAAACGTGCTGTGGATAATGAGTCAGCACATGATCATCCAGTACCGGATGATATTCGTACTTCTCAGTCTCGCCCAGATGTCGATTCGATTGAAGAAGAACATATGGTTGTCGATCAAGACGAAATTCATATTGAAGGTGATGAAAGTCGGCCCGAAAGAAGAACTGATGATGACGTATTGACTGGGCCACATCCTGGTGGTCCATCGGATCCTAGAATTTTATGCTCTTTCAAGACACATGTGGCCTCAAAAATATAGTTCGATACAGAAAGGGCTATACTTAAATGTTATTGTCATACGGATAAATTACGGGAGTGGACCTATGATGGCAATTCAAGGAGCCGGTGGTTGAATATATTGACGAATTCCAATATTAATATTTTGCGAGATGTATCATATGGAAAGGCCAATAAAACTTTAATAAGTGCTTTTGTAGAGAGATGGCATCCCGAGACGAATATATTTTATTTGCCATTTGGAGAGATGACCATTATGCTTGACGATGTATTGTCTTTTTGGTATACCATGTAGAGGTCGTCCTTTGGAGATCGATGCTAATAAATCAGTCGAGTCCAACCACCATCTTGTGCAGGGATTATTGGGACTCACGTCGGAAGAGATTGAGGATGCATATGGTAATGTAAAAGGTCCCTCAGTGAAGTTGGAGTGGCTAAGTGCCAAATTTCAGAGCCGCACTACTTCCGATGATTGGCGTACGCTACGATATGCAATCAGGGCTTACTTGTTGTATCTTTTGGGTTGCACCATATTTACTGATAAGACAGGTACTCGAGTCGCAACAAAGTACTTATATTTTTTGGATTACCTTCATGAAGTACGGAATTATGCTTGGGGAGCTGCTGCCCTTGCCTATTTATACAGGCCATTAGGGCTAGCATCGAAAGTTGACGTGAAGTAGATGTCCGGATACTCGACTCCGTTGGAGGTAATACATAGTTTTAAATATTTGTTTTGTTTATAGCCAGTTTTTTTTATTTTTGTTGTAATTTATATTATATATCTCTTAATATTACTGCAGACCTGGAAATACCGAAACTTTACCACACTAAGACCTTGGCATAATATATAATACCGAGATGGGGAACCGCTTGCGATGATGTGGTTACTAGTGGCACATCCCGAAACATCTCTAAACGCTGTCATTACGTGTAGAGAGACATTGGATTTGATGAAGCCATACGATGTGAGTGAACAAATTTTTAATGTACTGTTTCTACATTATCGATGCATAAATCGTGTAACATGTCTCATTTTAACATTGTGCAGATATCATGGTGCCCCTATGTTGATTTTAGAGAACATTTCCCTTTTGATATTGTCACATTCTATCGCGGATGCATTACGACCTTAGATGTTATGGCGCCATACCATCCCGATAGTGTGCTCAGACAGTTCGGCTACATACAAATGGTACCTGAGGATCCTCTTGCTCCAAAAGCAACTAGAAGAGGATGGACAACCGAAAAGTATAAGGTATTGTGGGGTATACTTGGGAGCATGTTTAGGATGTGGCACATTCATATTTTGAATGAAAGTCATCTTGGTAGAGATGTGACTCTACCATGGGGCTATGCACCCAATTATATGGATTGGTATCTTCAGATTTTCTATCCTATTGTTCAAAATCCTAGAAAACGTTCTCCATACAATGGCGACAGGACAGAGGCGTCAGCTAATATGCATTTGGGGGGATTGTCTCATGAGAGTAGGCAATATTCTAGAGCCCATGGTAGACGGTTAGCATTGGCAATGGATCGGGTTTGGATGGAATCGGCCAAATCCAAATCCAAATCCAAATCGAAATTCCTCGGATCGGATTCGGATCAGATCAGATCGAATCGGATCAAGAAAAAAATCCAAATACAATCCATATTGGTATAGGTTTTTATAAAATAAAAAATAATAAATAATAAAATTAAAATTAAAAAATAAAAAATAAAAAATCAATTCGGATCGGATCGGATCAGGCCTGATCCGATCCAAATCCAAATCCATTTTAGATCGGCCGATCCACCGATCAATGATCCACGGATCGTCGGATCAGCAAAAAATTACTCCATTCGGATCGGGTATCCATCGGATTTGGATCGGATCGGATTTTTCTGCCATCACTATAGACGGTTGGGAATTAGGTGATTCATCTCTATCGGTAAGTAAGATAATGCCAAATGTTCAGATAGCATATATTACGGTCCAAGGGCTAACATTAGAAGAGCACCAAGCTCGCCGTAGACGGAGAAATCAGGGTCCGAGAACCCGGGATGGATTTTCAAGATGTCAATCCAGTAGATGATTTGTGTTGTTTTAGTTTTTTATTGTAATTTTCAGCTCTGAACTATGTAATGAACTTTTCTTTAGAAAATCGTAGTTAACTTTAAGTATTACGTTATTAACCAATTTCTTTTGTTGTTAACTAATAATATAAGCAAACATACTGAATCGTCTGCATATTCAAATAATTTTACAGTGAACTGTCAAATTCAAATTCTAAACAGTTTATATAAATGAACATTACTCTTCGGAATCTATCATTTCAGTGTCGCTAATTCTACTACTACTTACTACTACATGGTTATACATTGTTAGTTGCTTGGTATACACAGTGGCCCATCCTGATGCGTATGGGTCACACCATCTGTACTATGTGTAGATAATGGAAGGTAACGGATGTCCCTCTCACAAGAAAACCTGTACATATTCATATTTAGTTATAGATAAATAAATTAATCGATGAATAGCATTAACATATAATTAAATATAGATTAATGAAATGATTCTAATTCACGAATCCAATACACATACATATAGTAGGATCGATCACGCAGGCCCGCAACGGCAAGTACGTACAACACATCTGTTCGGACAAAGTGATTAGGGCAATATTATATCTTGATGCATTCAGATAGCCGATCTCGAGCAAAGTCATCCAATGTGAAAATGGAGCTGGCTTATCGAAATATTGCAATAGCTCAAACTGGTTTTCAAACAGATCGTACTCACCATATACGCCTCTGCATAACTTTTCAAACATCATGAGTTCTTCTATTAAGTCTCACCGTACCCGAGGCCACTTATCCTCATCGAGATAAATTAGAGCAGCGAAAACCACGGTTACTATCAGCCATACATCCCCTGTGGCTGTAATATATTCGTGCAGGTGAAATGGTAGCTGGCCGACATATGCAATAGCAGCAAGTGGCATTCATGCACGATGACAAACAACCTAGTAAAAGTCGAGAGATAAGATTTGACTGTCTCATAACCATTCATACTATATTCATACTTGCGGATTAAAAAAATACGAAATAAAACAAATGGATTCCACTACCTTTTGTTTTTGCGTTTTCGTCGTCCTGGCGGATCTAAACAACTATTATGGACGGACTTAACATACTCAAAAGCACTGGGATCGCACTTTGTTGATTTGTCTTGCTTCTGTTTCTTTTTTTGGGTCTTCCATGAGTGTCAGCCTTGACAGCATGTCTGACGGCGTCTCCATAATTCGAATAGTCCCCTTGGAATTTTCTAAGCAACTTATAAAATGTTCCCTCCGATCGAGCTACTACCAATAGATTCAATAAAAATATAAAACAATCACACTCACTAATGTTCCTCCTTAGTGCGGAACTCCTTCTTACAATTTGCTGTTATGCTCATACTAATATGCCACCGACACAATAAATGTCGCACCGTCTGGAAATACTCTCAATTGCATTCATTAATGTAATTTCTCGATCAGTGACAATGATTGTGGGAAAGAATGATTGGTAAAACAGTGATTTCAAGACAGACAACGCCCACATGTAGTTATCTTCACGCTTGGACTCCATATAGGCACATGCAATAGAAAATGTCATGTCCGTGGACGTCATACCAACTATTTCCAATAATGGTAACCTATATTGATTAGTCTTGTTTGTACAATCCATCAGCAAGACACTTGGAAAAGCACGCAATAAATTAGCACATGTTGGATGGGTAAAGAAGATGTCATTTATAGTATCGGTTGCCTCACACCGCCTAGAATCAAAAAAAATATCCATGCTCCTCTAACTTAGTCATTAGGTATTGTAATTGTGTTCGACCGCCAAGCTCAATTAGTTTATGCTTTTGACGTGCGTTATAAATAGTTCTTATTGTCGACGTATTCTAAAGATATCTCTCTTTCAATTTATACAAAATATCTTTCGGTCGACTGTTAGATGTTGACATATCAACTACCAACCTCTTCTCATCAGGTGTTAACCGATTGACGAAAGAATAACCCTCTAAATATTTCGCACATGGATAATTATGCACACCACATACAACTTGCAATATGCAATGCCCGTCATATGATGTTTGCCTACCTCTCAATGCAAATGGACACTCACATTTTCTTGTTCTAGTGAGTTTTACCACACCCTTATCATTTCCATCTTTTTCTTTAGCTCTTCGATACTTACCACTTTGTTCATATTACAGCAAAAGTCGAGGTTGTCTACCACCCTCTCCATTGTCAGACCTCTGCACTACTGTTACCATACCAAGAATTTTTCCAATATTACGTGCCCAACAAATAAGGTCATCACGTGAGTCAAATATATTAAAAGTTATAAAATTTCGTGTATAATCTATCACTATATTAATTGGATAACGGCAATGGTATTAAGACCAACAACACTATCTTCTGTAGAATATGTATCTAATTCCTATATTAAAGAGTACAAATTATAAGATTGAACATGTACAAAATATGTATGCAGGATATGCACTGTGAAAGAAAGACTAGAGGTTGGGATGATGTAGTAAATCGAGGGAAGGAAATGGATGATTGGCCAGTGGTCGAGCAACCAAATGCATGCTCGGCCATCGCTGGCCGAGCATGCATTTGGTTGCTCTGCCAAGGTCGGCCGAGCATCCATATTGATGCTCGACTAGTATCGACCAAGCATCCTTACGGATGCTTGGCCGACCGTGGCCGAGCATCCATCTGGATGCTCGGCCTGGGTCTGCCGAGCATCCATATGGATGCTTGGTCGACCCTAGCCGACCAGCCACACCATTCTCGTTTGGTCTTAGCCGAAACTCCACTTCTTCCCTCCACTATTTTTGGCCGAACATTTAGTTTTCAAATTGTCAGTTCAATGCAGAACCACATCCCAACCCATTCAATTTCACAACAAAAGTGACTAAAAATAACGAATAATAATAGGATATTCAAATCTACAATTACATACATTGTTGAAGAAGTCCATTCTCCAGATTGAGAAGAATTTTCCGATGAACTTGGAGAGCTTCAGCTGCTGCTGTTGCGGGGTGGGTGTATGGTTGAAATGGAGCGGCTGGGGTGTGGTGGTGTAGGGTTAAAACAAGAAGGTAGAGTTGGAATTATTGCAAAGGGAATTTTTGTAACAGAAAAAGTGGGTGTATGGATTAAAAGGGGGGGTGTAAATAACGCAACTCTACTTTAGATATGTGTGTTTGATTGGTAAAATCTTTTTAGGAAAATATCAAATTCAGAAAAAAAAAATTCCTGATTTGTTGTCTGATCAGAAAATTTTTCATAGAAAATGGTTTTATATATAACCCTCTTATGCACAAAATGAACCATTTTTCTTGAAAAATCTAATTCAAATAGAAAGTGGAAAAATATTTTTTTAAAAATCTAAATAAAAGAAAATATTTTCTGCGAACCCAATCAAACACATCCTTATATTACTCAAAAATTTAATTGTTACACAATTATTACATAACTATTTGTAAAACTACATTTTTTTCTATGCATATAACTTTTTCTTTCAACGTATAATATCAAGCTTGTTCAACCGGTTCGACATAATTATTTTTGCATTATATATAATAATTTTGATAGTAATGATTTTCCACCAACAGATTGATTAGTGGGGGATCAAAACTAATATTTTTTAGGGCATACTTTTATTTAAAACCAAAATTTAAATGGCTTTTCAATTTTTATTTGCATTTTCTTCGAATAAGGTACTTTTACTTTGAAAAGACTTATCAAATAAGACCAATGAGTGTTTGTTTTTATTTTTCTAAATAAATTATTCTTGCTATTAAATTGAAAATAAATTTGAACTTGGTTCAAATAAATAAATAAATTTGAATAATACGACACGCAACCGTTTTTATTAAAAGTCTAGAAGAAATTTTTGGGAAAAAAAAAATCAAATGTATGAAATGTAGAGATAACAGATTTAAATATATGAAAAAGTTGTCGAGTCAATAAAATGGATTGTTAAAATTATTTTCATTTTTATTTTGTTAATAAAGGAGTTGAAATTGATATTAAGGGAAGGTGTAAGGATGGCAAAACAACCCGAAAAACCCGAAAACCGCGGGTACCCGAACCGAACGGATCGAAAAAATCCGAACCGACGGATCGGTGGGTCGGATATGGTTTTTGATAGTAAAACCCGAGACGGATATGGTTCGGATATGGATTTTAGCATCATACCCGAACCCGTACCCCGAATATATATATTTTTCCTAAAAAAAAATAAAATTAATAAAATGAAAAATTAATTTTCAAGTGTTGTGTTAGTGTGCATTCTAAATTCTACCAATGAGACTTAAGTATTAACTATATTTGTGAATTGTGAACATGTTGGTTAAAGTTCTATTTACAAAAAAAAAAAAAATCGGGTAAACGGGTACCCGTTCGGGTATAAAAGCCGACCCGAACGGATACCCGAATCGAACCGACCCGAATTACCCACGGTTCGGTTCGGGTATGGATTCGGGTTCGGCATCGTGGTTCGGGTTCGGGTATGGCCGACCCGACCCGAACCCGACCCGTTGCCATCACTAGGTGGTTCTTGAGATAAATGAGTATCAAACAAGCAATCACTTGTTGACCATCGTAATTGGCAGCTTAGAACTTTGTTAATGAGAAAAGCTTCCCTGGAAATGAAACTCGCGACAAAAGCAAAAAACTTCAACCAAACATTTAGGTTTAGGGCTTTAGGACATAAATCTTAATAGACTTGACGGACTATTTAGTGCCTCTGAAAGCTTTTTTGAAAGCCACAAGAGCAACATATGCCTAGAAATGAAGATATTTGCGAAATGCAGTTATGCTCCCCTGCACACAGTCCGCAGGGGATATATGCAAAAGCCCAGGAAAAAATTCGGACGGCCCCCATCATCAGGGAGCAATTATGTATTATTCATCTGACCCAACATAGATACTTAAAAAATATATATAATAATTGGATGACGTGGCACCCTATGAGGGCGCCACCTCGAGCCTGTGCATGCTTCTCATGCACACTGTGTAGGAGACCAGCAGTGTTGCAGAGTGATTACAAGATGGGAGAAATTATATAAGAACAATCTCAGATAGACCATCCAAGGTCTATAGTCAAGTCAAAATAATCCAGAGTTCCCATAGCCACAAATAAACACCAAGGCTATATTTACCAAAACAGGGAGACATCATTCCTACACATAACAAGAGTCATACAAGTCTATCTTCATTTCTCCTCTCTTTGTTTCCCATCCTCTCTTCTTCACCCTTTGCCATTAATTGGCGTCTATTTCTCTCCCCATCCATTGTGACCCACTATAAAAAGGTGATATCATAATAATATGCACAAGACTACAAATAGGTCGATCTGCAGTGTTTTCCATGTTGCCTTCCTTAGCAAGGAGAGTGGTTTCAATAATATAAACACAATCGATACAATCTTCTAATGGTGCAACCATCCAATAAATACAAAACAATTACTGTCCTTTTTTGCCAACTTGGTGCTCAAGCTGGCTTGAATTTCATGCTCTGCATGTAACTACAATCTAAATTGATGAGGACAAGTTGAGTTCAAATGATGAATCTTGCCTTTAAAAAAAAAAAAGAAAAAAAAAAAGACCGTACTCCTTTTTGTTGCTGATTAAATTAATATTATGTACCATTTTCTGTTGTGTATGCTATTGCAGCACCGCATATAATTCCCTAGTTTCTATTCTTCTTTCTGGACCAACAGCTCCAACCACCCAGTGGACCATGTAAGAATTGCTATCTTGTTTTGTCTTGTCTTGCCTCGAATGAAATAAGATGAATGATGAAGTATAAAAAGGCATCACCTAATATTTTATCAAGGCCGGTAATGAAGCATAGAGTTCGGCTAAGCATTGGAAGATCCAGTTCAGCAACTGATGTCTCGGTAGCTCCAAAAGTAGTTCAGCCTAAAATGCACGCAATAAAATAAAACATGTCATGAAAACCAAATTTCAAAGCTATATTGAGTATTCAGACAACACAATCACCATAATAATAATAATAATAAATAAACAAATAAATAAATAAATAAAAACAAGAGAAATATCTGTAGTACCTTGATTAAGCCATCCTCAAGAACAAGCGAATTCTCAGTCACCATTGTATCTGTTATCAGCTTGAAGACCTTCTTGCTCATGTTTGTTCTCATGTTGACACTCTTACCTGAAGCATATATTCTAGTAATCCCCAAGTCTGCTGCCATTCTCTTAACATACAGCTTCTTCAACAAAATTTCCATAGAGAAAGGCTCTTTTCCATGTTGGCACCGCAGGTTTTCCGTAAACTCAATCAAACTCCAGATGTCTTTTTCGGCGGCCTTCTCGGCTTCATCAATTATTTTCAAGGGATTCTCCAAATAATTTATATACTCAGTAGGGAGCTGAGGGTTTATATTCATGTCAAGCTGGCACAAGAAAATAGATATTAAAAAATAAAGAAAGACAGAATTAACAGAGCACTTGATCAGCACATCACATTCAGATAATCCCTAAGAATCAGTAACATATTAAAGATGGTTACAAATAAATGAATGGAATCATTCACTCAAAGTTTAGACAATTTAAATTTTGAATGAGAAGTAAAGCTGTGAAACACTACAACATCATGATATTTAAGCAAATTTCTAGTTCTGCTTTCTCTCATTTTTGGAGTTCTAACTTAGAAGTGTTTTAAAACAAATGATAATTTAATCTCCAGCATCTGAAGCCAGAGAATTCTCATGGGATGGTCTGTAACACCCACACCAAAGTGGTTCTGGTAATTTTGGTAACTTTTAGCCATCAAATGACTCAAATCTGCAAATTTGATTTTCAGTAGCGAATTCATGTTTTAGTTAATTAATCTGAGATATATTATAGACGAGGACAGGCTTCAATATGTAGCAAATTCTTAAAAGCGAAATCTACATCGCCTATCTACCTCTGATCAAATAGATATATTGTACAGTTTCATGACATCTTCTTGCAAGTGCATGGGACAACATATTCTTTGTTTGCCCTCTAACCTAAGCACTTGCATTCCATCTTGAAATGGTGACTTATGTCTGACCTCAAATACCTCAACCATTCTGCATAACCAGTGTCTTTACTGTTTAATTCAACTATAGAGTTGAGGTTGATGGTTAGCCCTATATAATTAATCAGTCCTCATGTACTTCAATCGTTACTTGAAATCATACTTTTTATGGAATTTTCTGAAGATTGCAACTTGCAAGTCTTGTTTCCAGTTCAATAAATAAATTGTGCATCCGTCGAAACTCAATTGCAACAGACATAGGGAAGTTGTTAATTGAAGATGACGAGAAATTCTTGCACAACATCTATCTGAGGGTAGGAAATACCTGCACCGCCTGGTAAGGAACTGAAACAACACGATGTTCATCAACCTATAAATAAGAAAAATATAAAATGTTTGAGACTATTGACTATCTACTATCAAGTTGGGAAGTTCAATAAAAATGGAGAAATATTCAGAACTTAGAAAGTAAATCGACCAAGAATCTGGACTATTTACTTCAGGTAACGTAGCCAGAAAGCTGCAATCTAATTATTCATGCAGCAAAACGATATCCAGCTTGCATCAGTATCATACAGAATACATAGATGAAGTGAAAATCTCGAACTCTACATACCTTTGACAGGCTCTCGAAAAGCATTTCAAAGAAAAGATCAATGCCAACATTTCCAACATCCCCTGTTTGTTGCTCGCCAAAGATATTACCAAAGCCTCTAATAGCCATATCTCTTTCTGCAAGTTGAAAACCTTGTCCAAGATTACAACATTCTTCAAGAGCTCCAAGCCGCTCCTGAAGTGCAAAGATGTGAGCATGTTTTTACCCCATATAAGGGAGGAAATAGTGACCTATTTTAGATATCAGTGCGTTTACCAATTGTAAAGGTTTTGCTTTCATAATAAAATGGATGCCGAATATGATGGCGCTCTTCCTTTTTATTTTAAATTATGAAATCTAGTCAGCAAATAAGATGAAAATGATTGACTAAATTGATTAACCCCTGCATAATATTGGACTGAGCGAAAATGAAAGGGATAGGATAAACCTACACGAGCTTGGTCAGTAAGAAGTGACTTATCCAGATAGTATAAGTACGCATAGGCCTCCTTATCTGCCCGACCCACTCTTCCGCGCAACTATAAGCATGTAAAATGACATATGTCAGAAGATACTTAATAGTGCTCGTTTCGTCTAGTGTGAATGGATTTTTGTAAGAATGTGTGGTTGAAAGTGTGAAAACTTGAATCCATAACATGTGTGTTCGAAAATTAAACATCTAGGCTAAGAGCAGCTAGACTAGCTGGTAGTACTGTTAAGAGTTAATGGTAAAGTGGTATAAGCAATGAGGGAAATTACAAGACCAAAACACTGAACAATCTTTCACTGCCAAAGAAAAGAGGGAGGACTTAAAAAATCCTCATATATAATATCATTAAATAAAAAGCAGAAAGAATAACTTGCATGGTAAATTTGGTTTGGTCCAGCATGATCGACACCAATGAAGACAAACATGTCAATCATGTACAATTCCAAAACGGAGCAATAAGCAAGTGAAACATGATACCCATTCCTGACAGCATGTCTGTGTGTGTGTGTGTGTAAAGGAGAAGATAGCATGCCTGATACAGCTGTGCAAGGCCAAATTGTTCAACATCCTGAACTATGATGGTGTTAGCGTTTTGAATATCAAGCCCGCTTTCAACTATGTTTGTGCATATTAAAATCTTAATTTCCCCTTGCGCAAATAGCTCCATGGTTTCCTCAAGTTGCTTTGAGTATAGCTGCCAAAAAGATGGATTATCTTCATTAGCAACAAAACGGAATAGCTCAGCCCATCGATATATATACAGCAACAAATCATGCTAAAACTATTGAAGCACACAATCAACTTAAGATCCTTTAGTTAGAGAGAGAACTTAACAAGACATACCACCAAGTTCTCAACCAAATATAATTCAAAATAACCAAAACTACACAACTTACACAATCAGGTTTCTGCTTTAGTGCTATGCTTAAGAATATACAGATTCTTCAATTGATGCTTAAGTCGTTATATACAGTACCTAAAGCAACTGTCTGCTAGTTAGAAACCTATTGTGGGTTGCGATGATTTCCTACTGAAATCAGTACTGAAGCATAATCTCTGAAGACTTAGAAGTCTCACTACCTATTCTTCCCATTCTGTGAAACTAGACTCTACATCAATGATTGTGCCTTTAAGCTGTAAGGAAACTGGACTAGATTTTTTTACTTCTCTTATTTAGTTTCAGGTATCTAATATTTTCCAAGAAAGCAAGAGGACAGAGTAGCAGATTCTCTGTCCAAGCATGTTGTATCAGTTTCTCGTTCACGTGTGTGCATTCAGCTCTGTGTTAATTTTTATCTGGTTAATGTTTCTGTCGGTTTTGTTAGCAGTGCCAGTATCCAGCTATAAGCTTGAATTGAAGTTAATATTTTTTCATTCTATTAAAGTTTCAACTGCATCGAGGCTGACTCCGAGGGTGTGACAATCCCATTGACTGTAGTTTAATTTCATCTGAAAAGCATAATTATTCAATTATTAAATTGAAAAACACGCATTGTCGATTATGGCATATTGTTTTGAGTCCTTGTAAACATTGTAAGGAGGAATAGAACAAATCTACAAAACCTCTGCTAAGGAAATTTTTCCGAATATGGCATATATTTTTGAGTCCTTTGACCATTGCCAGTTCAAGGAATGAAGCTGTTGCAGAGATTAAAAAATAATAGATAATAGTGCCAGTATCTGCATGTCTTACAAGGAAACCAAATTCTACTAACTGCATTTGAAAGATGAAATATTGACCTCACCCTTTTCCATAAGATGAAGTTTTATGTTCAAGTATTCAGCGCACGATGCACATAGGTCAAGACACATGTAATATTACATAGAAACGTTACCTTTCCATGGGCTATTGCTATTTCAACATGTGGAAATGATTGTTCCAGAAATTCCATGACCTCTTCAAGCCCTGTGAATGGAAGTGACACATTTCCTTACAATGCAGTCCAAGAAAAATTACATGTAACTAAGAGTTTCAATCATATGTGGAAATGTCAGACAAAAATAATAATCACGTCACCTTTAATACGAGGCAAAACGTAAAAAACCTGACCACCACGATCAAGCTCATATTTGATCGCTGAAATCACTTTTTCTTTGGAATATGAGGAAAGATGGGTTTTTATTGGAACCCTCTCCGGAGGTGGAGTTGTGATTAAACTTCAGATAAAAGGACAGAATGTGTAAGTACAACTTATCAGCCATATTTGCCGGCTATATCTCCTATAAATAGTTTAATGAACTGCTGTATGCATGACATAACAGACCAAGGGTTAAAATTAGAAGTCACCTGGCATCACGGAACCCAGTCAACGCCAAATAAAGGGTTCTCGGAATAGGTGTCGCTGAAAGCGTGAGGATGTCAACTGAAGTTTTAAATGATGCAATTCTCTCCTTTTGTTTTACACCGAACCTCTGAGAGTAAAAGAAGGTAAAACAAGTCACCAACTTAGGTGGTCAAGCATGAAAACATCCAATCCTCTATCTTACATCATACATGATATGAAATAAAGTGTTGAAGGAAAACTCAGTGAAGAATATACAAATGACTGGAAAAATCTAGTACCGCTACTTCTGTTTGGGAAATTTCTCTATAATATAGCTTCGGCAAGTGCTTATTAAAGAAATTCTATGCGATATACATGTCAAGCTTATTAAAGAAATTCTATGCGATATACATGTCAAGATAATGGACTTCCATCAATATAAGTAGAATATTGGAGAGAGTAAGAGAGAGGAGAAGAGTTAAAACTGCTTATTTATGGTAACTTCGTTGACTTTACTTCAAGACAATTTGGTAGCGCCAGAGTAACAAAAGAGTTAACACATCTTATTGGCCCTTAATGCCAGTTTCATCAATGAACTAGAGTGATGGGAAACAACTAAATAGTCCATTTTGTGGAAACACAACTAAAAAAGATAGAATTCCATTTAGATTAGGTGTTTCTTTGAAAGAGATTTCTGGAAAAATGAATTTTTAAATGCGTTGCTAGAAAGAAGATAAAAGTTCTAAAAAGCATGAAAAAACTGTCTCATCAATGAATTTGGTGGTTAAAAAATGATGTTACAGAAAATTGATTTTTCAAAAAGCTATACCAAACAAACTCTACATTTCAGTGGTTCGAAGCTTTTGTTTATCTAAGATTTGGTATTTAATAGTTGCTATTTATTAAAAGTTCCCTTAACTTAAAACTTAGTTGTATGAAAGGAGACCTATGTTTTTCCAGTTCTAGGCACCACTTCTGTTGAACACTGAATAACTCGGATATGATCCTCTTATTTAGTGTTATGATGAAGGTAAAGCACCAAATAATGCACAGAAGCAAATAGGAAGAGGGAAACCTGTTCCTCATCGACAACAAGAAGGCCAAGGTTGTGGTATACAACACGGGTTCCAAGTAACGCATGAGTTCCAACAATGATGTTCAAGTCACCATGTTTAATCATGTCTAGGCACTCATCTTTCTCTGACTTGGCCTTCACAACAGAATAGGTTAGTCCCCACTCAAAAGTGGAACTTCATACAGAGTTCATGCTGCTTTCATAAACAGGTAATAAAGTAACGATATACCTCTATTGTCGAGGTGTTACTTTACCACCTTTGCTAGAGTGGGTCGTTTTTACTTTACAAAAAAATGACAATATACAAGTACTTAAAGAAAAGACCTTAAAATGATCACCGAAATCTATGTTTCTTGCATTGTGGAGGGATGAAATGTTTTTGCTCCAGGAAATAAACACACAAAAGGTATTTGATTTATTTTTGTTTTGTATTCACATTTTCGTTGGGGGTGGAAGCGGTAAACTGATGCCGACTGTAATATTTAGATACAAATGTCATTGAAGAATCCTTTATGCAACCACCAGACAGAGTTGACATACTGGGATGATCTTATCATACCTGAAACCTACTCAAAAGTCCAACCTTGATGTTAGGATATCTTGAGAATCTCTCTGAGATAACATCAAAATGCTGTTTGGCTAAAACTATTGTTGGTGCTAAAACCATGGCTTGCTTACCAGCAGAGACCACACAAAAGATGGCACGTAGTGCGACTTCTGTTTTACCAAAACCAACATCTCCACAGATAAGTCTATCCATGGGATTTTCTCTTTCAGTCAGGTCCCTTTCCACATCCTTGAAAGCCTGCGAAAAATCTAAATTGTCAGAGAAGGTGGGACAATCCCCCAAAGCCAGCAACATGTCAAAATTACTGTCACAAACAATTTGACCAAGCAAAGGAACAGCAAGATGTAATTGGCATGATGATAATAATATTACTAAAATAGGAAACAATCTTTTATCCCTAATCTTACAATAAATGCTAAATTATCAAATTAAACATGGAGATTTACATATACATATCCTTTTAGTAAATAAACAGAAAGGTTCTAAGCTCAGTACAATGGTGAGTTACCTGTTCCTGATCTGGAGTGGGCTGATAAGGAAACTGCGAGGCAAATTCAGCCATGGCAGGGGTCTTTGGGTAGGGAGGCCTGGTTTGTTTTAGCCTCTGTAGATACAACTCCATCAGGTCGACAACCATTTTCTGAACTGCAATTTTTCCCTTTATTCTCCTCTTCTCCCACGCACCAGTATCGTTCAATTTACTCAAACTTTTTGGCCTTTTAGTTTCATTAGGACTGGGAAGTGAGACACACAAATTGCAACATTAAATTATGCTTGCATTTTCATAGAAACAGTAGCAGAAACTAACATTTAAAAAACCTACAGATTATAGCGGTAGAGCATACGCGCAGCTTGTGTCACAGGAAGCTTAGCCATTCCATCAGCGTACTCTATGAACACATATTCAATCGGTACCGAAGAATTTTTCGACATATCATGTTTAATAGCAACAAAACGTCCAACACCGACCTTCTTATGCACAACATAGTCACCAGAACGAAGAGTATAAGGATCAACCTTATAACTGAACGCTTCCCCTTCAGTCCTCTCGCCCTTGAGCTTCTGAAGTCCCCTCTGCTGCTGCTCCTTAACAAGCCGAATGTACTTATCGGCCTCCTCCGAGTCCATAGTGGACGACAAGTCTCGCTGACTGTGCTCTCGCCGAATCCGTTCGTTGAGCAAAGATATGGCATCTCGCTGCAAATCTCCATCCAATACTCTACTCTCACCTACTGTAACAGCACCCCTAGCTCTTACTCCTACAGCTAGTAAGGCAAAGGAAGAGCAGCGTTTTTCATTGTTTTTTCTAGACCACCGCCATTTATTGTGGAAAAGCCTATAGCTGTCCTTGTGCGAAGTAGCAGCTATGGCGTCGATGGAGATTGGGAAGTGAGAGATTTTTGCAGCCGACATTTGGATTGAGGAAATTGTGCTAGCATACAACAGGAAATGGCGGGTTGCAAAGCGGAAGCGGAGAAGGGGGATAGCAGGGGGCGAATTTGAAAATACATTTGCCTTCACTATGGATGCCATTTACTATTACCCGTTGATAAGAACGCATCAACCGTCCGCATTCATTTTTAGATATTTTGGTTCCACACCATTTTTATGACCCAAAATTAAATTTTCAAGTTAAAAAAATTAAAAATTGGCGTGAATTATAATAAGTAAATATCAGAATATTACTTTTTTTAATAGAGTAAATATCAAAATATTACTTAAAAATATCAATTTAATATATCTATCTAAAACTATTCTTTTTTTTTTTTTTCATTTTTAAAGCATGATAGATTAAAATGTTACTACATCTTCAAAACGAGATATGTTCTATCCGGGAATATTATATTAAGAGCGCTGGGAAACGTTGGGAGAAAAAATGTGAGAGAGATGTGGGCGCGGCCCCACCACATTCAGGGGGGCTGCAAGTGGATTGTGAGACGCTGGGAGAAATGTTGGAAGAATAACGCTGGGAATATAACATTTTCGATGTTCTATCTCAGATGGGCAATTGTTCAGAAAGCATCAGCCAATTTGATGTTTATATACATGGATATAGAAGAGACGATATTTCAAAGTGGAAAAAAAGATGTTATTCGAATTTTGTGAATGAATTTTAAACACGTCAGTGGAAGCAACAGGCGACAAAAGTGTAAACATCTTCTTGATTATTCATCAATTGAAACGGACAAAAAAAATAAGGAACTTCGATTAGTTGCTTCAAATATACATTATTATTTTATTTTATTTTTATTTTTTTGAATTAGAAGGGATGCGTATGGGAGGCAATTGAACCCTTGATGCAAGGAAACGCAAGATCGATTCGAATGCTACTAGACCATAGGAGTCTTGACTTTGGATATACTTTTGATTTTAAGTGAATGTACGCCATATCATTCAAAGGGGATGTTTGCTTGAGATTTTTGATAGCGAATGTAGGACTAGAAAGTGATAAAAATTTAACCTAAAAAAAATCAAAATAATTAAATAATACCATATGAGAATTTAAAAGATAGTTTTTTTTTATCAAAATAGCCACAAAAAGAACTCAAAACCCGACTAATAATAAGGTCCGACTCTAGTACTCACTGTGGGTACCTTATGGTACCCATTGTCGGAGAAAAAATATTTTTGGAAATCCCATCGACCCCCATGATCACGGAGCAATTATATATTATTCATCTAATTTAACATAAATATAAAAAAAATGAAAAAAATTAAATTAATGACGTGGTGCCAGTAGGCATGGGGACAGCCCATATGGCGCCCACATTAGAAACAGAGCCATTCCGCTCATAATAAAGTACCAATTAGTGGTTTAGAATTGCCACCATAATAAAAAATTGGACCATGCTATAACACCATAATAAATACCATAATAATTGACATAATGGATATGTGACATGATCCTACAATTTCAACCACTCTATTACTTTTAGATGGACGGTTATTAAATATACCAACAACCATTATATTAACCATTATGATATTTATGGTATTCTAGCATTTCCGAACACCCAACCACTACAAAAGTGCCAATTCAAAAAGCTGAAACTAAAAGCCAAGAACATCAAAAGCTATGGATCAGTCACCCTTCCTTCCGATGGAAGACCCTCCGTCACCCTAGCACGGCCACCAGTTGGCTGGCATAACACCGTTCGGCATTTACCACAGAGCACCACAGTTTGAGAATGGCTAAATACAGTTGTACTGCCGCAATTTATATATACACACAAAAAAAAGAAATTAGATTACCAAGCATGTTCTATGTATTGCGAAAATCAGCCAATCAGCAAGATCAGTCAAATGAACGAGAACAATAAATAAATTTAAGGAAGATAGAACTCACGTGTTGAGGCAACCCTGGCATTTCACGTCCTGTAACCAAAATTCGAAACAAAATTACTTAAATCGAAGAATGAATTTAAAAGAATTAGTTCACAGCGGATGAATCAGACACCATGAAGAACGAATTCGGTAACGGAACGAGACGCTTGAGCTTGTGCTTTCTCTTCTCCAGTTCCACTGGGGGATTCAGCAAATCGATATCATTCGCGAGAACCTATTCATCCGTACAGGCAAAACAAAAACAATATTAAGTTCAACAAATGAAAATAATAAAGATCTTTACAATTGGATGAAGAAGTAAATCTAACCATTTTGATCTGAAGCTTTCAGTCGACGAAGAAGATGGCGTGCAGAGAAACTAACCCCCGAAGGTGCGAGAAATTTGCAAACGCTATTTTTGACACGACGATTTGCGCACCAGTTACAGCCTTATTTATATGGGGTTCGGCCGTTAGGGTTAAAAAAATTCACAAACTCTTTAACCATCGACAAGTAGCGTGTGTTTATTTTGGTCACTTAACCTTTTGTTGTTTGAACTTGGTCCCCCCAAGCTACTGAAAATGCTGAATTGAGTCACCCAAAATTTATTTTATGATTGTTATAAAATAAAAAATTTAGTCCAAGACTCCATGGGCGGAAAAATCAAACCCTTGCCAGTATTTCACACTGGCTCGTCCCAAATGCAACCCATGATCACCCTAACACAAATTCTTGGTAAATTATAATCGGCTCCTGAGCCTTTCAAGTGGTATAGCCGTATTGTTATGTCTTCGTAATATATTTGAATATGTAATTTGGATAGTCCCGAGTCAATGTCCATATGTGGGCACACATGTGATCGGATTTGTACCACATGTCCCCCCATCAGAGGAGAACACGTGTCGTTGATCCGCTCACATGTGGGCACCGTACTGTTATGCACCCACATGTGGACATCGAATCGAAACCGGTGATTTGGAATCCCCAATTGAAAGTTTGAAACTCCATTTCATTTTGGGGGCAAGGGTAAAGAACACACTTACAAAGAACATTCTAGATTATGTAACAATGTCACAACACATCCACATAAACTATTAACTTGTAATATGCACTCGCAGTTAATAAAATTATAGACAACGTATGATAATTTTTAATTTAAATTTCACTCCATTGTTAATTTTAATCCCTCATATATAATATAGTAATGAAAACTCAAGCATAAATGAAAAAATTAAGTATAAATAATCCAACTTAACCTCGTGCCATAGTGATTTGAGGTCCCAATACCACAATTTTGTCCTCGGGCTTGCCTTAGCGATGCTTATGCTATTTGGTTGATCGACCATTGAAACTAATGAGCCACACGCAGTCGTTAAAATTACAGACAACGTACGATAATTTTTAATTTAAATTTCACTCAATTGTTAATTTTAATCCCTCATATATAATATAGTGATGAAAACTCAAACTTAAATGAAAAATTAAGTCCAACTTAACCACATGCCATAGTGATTTCAGGTCCAAATACCACAATTTTGTCCTCGGACTTGCCTTCTCAAGCTGCTTATGCTATTTGGTTGATCAGCCATTGAAACTAATGAGACAGCAAATGCAATACACCAGACTTTAACTATATAGACCGGTAATGTGAAAATTTCAACTTGATTCATCATACTCTTCCTAAAAACTAACCAAAAAAGGCAATCCAAAAAAAAAAAAAAAGGCTATTTATGACAAGGAAAGGCAAAATAAAAAACACCACTTAGAATCAGGATATTATATGATATCCTGAATTTACCAAAATAGCAATTTATTTCAGTATTTTATGCACAAAGGATGGACACGAGATAGGTAGCCATGAAATCAGGAGGAACCAGTAGTCTGCGCTGCTTTCATGACAAGTTCTTCAGTTGTCGTGCCAATGATCTCATTTGCGCGCTTGAGTCCCACACAAAAATATCTTCCGATTGAGTCCTATATGAATACAAGAGGCATTGATCACAAATCGACGAGCACACTAATCTATCAAAATTCAAAAATCTTGATCGATTTTAGAATATGCATAACTCAATTTGTGTGTAAACCAAAACCGAAAGAGAATCTCACCCGAGAAACAATGCCTAATTTCTCTAATTTATGGACCGCATCATCAACATCAAAATTGCAGCGTTCACCAAATTCATCCAGTATTAGATCCTCGCATCGATGGTCAAGATCCTATTTACATGATCAAAATTTCAAATGAATTTAATAGCAAGAAAGCAACCGCAGTTTAAAACACACAGTTGTGCATACCTCCAGAGTGGCCTTCCCCTGCTCCATTAATATAAAGAATGAAATTATCACCTCCTTTACCTGCGCATTTGCAATTCAAGCTAAGTGTCTCACTCTGAAACCTCGTGCAATTGAAAAATAAGTGGGAATCGTCTCATGATGATATATAAGTTTTGGCATCACAGGTAGACAGTAGAAGAGTTTTCTGGCCACTTATTTGGGCAAAATATTACGTTTTCTGATGCACTTTATGCGTTTGCATTCACATAAAAATACATTTTTATATGAAGAGAGAGTGAGTGGAGTCGAATGGTGGAGATTTGTGTGATAGATGTAAGTCCCACGAGATATCTGGATGTAAATGGTTTGACCAAATTCAAATTTAAAAGAGAATGAATTAAAATAAGAAGAATAACGCCCACAATGATTTTTTTTTAATTAAAAAAAAATTCAAAGATATTGACTGCATGTTACAACTTACTTCCTGTTGAATAACATCGTCGCACAAGTGAAGAAGAGTGCCCCTTCCACTGTCTAATTGTTTGTCATACATTGACTGAGTGATCAGGTTCTGATATGTAGCAAGGTTTTGTTGAAATCTGCGGGTCAATTAAACAAATCTTTCATTAGAAAAAACAAGTTAAGAAAAAACAAGTCTCGTAATTTTTATTTTAGAATAATATACTGAGAAGCATCTATTTTAGTGAAAATGAGCACTTACGTGAAGTATGTCTTAGCAATATAACCAATCACTGTGGAGAGAACAGCAAACATGACCCAGAAATCAGCTTTAGGCATTTCAACTGAACCCACAACAGCTACCTGCAAGAGTTCACGATTGAAGCATGTGCTCAGATTGTTTTACGAAAAGACGTGAGTAAAGATAAATGGTGGATGCTGACCAGTCCAACTGCAGCGGAGATAAGAAATTTGACCCAGTCCATAGGAGTTAAACCTGGATTCTTTTTCTCCGGCTATATAAAGAAAATAAATAAAGTGGTTAAAAGATATGCTTGTATTGTATCGAAATCTATACTTACGGAGGAACAATTGGAGTAATGCCATAGCAAGACAGGAAGTTCAATGGAATAGATAAATTTAGCATAGGGGCAATCAACAAAAAGAGAGATGCTGTAGGCGAAAAATGAACAAGCTAGAAAAACTCACCAGAACAATTTCCATATCAGCCATCGGGATGTTTTTGAAATGCTTCACATATATCCCACGTTCTGCATGTGTTTTGGAACTTGCTCGCCTGCATAGC
Organism: Jasminum sambac; assembly: GCA_018223645.1. Taxonomy (NCBI): domain Eukaryota; kingdom Viridiplantae; phylum Streptophyta; class Magnoliopsida; order Lamiales; family Oleaceae; genus Jasminum; species Jasminum sambac. The sequence continues at coordinate 18,715,598 of CP073643.1, forward strand.
AACGAAGAAGAGAAAATAAGTTAAACGAGAGAGAGTAAGATTAGGAATTGTGAGCCATCTCCCAGTATCATAGAAACATCATCCGTTTGTTCAACCAGAGAAACTTTAAAATAAAAAAATTGTAAGCGTTAAAAACAAATTGGAATGGATACCTGTAAATAACAATTATCCTATCAAAAGTAGGTTCTTGTATGGTAATTTTGTTCACCAGATTGCTTAGACTGAAACAAGACAATACAGAAACAATTAGAAATGAAAATACTTGTCCAAGTACCTAAAACAGGCAACACTTGTTATTGTCAATTCTATATTGTCCACAAAGGTCTGGATTGACGATAAACTTCAAATTTATTTCAGCATCACAGACAGCAGCTTGTGCACGAAATTAGAGCAAGTCAGTTCTCTGTTTCTGTGCTAATAAATAAGATCTCAAATCTGGAATATGTTAATGAAAGTATTTGGAAGAATCTAGAATTTTAGATGGTTTAATACTTCAACCCATCATCAAACATGCAACTTGTACTTCAGGATTATTCATTATGAAAATCCAGTAGCGCATTTAACAATTTAAGAGATGGAAATAAGGAAAGATGACGTATTTTTAATTTTATTTAAGATTATAAAAAACCCAATCAAGAAACTCAAGAATCACAATGAAAATCATTAGAATTATGATTCAATTACCTAATTTCCATTTTCTCAAGACGAACACGTTCAAATCCTTCTTGGTTAGCTTCATTGGTGGGGTCTTCTTCATTTGTCGGATCCTTTGGATCCGTCTTACGTAGTGAACTTGATCTCCTCGACAATACCCTTTCTAACCTGCAATTAATAAATGAGTGCTACTTAAAAAACAACACTAGGCGTGCATAAAAGTATGGCACAGATGGATTTTACATGCCAAATGGAGGCCAGAGAGAGGAAATCATAATACAGAACAGATACCAACTACAGTTTCATATTGACTGTCAAGGACCCAAGCAACTCAATTGATTATGATAAACAATGCCATTCACCTGGTCATCCTCAAAATCCATGCCCACAAACGTGCAATGATCGCATCCACTTTCTCCATGAAAAAGTAATCAGTTGTCTTATCGAGACCAATCCCACGTCGGAAGATAACATACTAGAGGGGAAAGAAACAAGAGAAAATGATAAATCTAACTCGAACTATTCATTTACCATGAGAACCAAAAATACCTGGAATCCATTTTGACAAGAAAGCAATATACTGGTTTTCTCAATTGAATTCGATGTCTTTCATTGAGATTTTCCCTCCCATTAAATAGAATTACAAGTACAATTTATAACCCTGATTTTCCTAATTTACAATTGGCCTATTCTATTTTACAATGGGCATATTCTATACAATAAACATACACGTAACACATTTAAGAGAGATATGAGATGGTAAGCTAACATTAATTTAAGAAACAATTAACAGTCATCACCTCGACGGTAAATTAATGGCAGATACCGCAATGATCCATCTATTGTTAATCATTTACATCATATCCTATCCTAATCCAGAAAAATCACGTTACATACCCAATGGGTGGCACCTTTTTTATTTTTTTATTTTTTATAAATTTTAAAATTTCCGTTTTTGTTTTATATCTTTTTAATTTTTAATTTTTTGGATAGTGTGTGGTTACAACAAAATAAAGTTCACTGAAAAACTGAAAGATACTTTTTTCTATTTTCTTTTTTTTTTTTGGGGGGGGGGGGGTTGGGGTTGAAAATGTAAAAATGGCCCTTAAGATCATTTTTTCACACAAGAAATATACTTCATCAGTTTCGTAGATAAACTAAACTTATATTATCAACTAGGAAATATTTCTTTGAATTTGAATATATTGCTCCAAATAATCCAGTCTTCCACTCTACAATCTCCTTCCACAGAATATTGTTGAAGTATAGTGGCTAATCTACACGACAGTGTGCAAGAGTTGATAAAGGAATCTGCCTATAGAGACATGACCTTAGACACTAATCCCAACTTTCACAGCATCCCCGTGCAGCTGTGCTAGTTTGTTTCTCATATATCCAGAGTAGTAAATCTTGACTTGGCCATCATCCGATAAGACCAGCTGTGTCTTGCTACATTTGCAAGCCCAGAACAAAAAGTATAAAATGCTTGTGATTTTACTTAACCAAGATGTAGTTCTCATTTATAGAAGCCATGGAGGACCATGGCCTTATCTTTCAAATATTAAAGGGGTGTTCATGCAAACTTATTTTCACCTAAAAACTAGCTAAAAACTCATTTTTTGGATGAATAGTGGTGGGGACCACGAGATGTGTGGATAATAATGAGTGATGATTTGAAATGTATGGTTGATATTAATGTTCGACTTTACCTTTTAGTAGTCGATGGTTTTTAGGTAAATTAAGGGTACGTGAACACATGCTAATTGAAACGAAATCGGCTGAATAGATGAAGATTCTCCACAAGCCGTAAGACTAAAGTTTTATTGGCTAAAAACATGCTTAATGACATGCTCTTGATGAATTATTAAGGAAAAACATTGTCAAGTAAGGAATTTTCTTAAGATTTCTAACTGCCCAGTTTACGTACAGTCACTGAAGAGGTCACTGAAGAATTACCTCCAAGAAAGTTGCAAAAAATGAGTGTGTTTAGAACATCTTTCTGCTTAGATTTCGAGCTGTTGGTCCTACAGAATTTGCAGATAGAATTGATTTTTACAAGCTTTATAACTTTAAATAAAGCTTCACCAAACATACTCTAAACTGAGAGGAGTTTCAAATTCCATTGTTTACCAAAAGGGATGAAGAATAAATGGAAGAGAGAAAGCAGCAGCGACCTGACACTTAAGGTGACAATATGGGTTTCTATTCTTGAGATAAAAAGTCAGGAAGAAACAAAAAGTACAAACTGCGAGAGAGAGAGAGAGAGCTCACGTATAAACTGAAAAACAAAGTAGGAAATCAGAAAAACCCAGTTCGAGGGTCCATTTGCAGTTCTTATATGTTAAACAACTTGTTTACGCAAGGATGTGAATAATGGCCAAGCTTGCTATCGCACTAAACAAAGGGCATCTGAAGGCGTTCAATTAATGAACAAGCAAAAAAACCTTCAAATTCACTTAACGAAATAAACTCTCACAAGCAATTTCAATGCCAGAGTTTTTATTCTCCTAAAAATTGCTTAAGACCGCACCAACCAAGAGTTTAAATACTAATAGAACTAGGGTTTAAAAATATATGCTAAAATACGAAACTAACCACAAATAATAAACATAAAATGAACTGGGCTTATTCTGGGCTTCAATGGACGTCCACTGCATCAGAAACCCCCGAGTGGGAGAGATTCGCTCGCAAATCAGGAGCAATTTTTTTTGGGGGTTCCCATAGTACGGTAAGAGGTGACGAACATTAAACACATCTGAGGTCTTGATGTGGGGAGGAAGCTTGAGACGGTAGGCATTAGAATTAATTTTTTGCAGAATAAAAAGCAGTGCTCACCGCCAACTTGTTGTAGGAGTGAGCGGGAAAACGGTCCCAAGTAACTACAGCCCAGACAAAATCTCCTTCCTTGAACTCAACCAAGCGGCACTTCTGACCAATAGCAGTCTTATAGCGAGCATTAGAATCATGCAAATGGGAAATAGTAGACTGATCTACCTGGTGAATGGCATGAATAAAGGCTTCGGCGGAATCCGGAACAGAGGAAGTGGTGGGGAGTGGCGCGAGGCCAAGAGCCCCACGGGGAACAATGCCATACACGACCTGGCAAGGACAGAACCCGGTACTGCAATTCAAAGCATGGTTATGGGTGAACTCGGCGTGGCTGAGAACTTGGTCCCAACGTCAAACATGATCACCCACAAGGCAGCATAATAAGTTGCCCAATGAACGATTGACCACCTCCGTTTGGCCATCGGACTGGGGTGGTAGCCGCTGCCATAATCAAGGGAGGTATGTGCCATCTTCCATGAGCTTCGCCAAAAATGACTTAGGAAGCGGGTGTCACGGTCAGACACAATGGAGGATGGAAAGTCGTGCAAACGATAGACTTCACCAAAGAAAAGCTGAGCGACATGAACAGCATCGGTGGTCTTTTTGCAGGGGACGAAGTGAGCCATTTTGGAGAACCTGTCGACCACTACCAAAATAGAGTCAAATCCCCGTTGAGTACGCTGCAACCCCAAAATGAACTCCATACTAATGTGCGACCATGGAATTGAAGGCACGGGTAGGGACATGTAGAGGCTGGCATTCGTAGCCCCTCCATTAGACAAGCTACAAATCCGACAGCGGGAGACAAAACGATGAACATCACGCCGCAAAGAGGGCCAGAAATAAGAACGGGATAACAATTCCAACGTGCGGTCACGTCCAACGCGACCTTCTCCATGGACTTCTTCCAATAATTTCTAGCCCAGCCTGCAATCGGGAATACACAACCGGAGGTCCTTAAAAAGATATCCATCGTGAAGAGTGTAAACATCGTGAGACCCATGCTGCAGCTGACGATATATAGGCCCGGAATAAGGATCCATAATGTAAAGGTCCCGAAAGGTGTCAAATCCCAACACCGTGAAGCGCATATCCACAAGCAAAGAGTCTCGGCGACTTAGGGCGTCAGCCACCTTATTAGTGGCACCCGATTTATGTTTAAGCACAAATGTAAATTGTTGAAGAAAGGCAAACCACGAGGCATGACGGGCAGAGATAGATACCTGGCTATTAAGGTGACGTAATGCGTCGTGGTCCGTATCGAGAAGAAATTCCCAATGAACCAAATAGTGGCGCCAATGATGCATGGCGCGGATGACAGCGTAGAATTCCACGTCATATGCACTATAACGGGTGCGGGCGCCAGTCAGCTTTTCACTAAAATAGGCCACAGGGCGGTTCCCTTGGCTCAAAACACCACCAATCCCCACCTTAGAGGCATCACAACAAAGTTCAAATGGAATTGTAAAATCAGGCAAAACCAAGACTGGGGCCGACGTAAGTTGGTGCTTGATGGTAAGAAAGACTTCTTGGGCTGTAGCATCCCACATAAAAATGCCACGCTTAATAATATCCGTGAGGGGAGCCATGATGGTGCTAAAATGAGAGATGAAGCGCCGATAAAAGGAAGCCAAACCGTGAAAACTATGTATTTCAAAGAGAGATTGCGGTATTGGCCAATCCCGAATTGCAGCGACCTTAGCATTATCAACATTGAGACCTTGGCTAGAAATAATGAAGCCCAAGAAAAGAATGCAGTCCACCAAAAAGTCACATTTGGGGAGGGTGGCAAAGAGATGTTCAGCCAACAAGGTGGTCAAAATATCGCGAAGATGTTGTTCATGGTCAGTTATAAACTTGACTCTAAATAAGGATGTCGTCAAAATAAACAACAGCACACTTACCAATAAAGAGACGGAGCACTTGATTCATCAATCGCATGAAAGTGCTCGAAGAGTTCGACAAACTGAACGGCATGATGAGCCACTCAAACAACCCTTCACGGCTTTTAAACTCAGTTTTCCACTCGTCACCAGGCTGAATTCGGTATCGATGGTCTCCACTCCTGAGATCTAACTTACTAAAAACAGAGGCCCCATGGAACTGGTCAAGCAAATCATTGAGATAGGGAATGGGAAAACGGTACCACACAGTAAGAAAACGGTACCACACAGTAATCTTCTTAATTGCTCAACTATCCACAGACATACCCCACGTACCATTTTTCTTAGGGATCAACAAAGCCGGAATGGCACAAGGACTAAGGCTCGGACGGATCAATCCTTTCTGAAGAAGCTCTTCGACTTGACGTCGCGACTCTTTATGCCCAACAGGACTCATGCAATAGTGAGGGCGATTAGGATTACACACGAGGAAATAAATCAATGTGATGTTGTACATCACGCAACGGGGGCAAACCATCAGGCAAATCCGTAGGACAAACATCCGAAAACTCATAAAAAAGTGGAGCCATGAGAGGGTGGAGCTCTCTAGTGGAATCCGTGTCATCTTCGGCGCTCTCAGGAGCAAGATCACTGCCACCAATAAGAAAAAGTACCACTCGGTCTGTCTGGCAGTTCACGCCAAACTCAAACTCATGGAGAGTGAGGAGAGAGGTGCTAGCACGCACCAAAGGGAAATGGGCGACATCACGAAGTCTGCATAACACAATTTTCTTTCCCCCATACTGAAAAGTAAAAGTGTTCACCTTACCATCAAATAAAACCTCCCAATCAAACTGTCACGGTCGTCCCAATAATAGATGGCAGGGCATCCATCGAACAACATCACACCAGACTTCATCTCGATACGTGGGCCCAACCGAAAAGGCTACCAACACCCGTGAAAGACTTGAAGATCACTATCCTGCGTTAACCATGCCAAAGAATACGGATGAGGGTGCGGAACACGTGGGGGGCCCAATTTGTCAACGGCGACCTCCAAAATAACATTCTCACAACTACTGGAGTCAATAATAAACTTGCAGACCTTGCCACCAATGGTGCATGTTGAAGAAAAAATATGATGGCGTTGCCCATCATCCATAGGAGCACGGGGGGTCAAACAAGAACGACGAAAAACTAAAAGCGGACCCGTATCACCTTCCACCAGCTCTTCATTATCGCCGGACTACATATCACAAGGTGGGGAGTCGGACCCCACATTATCCGCCACTACCAGCCCCGCACGGGGTGCATCCCTATGGGGCACTCGACTCGACTGTGACGACCACGTTCAATTTTTATCACTTAAAGAATTACACGACGTCGTTACGACCTAACCTATTAAATTTTAGCGCTCGTGTAATAGAATAAAATTTTAACTTGATAATCTAATTGGGTCGAATTTTACTAGGGGCCAATAAATTATCCGTTGGGCTTTAGGCCCAACTATTAAGTCAAATGCCCGTATAACTAGCCCATTGGACCTGGAGCCATCCTATATCCTATTGGGCCAATTATCTGATTTTAACCCAACCTTATTATTATTATTAGCCCAAATCAGTTCAATCCCATCTCATCACAATCCAAACCAAACCTGGGCTATGTTGTTAAGAATTCTACCCCATTTTCACTTCCAATTTCTCACGTCTCTTCTCTCCCTCCCTCATATTCTACTCAACTCTACATATTTCCCCTCACTACTCACGTAAACATAGGAATCCTCTACAATTCTCCCAGCAACCAACCTTCATAACCAAAGCAGGGGAAACAAACACAGCTATACAGGTAATCCATCAAACTTTTCTTCTATCAATTGTATTAGCTTCTATACCTTACTACTTGAATTTTAACCAAAAAAAAAAATCTACAATTAACTTCTGTTAATTGCAGCTACTGCCATGAATTCATAATGCTTAAACTACACACGCACACAGCCTACACACGCCTGAACGCACAGGATACTCAACTTATACATAACTTCATTCATATGCCATTCACTGAAAATATCCAACCAATCTCCCTACACAACGAATCCATATGTATATTTAATCGTAGTCATCATCATCATCGACCTCTTCGTCAAAAAAAAAAGCTGCGTGAATAGTAACCTGTGAACAGTACCGCGAGCGTGAATAGTACCCGGCCATAGCTACCCACATTCAACCTCGTTTTCTTCCATATTTTGCTCCTAAATCGATAGAAGAACATAGTAGGACCCGAAACTCGAATTTAATTGACCGATTTTGGCTAGGGCCGCCTCGAAATCGTATGGATTTGCTTCAATTTTTGCCCAATCCAGAACTGTTCCCGGCCTTCCCCTGACCGCACTTGCTACACCCAAAACCTCCTCACGCCGTCGTGCCTTCGGCGGCTCTCGACGGCGATGGAAGCGGCGGTTTCCACCTCTACTTTTCCCCTCTTCTCTCACTGGTGGTTGTTATCTGTAAGGTAGCAATTCACGTATATGAGGAAGACAATGGAGATTCAACCAATTTTATTAAAGAATTTTGCTCCTAAGTCCCTAACTTTTATCTTCTCTTTTAAGTTGGCCGTAGACCTTCAACTATTTTCAAATGTAGTCCTCAAAATCATGTACTAATTTCAATGGAGGCCAATTGACCTTCGGGGATTTACAAATTCAGTTCCAAACCATCCCCAAAATTGTTCTATCTCCTCGATTAAGCCCAAACTTAGATTGAAAAGTTCAATTTCCATCCCTAAAGTTTCAATTGAGATTCGAATTAATCCTAGTCGACGAATAGCTTCAATTTCCACCCTCAAATCCATACTTCTCTTTCAATTAAGCTCAAAGTAACTTTTAAAGTTGTCCATTAGGCCCTAAAACTTTTAAATTAAATTCTATAAGACCCGAATAAATTATTAAACTTCAACTTTAAGGTTAAATTACTAAAATTTCGTTTAATTTCTTTTATTAGACGACGTGAAAAGTCCGTAGAGGCGCTAGCATCACACCAGCTCTAATTTCAAGGGATTTACAAGAACAACGAATTGAGGTGGGGTTACTTTATGCAAAATTGTGTTACTTTTTGCCAACGCTTTTATTTTAAAAAGCGATTGTTTACTTTAAAATCCATATCATGCCCTTTACGTGTTATAATTTTTGGTATTTGCTATTTGACATGCAGGTGATGGTGTTAAGTACCATCTTCTACGGAATGGTGTTAAGGGCCATTCGGATAATCATAGCCACTTTCCCCCACGTTGGACGGGAGTTTCCAACACTCGACTTTCTATAGTTATCTGCCTCTAATTGTAGTCTCGTATATGGCTATGTGACATGGTGCAATATTTTTCTACCGTGCCCCACTGAGTATAACATTAACAACGTTATACTCACCCCAAATGTTTTAAACTCTTTTTCAGATTAAGGAGTCCGCGAAGTGGCGCGAGACTTGCGACATCATCCACTTAATTACTATGCTAAATTAGTTTTCTTTTATTAGAAAATCGTTCAAACTCAGTAGTATTTTATTTTGAGCTACCGCATATAGTTTAGAAGGTTTAATTTGTTTATTTAGAAAACGAATATTATTCCTAATATTATTGTCATTATTGTTATTACTACTGTTATTATTATTATTATTATTATTATTATTATTATTATTATTATTGATAAGGTTACAAAAAAATTTATCGTCAATTTTCCGCATTTCAATCAAGTAAAGGCTAATTTCGTAACTCTCCAATATTTAAAAATCGGTGTGTTACAGGACGATGCCCCCCCTCGCCGCAATGAAAACATTGCATAGAAGAGAACCCACAGCCTGTCAAAGGAGAACTGATTTTCGGCCGCTTAGGCGACGGCTGGACTCCAAGACCGGCCATGGCAGCGCAAACAGAGTGGCACCAGGTATGCCGCTTGCTGGGGTTGACGCGCCGGGCAGTGGCGCAGTGTTGCTACTATTGAGGCGCTTATTTTGCTGTTTTTCAGCGTGGAGAGCTCGCTGCTGAGCTTCAGCCAAAGAAACCGGTGCAACCATGTTCAAAACGTCTTGGAGTGCAATCCGTAAGCCCCCAATACCGAGAAATTAGTTGGTCCTCCATTTCTGTCAAGTCAATTTTGGTTAGCAGCTGGAAAAAATCATTGGTGTAAGCTTCAACGGAGCGTCGTCCTTGGCGAAGATTTTGCAACCATTGATAGAGGAGGTGCAAATAATTGAATGGTAGAAACTGATCCCGGAGCTTCTTGAGTTTTTCCCAAGATCGAATTTTCCCCTTGCCTTGTCGAGCACAATTGTGTTTCGTTTGCTGCCACCATGCAACCGCCCTCCCCCGAAAACGAGTCGCCACCAAGGCACGCTTGTCCTCGGGCACCTCTTTAAACTCCAAAACTTCCTCCACCAAACAAAGCCAATCTAAAAATTCTTCGGCCTCTAATCCCCCATGAAACTCCGGTAGATCAATACGAATTCCGGCTTCCCACGTTCGTGAATTGTCCAAGACGGGAGGAGGCGGTGTACATCGGCGGTAGCCGACGTTAGAAGGGGTTTCTTTTTCAGAATCACTTCCAGACTAATTTTCTTCATCCTTCCTATGAGCACGGCCTCCTCTAGGACTCTTGTATCTGCCAAAAAATTTGTGTGCCATGAACGTGAGGTTTGCAGCCTGTTCGCGCAAAGCTTCAACCTCCTAGTGTAGATCTCGTTCACTGTCCCCAGATACCTCATGGACTGGTCTTTCTCGACCCCCACGCCTGCCACGCATCCCTCTTCCCCGAGCTCGCGGCATGGCTCTAATACCAACTGACGACGTTCAATTAATGAACAAGCAAAAGAACCTTCAAATTCTCTAAACAAAATAAACTCTCACAAGCAATTTCAACGCCAGAGTTTTTATTCTCCTACAAACTGCTTAACAATGCACTAAACAAGAGTTTAAATACTAATAGAACTAGGGTTTAAAAATATATGCTAAAATACAAAACTAACCACAAATAATAAACATAAATGAACTGGGCATATTCTAGGCTTCAATGGACGTCCACTGCTTCAGCATCTCTTAAATTAATGCTGGCAGAAGGTTGCATCGGCATATCTTGGACAAGCACTTACCGTTTTCATTTACAGTTCCTTTTTCTCATCAAACAATGTTTCTAAAACCACTAGTTAACTCATTTTTTATAACCGAAGGCAGAGCAAAAGTTTAAAAACATAATTGTCATAGAGATGAAATGGAGCGCATTCAGTATAAATTGAGGATTTGTCACTCTACTGACACGAGTTAACATTGATGGATAATTTGGGAATGGTTATGAAACTTGAAGGCACTGTTTGGGCAAGGTTTGGGGTACAACAAATGTAGGCGGTGGATACAGTTTCCAATGGTTGATGCAAAGTAAGAGTCGTGCCACAACTCACGACATAAATCAAAAACTATTATGTTAAACAATGAACCTTATAATATGTACTCAACAAATGCTCACAAAAGGGAGGGAGAGAGAATTGTGTAGAGGGCGGGGTGGTTGGGGGTGTAACGACAGGACCCCTATCATGGCCTACCCGAATCTGACTTTCAGTACCCCGGATGGACCAGATAGATTTGAGTTCGGTTCGCTGGCGACCCGATCCACTTTAGCATGATATTGTCGCTTTGAGTCTAACCCGCACGGTTTTATTCGTGGATTTACCCCAAAATACCTCATGTCTAATTGGATGAGTCTCTTAACTTATAAACTGAACTCATTTCTTATGCTCAAGCGATGTTGGATTATGGGTATTACAATCACCTCTCCTAAAGAAGTCCAATGTCCATGTTGACCACCATCTGGCTCTAATACTATCTATAACAACCGGACCCCCATTATGATCCACCCGAATCTGGCATTCTGTGGCCCGGGGTGGACCATACGGATTTGAGTTCGGTTTCCTAGTGATCCGATCCACTTTGGACCTAACCCGCACGGTTTTGCTCTTGGGTTTACCCAAAAAGGCCTTATGCCTAATTAGATGAGTCTTTTAACTTATAAGTTGGATTGCTTTCTTATGCCCAAGCAATATTGGATTGTAGGTGTTACCCGCGCGGGGGGGTGGTTGTGATAAAAGGGAAATACCTTATCAGCAAAGTCTGGAAGGTTTTCACGAGGATGCTCCTCAAAATACGTCCTCAAAAGCTTTTTATCAAGCTGCAATCAGAAGTAGGGTGAACAGCAAGGAGATGCAATATCATGGGCATAGTTAACACCCTATGACTTATGGAATTATTTCTCAATGTCGAAATCAATCATATCTACATCTGCATACCTTAGATTCATCAACTGTGATGGGAAGATTGAGAAGATATTGCCCTGACTGTGCTATTTCAATCTCTTCATCAGTGGCTATCTTAAAATTGCTCTTTTCCATCACCTGCACAATAATATAAGTGTGAACTCAAAATGAAAAATAAACAAATAAGGAAGAACTGACAAGCAATGACATGCAATCATTTCCCTCTTTGACCCTCCACCCAAGAAAATGGGTAGAAAGTCGCCAAGTTGATAGATAGTCCATACATATTGCAAAGTAAAAGTAATAAAAAGAGGAAAAAAACAAATTATGAAAAATAAAGATGCAATATCATTAGGACTTTGAGCATGTTACAAACATATAGTTTCATTTAGTTAGTTTATTTTAGCTATCTTGTTTGACTAGAATATTATAATTGATGAGATTTTAAGTAAATACTTATGTTCATAGTATCATTTTCTTCTTCTTTTTTTTTTTTTTTTTTTTTTTGGGCACACATTTGCCACATTCGTATTTAAATTATATTATACATTCTGCTCATATACCATTCATATTTCATCACTATGGTGAAATTATTTTTCACCACAAGTAATATAATGGATTTTTTCTACTTTTAACCAAAAAAAAAGAAAAAAGAAAAACTCATTTTTAGAAGTGAAACTTATTATAGCTATTACATGAATTGAAAGTTATTTATAGACTATTTAGCCCATATTAGCTAACACATTCGAATTTCAAATAGAACTTGGTCAAATTAATCACATTCACGTATCTCATAAGACTCATATGTACTACATAAATCTCTACTACTCATTTCGAAAATTCAAAAATTCTATTTCAAATATAAATTTATTGGCTAACACCCCTTTAGTAATGTTATTTACTTATTTTCATACTATGTCCTCATACAGCCATGCACATTGAAGGAAGTCAAAGTAATTTAACCCTTCTAACCCAAAAAAATTATCAATATTCCTTAAAACATGAATCAGAGTTTAGTATGCATTATGTATTTGAGAATTCTCATGTAATATGATTATATGAAGACTTGATTATTGAATGAATTGATTTTTTCGTCTCTATACTTTCTATATTCTCTCCCCCTTCCTACTCTCTTTCTCCCCGCTTTCTCTTCTTTCCTCTTTCACTTTCCTTCTACTTCTACTCTTGGTTTAGCTGCATTCTATGTCATGCTTTGCTGGAAGCACTGAATTCGTCCTCCAGAATAGCAAAACAGTCTCCTGCAAAAATAAGCAAAATTGCTACATGTATCCATTATTTTACGAATCTCTTCCTCATTTTTGTACTAAATTTTACCTGAAATAAGTACGTTAAAAAATTCTGTTCAAGAATGCTGACTTCATCCGGAGATAAGTTCTGCTGCTCTAATTTCTGAGCTCCAGACACAGGATCAAAGAGGGAGTACAATTGCTGCATGCACAGAAACATTATCACATTAGCATTGCAATGAGTGGGGTGTGGACGAGTGGATGTCAGAAGGAAATTTAGATTTTGATCCAATAAAAAAGGAAAATTTACCATGAGATCCTCAAATTGTAAAAGATACCAAGCTCGAATTGTGTACTCAACTCTCTTGCAGAGTTTCAAAAATTCAGCACGATCAGAAGTATGCTCTGCATATTGCAAAAATAAGCACTCAAAACAAAGCTAGTGCCAACAAGTTCATGCTAAAATGCAAAAAATCAATGTAATAATCTACAGATAGAGTGAGAAAATAATCTACTAAACCACAGTGCTTAGCTTCTCAGAGCACCCATGAATCATGATACCACACTTCAATTCGTTTCAGTGATGGATAATTAAAATTTGAACGAATTCGTGTATATATGTGTAGTACATATTATATATTGTTCTACTAATACCACGCCGAATTTTATTTTACTTTTTTAACTAAATCATGAATAATTACAATTAAGCGAAATTTCAAATTAGAGGTTGATTTAAAAAGACTCCACCAAAATTAAGAATATTTACAGATATAAAATATGAGCATAAAAGAAAATTGATTACCAATGAGGTTTGCGAGGTGCACGGTGAGCTTAGGCTTGAGGATTGGAATGACGGATTCTCGCTCCAATCGGATCACCTCTTTGCCCTTCGTCTTTTGCGTCTCCGCCATTTTTTCCCTTTTTCTCTCTTAACTCATCTGCAGAGTGACATTGGAAATGGATTTGGGAAATGGGCGATTTGAATTTGATAGCTTGAATCGAATTGAATAATTCAGAGCCGAAATTGTAGTTTATAATGCGAGTATTGAGTAATTAACTTCGCTTTTAAGGTAGATTAATGGACAACAAAAGGCCTAGAACAATTCGATTCTTGGAACTCCCAAAATCTTAAATCTCACCTCTGTCCGTTTGTCGTTTTCATTTTTCCTTCTTTTTTTTTTCTTATTTTTTATTTTTTGTTTTTTGTTTTTCTCGTCACAAAATGGGCCAAAAAAAAAAAGGGCCGCTGCCCCCCCGGGGGGGGGGGGGTGTTGTTGGCACGGAAAATTAACCAAAAAAAAAAAAAAAAAGAAAAGAATTTGTGCATAAGAAAGAAAATCTGGACAGGGATTATTTATTATTGATTTATATTACTCATGAATAATAATTCAGACTGTCTTTCCAAGGGTTACTTTCATTCAATTATTTATTTATTTTCACTATCCGTCATTACAATAACTGTTTTGGGGTATAAATTTCATTGGTGGTGGCCCAAGTTTGGCAAACTCTATATTGAATCCATTAAATTTTAGTTCACTCCACTCAAGTTGACGATTCTTTTTATTTAATTTTATTTTAAGTTCCAATCGTGCTGTACAAGATACACTTAATCACAGAACTTCAATTTGTTCAACTGACTGCCTCTATCACCACGACCATGCAACTGTAGGCCTTAGTTTGATGCCTTCGCGGCAAACCCTTATCCCACCCCCTAGTGGCGGAGCTATCGTTAGCCCAGTGAGGTCCATTGCCCTCATTGGGTTCTGCACTGGTCCAGTAAAAATACTAATGGCCCTCACTCAAATTTCTGAAGCCCAACAAAACTTGGCCCAAAAAAATTTTTGTAGCCCAAAAGTAACAGTGGAACCTCACCTCAGCTTCTTCGTTCTCTAATCTCTTTCTGGCTAACTGGTTTTCTCTAGTCTCGTCTCTATTCTCTCAGTCTCTAGCGTTTTCTCTCTGTCTACGCTATTGGGCAACGGTCCGACGATCGGTGAGAGCGGCTCAAAGTAGTCACGGGCTCTTCGGCACCACTAGTCCACGATCCACTCGACTCCACAAACCATAATCCACTACGTCTGCTTGTGAGCTCATCCACGGTCCAATTGCATCTCCTTTTTTGGCTTTTTCACTTTGATTCTTCAAAATTCGAAGTGAGTTAATTCGATTCACTCTTCCCTTATTATTTAATTATATAAAATGTTTAATATTTGTATTTTGAGAAAAAATGCCCTAATTTTTTTTATATCTAATTTAGTAATTAGATTTAGGGTTAATGATTATTGACTAATTGAATTAAATCAATTAATAATTGTGCCATTGTTTCAGTTGTTTGGAAGTTGGAAGTTGGAACTTTCAACTTTGTAGATTCGCAGGTTAGCCTTTTAAGTTTTAAGGTTGTATTTAGTTTGGAGAGTAAAATTGTAAAAATGTTGAATAATGTGGAAAAAGTAAAGAAGACAACCAAACCTAGCATTACACTATTGGTAAAAAAATTACCTAAGCTCCTAACAAAAATTTAGATGATGAGACGAGCCTCGACATCGACTAATAAATAGTTTTATTTTCTTGGACCTAGCAAACATTGCACTCTGCTTGGTATTTGGAAGCCTTAATTTTTATGTTAATTGAAAATTTGAAATTTGAAATTTGAAATTTATGTTTCTACAATCTGCCCAAGTTCCCAAGGTAATAGGATGTGGTGGTATATGCACGGGTTTAATTGGAATTTAGTTTTTTTTTTCTTTTTTATTATTGGGCTGTGGATTTTTGTAATGTTGTATGTTTGGCAATTAGTAGTGATTTATTGTTGTCATATATATTTCAAATTATGAAGAAAATCGATAGAGACTTTGAAAGAAAAAGAATTGAAGAAAATATTATTGAGGTGAGTACGAATAGAGGTTCGGAAAGATCAAATAGAGTTTAGGAAAATGTTATTGAGGTGAGCACGAATACAGATTCCGAAAGATCAAATAGAGTTGAAGGAATATTATTGAGGAGAGTGGAAATAGAGAGTCGGACAGCGTATCTGCAATGAGGATGAGTATGAGCTCAAATATGGTTGAACAATTTGAGGCTTCACAACTTCCTTATGATCTTGGATTTAGAATTCCAATTTGGAAGTATAGCTCTAAAATTAAAGATCAAGTTCAGAGAGCATATTTGTACAAGGGTCCCTGTCAACCTATGGATCACACATTCATTCCCATATCGGTGTTACAGACAAGCAATGGGTAGAACATTCAATCCCTCTTGGTATGATACATACGGTAGTGATTGGTTAGAGTATAGCATATCAGAAGATGCTGCATATTGTCTTTACTGTTATCTCTTCAAACCAAATAAAGGAAACAACCAGGAGGGGTTGCTTTTGTCAACGAAGGATTCACCAATTGGGAAAATACAAACAGGTTTAAAGTTCATGTTGGAAAGGTTGATGGTGAGTACAATCAAGCTCGACTGAAGTGTGAGGCATTAATCAATCAAGATCAACACATTCAAACACTTTTGTAAAAACAATCAAAACAAGCGAAAGATGAATATCGTATTCATCGTAATGCTTCAATTGATTGTGTTCGACTTTTGTTGCAATAAGGGTTAGCTTTTCGGGGTCACGATGAATCAGAGAGTTCTCTCAACCAAGGTAACTTCCTTGCACAACTAAAATTTTTGACTAATCATAATGATATTATTAAAGGTGTGACATTGGAAAATACTCCTGAGAACAACAAATTAATGTCACCTGACATTCAAAGGATATAGTTAGTGCTTGTGCAGCTGAAACAATAAATGTTATCATGACAGATGTTGGTGAGTCATTGTTTTCTATTCTAATTGATGAATTTCGTGATGTGTCAATTAAGGATCAAATATCTGTTGTTTTGAGTTATATAGATGATAGTGGACATGTAATTGAATGTTTTATTGGGATTGAACATGTCACTAGTACCACGACACTCTTACTTAAGACTACTATTGATAAGATGTTTTCTAAACACAACTTGAGAGCATCTCTAGATTGAGAGGCCAAGGTTATGATGAGACTAGTAATATACAAGGAAAGTTCAATGGTTTAAAAGCACTAATTTTAAATGATAACTCATGTGCTTATTACATACATTGTTTTATTCATCAACTTCAACTAGCTTTTGTAGTTGTGGCAAAGAAGAGTATTCCAGTTGCTGAGTTTTTTTCGTATTGTTACTAATGTGATAAATGTTATTGGAGGATCTTGTAAGCATAGTGACCTCCTTCGAGAAAAACAATCGGATTTTATTGTTGAAGCGTCAGAAAATGGCGTAATTGCAAGTGGAAGAAGACTTAATCAAGAAAATAGTCTCACGTGTGCCAGGGATACAAATTGGGGTTCACATTATAATTCCTTGATTAGCTTACTTTATATGTTCTATGCTGTGGGTGATGTACTTGAAATGACTTATGAAGATGTTGATTCTTCTTCAGATCAGAAATTGGAAGCATTTAATTTGTTGCATTCGATACATTCTTTTGATTTTGTGTTCAACTTACATATGATGAAAATTGCATTAGGAATTTCCAATGAGTTGTCACAGGCATTACAGTTGATAGATTAAGATATTGTGAATGCAATGGATTTGGTAAGAGTTTGTAAGCAAAGACTCCAAGTGTTGAGAGATGATGGGTGAGATTCATTTTCAGAAGATGTTTGTAATTTTTGTCAAAAGTATTACATCGATGTTTCCAAGATGGATGATATATTTATGCAAAGTGATATTTGTGGTTGTCCTCAACGTAATCCGTCGAAGTTGACAAATTTGCATCACTGCCGCGTGGATTTGTTTTATGCTGTGATCGATTTGCAACTATTGGAGTTGAATGATCGTTTCTCGGAGGTAAGTATAGAGTTACTACTTTGCATAGCTTGTTTGTCTCCACGAGATACATTTTCTTCATTTGACAAGAAAAGATTGATTCAACTTGTTGAGTTTTATCCACAAGATTTTTCACCACCAGATATTCTCATGCTTGAAGATCAGCTTCATGCTTATATTTTTTATATGCATTCCAACATTGCATTTAAATAGTTGAAAGGCCTTGGTGATCTTGCAAAGAAGTTAGTTGAGACAAGGAAAAATAAAATATTTCCTTTGGTTTATAAGCTTTTGACTTTGACATTGATTATACCGGTTGCCACTGCTAGTGTGGAAAGAGTGTTTTATGTAATGAATTTCATCAGGGATGATTTGCGCAATCGAATGGGTGATGAATGGTTAAATGATAGCTTAATTGTTTATGTAGTGAAAGAGATCTTTTCAAGAGTTGATAACGAAATCATTGTCAAACGATTTCAAAATATGAAAACCTTAGAGAACAATTGTAATATACGATATTTGTATTTGTTTCTGTTATCAAAGTGTGTTTAATTTTCTATTTCTAATTGTATCTGCCCTCATTGAGTGGAATTCCTGACTATGCCACTGCACCCCCAACCCAACCCAACCCAAAAATCTCGCGCTTAAGTTTGCTGCCCCTATCCCCAACAAAACTGAAAACATAAACTTTGCTGATTCTCTACGGCAATGCAACAGCGTGCCCAAATTTGCTACGTCCGTTCGTTAACCAATGGAGTTGTGTTCAATTGCACAGGTACTCCCTCCATCCCACTAAAATATACATCCACAAATTAAAAAAAAAAATTAAATGTAGTTGAAGTTATAAAATTTTTCTATATTCTTTATATTTCACCCTTATAATAAGGTCTTGTTCTATACATCAACTAATTCAAAAACTTCAATCCATTTTTTCTCTTTCATCCTTTTCCACCACTCAAATATTAATTTGACAATTTCTTTATATTTTTTAATACATCTTCATTACATTTTAACCACCAATTATACAGGAAATTCGAGTAAATCCAACATTTTGAATTACATGTTGTATAGAATAAGGCCTAAATAACAAAAATATAATATAAAAACGTTTAACTGTCATTGGGAGACGGAATGTCTATTTTATTATTTAGTATTCCAATTATCTTAAATAAGTGTATTTTAATCTATTTAAAAATAAATATACTCTCAATAAGGAATTTGGATTATAATTTAGAATAAACCAAAATAGAAAACAAGCGTATCTTAACGGGATGAAAGTAATCGTAAACAATAAATCAAGCTGTACGTTGTACGACTAAAACTATTGTTACTATTGTCCCGATGGCTCAATATCTGATGTGCATATTGTGGTATCAAATGTTTTGGTAATGAGATACAACAAATGACAACGAAAAATCAAAGAACTCAAATTCCGGCAAGACTCTGTTCCATATGTTTCATTATACTTTCATGGCCCCCACAAAAAAGGAAATGGAAAAAAAACACTACAAATATTATATGACCGAAAAAGCTTTGTCAATTCAACATAAGTGCCACTGTGAAAGTCATTACTCTAGCCAAGCTTCCTGCTTTCCCATGACTTAAAATACCATCTTGGGACCGACCTGATACTTGATATATATTATTTCTACCAGATATAAAAACATGTGATTGATTCCTCCTGTAGAGACTGTAGAGAACTACTTATATACACGTTACTTTACAAAGTGCCATCTTTTGGTAAAGCAAAAATACTACCAGACTCTGAAGAACAAAATAAAACGAGACCAAAATTAAGAACATCCTCATTGATTCCACGATCTTAAGAACGTTGGTTGCCCAATTGAGTCTTGTAAACCAGAATTCTGATGTGGCAATCCCATCCATCCAACGTTGTTCGTTTTCACACCCGATGAAGCAGAGACATGGCTGCTCAAGTAGCCTAGCGAATTCCCAGGCTGTTGCAACACGTTGATGCCTGTGGGAATCTCACCGTCAATTCTTCCCGGCCCTATGGACACCATTGGATCATAACTGACCCTCGGACGTAGTTCATTACATTCAGATACAACGCTGTATAAGGTCTGGTCCGAGTTGGAACTGCCTATGCTGTGGGTCCCACCACCACCACCCATCGACCAGCCTCCAACACCACCAACCCCACGCCCACTTGGAAACCAGTTATGGCTCAACTCTCCATTCATATGAGATAGAGGATGAGAATGATGATGAGGAGGATGTGGTGGTGGGGCCCAATCATGAATGTTGACTGTCAACTGTCGACCTCCATCGGAAAAAACACACTCTGGAATGTTCTGATGTAAGTAAAGGTCATTAAATCTCTTCTGCCTGGGGTCGTCTAGACTAAGTGAAGGATAAACCTGTCCTCTAAAATGTGTGGAAAATTGACTACCACCATCCATTAGATTTGGCGTCCGCCTAAAATCTAACCCCAGCTGTTTTTCCCCATGATGGCTTGGTAAACTGCTCTCGTTCTTGAACAAGGACTGAAGAAGCTCGTTTGGAGGTTTTGGGGGGAAAGAAGTAAAGAAAGAAACATCATCAGGCTGTCTTTGCAACATAGTCTTTCTTACATCCTTATTATCCTGTCTGGTTGCTTCCAGAGACATCATTTGTACAGGTTGTCGCTCTATAAACTGGGGATGGCCAAGAGACAACTCACCAGCAGAGGCATATTCATTGCTTGCAGAAGCATGATAATACGAACCGTGCATGTTACCTGCTTTCTGGCTAATGAGGACATCCATGGGGCTTAGATTTCCGTGGTACTCTGACATTACTGTAGGAACTGCTACATCTGTTTTTGGGATTACATCACTTCCAATGGAATCCATCTCAATCGAGTTGAAATGAGAGCTATGGTTGTCAGCCAAATCGATCTGCTGCAGTTGTTGTTGATCGTGAATAAAAACATGGCTGGAGTCGTCACTATCATGGGGTGGTTGCTCGTTGAATGCATAATCAGTCGTTTTTTCCTCATCAACCTGATCATAATAAAATCACAAACTTAAAAAGCTTGTATTCATGTCAAATGCTTTTACCCATAAATTAACTTCTGCTAATCAATCAAAGTGAAACTTCAATCTCAACCACACATTTATATCTACTAATTATTATCCACACATTTCATGGCCCCTATCCTATTTAAACTCAAAAGCAACTTTTTTGACAAATAAAAGTTCAACCGACACACAAAATCTTCAGGGACTGATCAACAATCACTAAACACAAACAAGGAAGAGACAGGAAACCAACCTCTGTAGTCACAGCCATTTCACAGTTTGTTTCCTCATCATCCATCTGCGCTTGAAGTAAGCAGCCGTCTTTCTCCTCGCCCTGAGGACCCAAATGGAATTGCGAAGTTGATGTCACATTTAAAGCATACTACTATGTCTCTATATTGAGAGCGTAAGCTTTCAACATGTTTTTAAATTTTTTTATTCCGGAGCGTCAAAATTGAACCAGAGATTCGAGAAAAAATGTTCAGCTGATAAACCTTGTCTGTTATTGCAGGCATAGTTTCTTCTTCACTATCATCTGCTGACTCACATTGCTCCTCATGAGAATCATCTTTCTCATCCACAGCAGACTATTAGAAAATGAACAATTTAAATTTATAAAATAAAAAAAATAAAAAAGGGGAAAACTTCTAGAGAAGAGTAAATGCAACAAACCTCTTGATAATTTAACTTTTGTTTCATTTCTTGACCCAAGAACTGGGTCAACTGTTGTCTCTGTAATTGTCTCTTCCTCCAGTAATCAAACCCTTCTGGGACACTTTTCTTTGCCAGATGCAACCTGGAGGAATAACATAAGCAGTCGTAAGCCTGATATGATAGAGCTTTAAATTTTACTTTGACATTACATTTTGAAGATGCCTAAAAGGTGGGAAAACAAACCAATAATCACGCAGCTTCTTTCTTTCTTCTTCCTCAAATACCTCAAACGGTTGAACATGGAGTGTGTCAAGGTTACCTAAAACATTGTTCAGCGACCGTGACTTAATGCTATTACTAGAATGCTTCATACTACTCTTCACACGTTGGTGTTGTTCTTTGCTGACCTGAAGAACCACATGACACAAGCCTCAGCTACAGAATATCAAGAACAAGAAACCACATCCCTAAAGCATTAGAAAACTGGGTATCGAATTTGCTTCATGACAAGAGGTAATAGTTATTAATAATGACATGGCAAAGTAAATAAAAATTTCTGCAGCACCAAACAACCTTGATGTAAGACATATATTTGGCACCATCGCCATTCTGGATATTACGTTTTTGGAGTTTTTCTCCTTTTTGGGCCGTTTCAACCGCCTTTAAGCCATTGGAAGAATCATGATTGTTATCCAAGAAGCCTTTTCTGCACATCCAAATGTATAGAACAACTAGCTTGAGTTATCAAGATTCACTAAGCTACATAAAACTACACATACTACTACACTGAAGTGGAGAGAAAATGCCAATAACCAGGCTTGTTCTCATGTTTTCTCTTGATTACTTCTTTATGTTTCGTCCTTGGGAGGGGAGAGAGGAGAGGAGAGAGAATTGACCTCTTTTTAGATTTTCCAAGCATCATTGCCAAGTTCTGATTGTCACTGCTGCATGCTTTATCAGAAGCCCAAGAACAAGAGTCAGGCGTTGCAACAGCTTGTTCCTCATTGTCATACAATCCAGTCTCAGTCCTTACCATACCTTTGTCAGCAGGCTTCCTAACACTGCTCATAATTTAATTCAGAAAATCAAGCACATCCAGAAGCAAGTAAACCAGACTGTCACAGGTATCCAAAATGAGTAACAATGCAAGAGTGTATTGACTGTCAAGAACCGCTAAGAAGCTTTCCACAAAAAATCATAATTTATTGATTGAACATCTATTATATAGTCAATGAATGAAGAACAGGGTGGATGCGTATTATTCCAAACTGAAATAGTGAATGCAGTAATGTGACAACAAGTGGTTCCAAAACAATATGCAACAAATTTTACACAATAAAAACAAGCAACGACCTCCAAATTTTATGCACAATATCCTCAGGATCCTTGCAGGTGGCCAATTTTTCCTTCCACGCACGCAAATTCTCAATCATGCTGGGACAGGGGGCATAAGTATCTCGATCAGAAAAATTCAAAGTGATAGGCCAACTCATAGTAACAACAGATAACAGGAGACAAAATGATAATTACATACTCATTGTGATACTTCTGTAGGTCTGAATAGTATGCCTTCTTACTGATCTTGAGAGACTGTTCCTGACGAATAATGTTATCAGGATGAAGTTTTCCAGAACAAAGAGAGGAACCCCTGAAAACATAATTCCACCCGTAAGCAACTCAAACTTAGACTTGGCACAACACAGCATGTCAATTCAAAATGGAAGTCCAATCATTTGGCTGTAAGGAGCATGTGAATTTAAAAAATAATAATAATTAATTAATTAAAATAAAGGGAGGAACCATTTCTGCGTTCTCGTAACATCAGGAACAAGCACAAGGCATATGTGGCACATGCAAGGTTGTCATAATCGTAATTTTGGAATGAAGCCGTGAAGGAGTTTAGCAGATTGGATCGAGAATTGTAAAATACAGGCGGACACCATTTAGACAACAAATTAAAACTTATATCAGCCAGAACAATTCTTAATATCATTTTATAAACTATAACTAACTAAATAAACTATAGAACACGGTCTTGACAGTTGATCTTTGAGACATAAAAGTTAAAACCTGAAACTCCATTTAAATGCTGAACCGAAACCTGAAATCGAAGTATATTGCTACAGTGCTACCTGAGTTTGTTATTAATATCATATTTATATTAATTTTATGTTTATATTAACACTAACCACAATGTCAAATTTAAAAAGTTAGACACGATACCCTCGTGTGAACAATAACAAACAAAAGTTGCACGTGATCAAGCGTCCAATCTCCCACCCTACTTCATTTATTAAAATATGAAGATAAAAAATCCATAATAACAACAAAATGGACTAATGGAGGATCGTTGGAATTGTTAGTATCGGTAAATTCAAATGACAGATCCCAAAATTCAATGGTTTAAGGTCGTATAACAGGATTTGATTTCAGTTGGGATCTTGGAATCATAACATCAAAAGATTTAGATATGGAGCTTAATAACCATGACACCGTTGTACTAAGCAAAACTATAACCAGAAAATCTGAGTGAAGAAATAATATGTTCATTTTAAGAAGCAATTCACATAGTTGAAAAACGCAATTGTTTTCTGCATACCTACCTTTTGAAAATAACATATAACCATCTTCTTCCTCAAAAGCATGTTGGTAAGGATAGCATTAGTTAAAACGAACACAATCGATAAGTTAATGGTTCACACTTCATGCTAGTTTTGATGTTTTATTTAACTTAAAACTAAGATGTTTGTCATAACTACTGCCGGGTATCTACAACTTAAGTCAAATTTTTTCGTCTCAGTGAATGGGAAGATTAAGACTGATGACATCCTCGGAACTTCTGGGCATCTAAAACTTAGTCAAAATTTTTGGTCTCAATGAATGGGAAGAACAAGACTGATGGCATCCCATCCGAGGTTAAGAATTGTTTATTGTCCCATAAAAGTGTTGGCATGCAATTGGGCGATGTACGAAATCAAATCAACAGCATACTGAGATGACAAAATACTGTGAATATCAAAAGCTGTAGGCATGTAAGCCAAATTTGTTGAAGATTTTCATAAATCCATTAAATGAAACTGTAATGAAAGAGAAACAAAAGAATAGTTCAGCTCTTAGTCAATATAGATTTAACTTTTAGACTACATCAGCTTTAATACCAGTTGTATGCAGCTCAAAAGCACAGTAAAACTTGCCATTTTGTAGAAGGATTTCCGAAGTGAAAATTAACCCCTGCAAGCAAGTCTTGAACAATGTTATCTGGCTCCTTCCCTTTAGGCAGAAATTGCGATAGAAGACTTCTTTCATCTTCAGACAAATGATTCTGCCAGACCTGTAACGAGTTTTATAAGAATAGATATTTAAGAACATTAAGTGCTAACAAACAAGCAAGAAAACCAATAGTTACCTCGTACGAGAGCACCTCTGATAGATCTTCCAATTGAAATATCTCCTGAGGAACAGAAATTACATCAGCCAATAAATTATGGCCATAAGCACCTGTCTCCATGAATGAAATCAAATGTCTTTGAGCAATGCCAATCTGCTCCCTCTTGGAAACAACACTCTTTTTCTTGTTATCCCACTCAAGAAAGATGCTAGCTCTCATGTTCAGATCATATTGTGGTGATCCTGTTTTCTTCCTTTTAACCCGGTATAATTGCCGAGAAGTACAGCCAACAATGCTGGCAGCATTTAAACGCTTTTTTCGCTGATCAGCCGCCATTGTAACCAAAATAACTATATCAGCAGGAGTCCCAAGATTACATGCTCTAACTTGGTCTGAATGACGAGCCTTATTCCTTTGCCTAGAAAACTGAAACTTCTGATGTAGAAATCTGTCAACAGAAAAATACAGAATCTACTTAAGAAAACCCATATTCAGACTAGTCTTTCTAGAAGCAATTAATTGACTTCCTGTAATGAGATGTCAATACTCCAAAGCAGAAGACCAAGAGGCAAAAGATAAGAAAACCTAAGAAATGCTAAAGTATAATTAGATTAAAGTCAGATTAAAGTCGTAAGTTCCTATGAACTCAATAAATATATGTACAAGATGTATTCTTCAAATCCATCCCTTCGACAAGTTAACTTTTTCGTCTTTGTTTTCCAACGGCTGCAGTCAAACTATAAGTCCCCTTCTAAGTTTGTCATCAACTTTCATCATTATGCTTGCAGTGGTAATAAACAACATAGTGGTTTGATATACATATACACATTATATATATATATATATATATATACACATATATATATATATATATAAATAAGAGAGAGAGAGAGAGAGAGAGAGCCATTATGACCAGTGCAGAGACTGCTAGTGGGACAACCTAAATAGATTACAACGTACCATAGATTCTTCTCAGAGTCAAGCTCCTTTTTTGTAAAATAATTGATGTCCATACATATCCTCACGTATAACTTCCAATATTAGGAAAATAGTATCAATCTCAATGAATTCAATAAATAAGCTTTAGCCACTAACAACAATCCATGATAGAGGCAATGGCCCCAAATACACAAAATAATTTGAATAAAATTTCATCCAAATATTCTATTTTAAGAGTTTTAGTCAAAATTACTGGTGTATACCTAAATTCGTGATTCCAAAAAATTTCAAAACCTATTTCTCGACAGGTAAATTTAGAAAGTAAAAGGTAGACAATGTAACCATTAAGGATACCATATACCGCTTTAAAATCGATTCTCCAATTAATAAGTTCGACATGAATAATTACCAATTTACCATCCACGGATTCATAGCATGTAAAGAAAAAGAAGAGACGAAAAAGTGAGTGATTTAGCCATTCAAATTTAACTCATAATGATAGTAGGCTCAATTTCGATTAAGCATAATCTGCGGGGAACATTACAGTGCGACTTAAGGACAAGAAATTATTAAACCATAGAGTTGTAGAGAAAAGAAACAATTCAACAGAAACTGGGGAAGGGGAAAATAATATTAACAAGTATTTACAACAAAAATCAGCGAAGAACAAGATTAAGAGTAAAAACCAAAGTAAAACAACCCATGACGCATTACCCAAATAACGAGAACCAGCAATTTGAATACAAATTACGAATATACTTGATAATTATAGCAATTATTCCACATAAATGGCGAAAGATGGTGAATAATAAATAAATATACATACTATTTAAGAAGAAAATGAAAGCCCTGTAGAAATAGAAACTATCGGAACCTTGGCTGTGCTCGAGGAAAAACTGAAGAGGTCGCAAAACAACCCGTCAAAGTACGCAGTCCACGCACAATAATATAAGCAGAGAAGTAGACCACAAATTCAAAGAGATTGTAATCATCATCAGGATAGATAAAATAGGGTTTCTGGAAACCAATGATATAAACAGGGTACCACCAACAAAGCACAAGAGTACAACATATCGGTGAAACGGAGGATATGCAGAGGATATATTTAATCAACCAAAAACCAAAAATGAAAAAAAATAATATGTTATGAATAATAATTGAAGTGTTATGAATAATTGAAAATAATTTGGTGGTTATGAATTATGAGGAATAATTTGGTGGAGGAATAATTTGGTGGAGGAATAATTTGGTAAAAGATGTAATTATTATATGTGAATGACTATTATACCCTTGATGAAATTATCTAATTACGATTGTCTTGCCATTCGAAGTTTTCCTATAAATAGGGCTTCAGTTATTAATGAAATTCATTCCTGAGAATTCCTTAGAATTCATTCTCTAAATTCTCTCTATCGTTTCTATACTTTTATAACACGTTATCAAGACGAGCCTCTAACCCTTTCGAGTAATATGTTAAGTATGCTTCTACAACAGATCTTATAGATGATCTTCTCAGATCGTAAACCTGATTATTACCAATGAATTAATTCATCCTCATCAATCCTAAATAACTCTCTCTTTGCAAATACATCATCAAAATTCCTCTTTGTTCATATTCTTCTCCCACAATTCCTCATTCTACACAACCCGCTTTGAGACGTTCCAAATCCCAAAATCGAAGAATGGAGTCAAAGAATTTTCCGATCACGTAAATGGATTGCAAGTAAATCTCATCCATGGAATAATTAAAGAAAAGTTTAAAAAGGTAAATCATACGATTTTTATAATATAATAATATATTAAACTATAAGATTCGCTTTTATCGAGATATAAGGAGTATACATTATCAAAATCAAATTTTCTCGACTCCATTATACTCGATTTAACGGAGTTTGATTGACACCAACATTGATAGGGTAATAACTCGTTTTGAAATATGTTATTATCAAACTTTCAAAATTTACAAATCAAGACACCAACTTTGAAAAAGTTACAAAATAGTCATTGAATATTTTGATATTGATAAATTGAAGTAGAAAGGAGATAATTTTCCAATCGTAAAATATTGATAAAATATTTTTGACAATTTTACTTATGAATTGGAATGGACAATTTTACCCTTAGGATAAAACCGACCTAATTTTGACGACAGTGAAAAATGGATAGAATATTCATGAAGAAATTCTAAATCCATTGATTATATAAAATGGCTGAAGTCCATTTGAGTTAAAAGATCTAATATTATTTTAACTCCAAGAGTTTAATTACATAATATACTTATTCTAAAAAGGATAAATGTCTTTCTTGTAGAAGTAATGAGTATTTGTTCTAGAAGAACAAATTTGCTCCCGTAGAAGTAGTTCAATATTTAATTCTCAGACTTTATTTCATCGCAATTTAATTACCGCAATACCTCCTACTTGATGATGGGTTCAACCGTCACTAAACTAAGGTTTTATATATTTCGCACTTTATATGCTAAGTGATGGGTAATACCTTCTACTAATCGCATCCTACTCCTGAAGAAGTAGTTAAACATTATGCAATTTAATTCTTGCTATTTAAATTCCGTAAATTTATATTTATTGCAATAATTCCCATAAGGTAGGTTCTGTTATAAAAGTATAGAAACAATATAGAGAATTTAAAGAGAATGAATTCTAAGGAATTCTCAGGAATGAATTTCATTAATAACTGAAACCCTATTTATAGGAAAACTTCGAATGGTACAACCGTAATTACATAATTTCATCAAGGGTATAATAGTCATTCATATATAATAATTACATCTTTTACCAAATTATTCCTCCACCAAATTATTCCTCCACCAAATTATTCCTCATAATTCATAACCACCAAATTATTCTCAATTATTCATAACACTCCCCCTTGAATGACTATTAATACAAATGTCTTCTGGACTTGTTTGGAGAAAAACCCAGTGGGAAAAAACTTCCAAACCGATTGCAGGATAGCTTGGAGTGGTTATATACTGCTTCATCAAAACATTGCTCCCCCTGATGTCTTCCAGCGGTATAGGAGTATTCATGTGCTGCCTCGTTAAAACCTTGTCAAGAAAACCCGATGGGGAAAAACTTGATCGAAGGAAAAGAGTCTGACTACTCGTTTGATTTCATATCTTGAGAATCGATATCTTTACTTCGTAAATGATTTCAATATCATCATCGTTTGGATCTAAAGCATTAGCTCCATTATAACTTGATCCAATAGATACACTGTATCAATTTCTCCTATCGTTCTCAATATACCATGAATATGCCTCGTTAAAACCTTATTAGGAAAAACCCAGTGGGAAAAACCCTAATGAAGGAAAAAGAGTACATTATTCATGTGAATACGCCTTTAAAGTTGCCTCATTAAAAACCTCGCTAGGAAAACCCAATGGGATAAAACCTCAGTCGAGGAAAAGAGTCAACGCAGCGTATTTTATACAAGTATGCCGCAAGCATTTCAAAATCTTTCATACATTTGTATGAGTATCATATACATTGGTTTTATACTCTTCGCTCATTTAGAGTGCATCAATTTTTCAGACACAACTACAAAACATTCACCATGAACACATGTCTCCAAACACACAATTTAAAGCATGTAAATTCATCGTAAAAACATGTAAACATATAAGTAAACCTTCATAACTAACATTTAAAATATATCATTTAACATTTAATACTCACTTAATAGGTTATTTCATTCCTGTGGGCTTAGCTCACCCTTTAGGTACTCATAAACACTGGTTTAGCTCATCCGATCCTTTAATTTCCTTTTCAAGATTACACACACGATCGGTAATTTAACTTTCATGAGCATGCAACATATAATGACCACCATGCTTATCTTTAAACTTGAGCATTAGTCATCATCATCTCATCATCTCATAAGTTAAGGATTTCACATTCACCATTTATCATCTTCAATATATCTCAATATTTTCATTATCATTGATCATATGTAGCGCTACATTTTCATATCGTGTCGACACATTTCAATTTCATTTCTTTCCCCATATCGACATAACTTATCGAGATATCTCATTATCAATCCTCTTGTAGGATTACACAATATAGTTATGTCTATATACTCTTCAAGAGTATATGCCTCCGTTATTAAGACCATCTTTTATAATTTGCTTTGATATATATGTTTGGGGAAATATCAACGCTTACAAGCGTGCTAACTTATCAAAGCATCGTAGTCGATATATGTGATTGTTCATAGCCTTTCATGCATCTTTGAACTTCAAGTTCAGATTTCAATTTCGAGGATATAACATGATGCATTTCACATATTATTTTCAACTTTTAATACTCCCCTCATCTTTGAGAAAATTTAGAACACCAAAACTCATACAGTTGGTATGATTTTAATCATATATGTTCTCATCATTCAGCCTTAATATGGGAATTTAGACCGTTTGCATTCTATTCTCGATATCGGCAATTTATTTGAGGACTTTAAATAATTTGCCATATAATATCCCACTTGTATGCGCATACTCAAATCCTTCAGAGATTTATTCAAATCATTGGGATATACATTTACTAACTTTATCATTAAATTTGGAAATCATGCTCATACCGTGAGCAAATATTTCGTAAATTTCAAATTACGAATCATATACACATGTGACTATCTAGTGGATCCATATCATAATATCTAGTAGTCCACATGGAGAATGAGTGGGCCCATATTTCTCATCCTTTATTCCAGATATATTTGGGATTTATTCCCAATATTGGCTAGTAATGATTTCATCATTGATCGAGAACAATCATTGAAGAATTCCTTTAATTCTTCACTTGAAATATTGATTTCAATAATTATTTAAACCGGGATGGTCAGTCCGGTTTTGCAAACGAGTATTATTGAACTTCTAGTTCAGTAAATTCTTATATCGATTTCACTAGTATCTGTATAGTGCTCAATATGATTTATCATAGAAATAATTCACCGACATATTCCATCATCTTTGGTGACATTATTGTCTACTACTGTTCAAACACGGAGTTACAGCTCATACGCATCACATCCGCTATTATTTAATTCCGAAATCGTAGCTCTTACGCTTCATATTATTTATTTAAAATCGGAGTCTTATTTCATACGCGTCGTATTATTCTATAAATAAATCATCAAAATTATTGCAAAATTCATCCTAACAAGGGTTTATACATTATAATGGATCATATGCTCTCAAATCTTCGAAAATACTATCCATCACTACCGATCAAAATCCTAAAAAGGATTTATCGATGTAGGCTAGAAAGATTAAGGATGCTAATGAATAAGGGTATCCCACAAGATATCCGATGCTTGATTGAAGCAAAGGTTCGATTATCTCGTGAGGTTTCAATTCCTTCTAAATACATGCCTGGTATGGGTAAAAGTAGTTTTTCAAAGAAACGGAGAGCAAAAAGATTAGAGGATGCTACAAGTGTGCTCGGTGGACATGTGACACTCGATGTAAATCAGGGGTACTTGTCCGTAAATCGAGAAGATAAAATAGCATTCATTAAGGATGGATTGAGTAAGGAGCCTTTGGATGATATTCAACAGGCTCTTGAGACACATCCTAGTGGACACGCATAAGGTGAGCTAATGGCCTTATGGGCCAAATTCAAAGATCAACAAACGCTACATACTTGAAAAACTTACTTTAGAAGACCCTGTTTGTAAATTTAGTAAAAAAATTTAGCATAATGATTTTCCCATATTTATGTAAGAAAGCTCGGTATAATAACAAAGATCAATATATTTCTTTTATTTGTAAATATCGTTTTTCAATTTTAAGATATATATTATTTTTCAATCAAGATGTTTATATGTCATATCACTAAAGAAAATTTCTACCTTTTTCTCTTTCATATTTGTCAAAAAGTAAATAGTGCACTCAATTATTGGTTTGAAAATTTTTCTTTAAATAGAGGGATTCATATATCTCTCATGTTTATACATTAAAAGTATAGTGTAAAAAGAGAGATAGGAGTAGAGATGGATATGGAGATTTTAGAATCATCTCATACAAGTCAGCTTTTACCTCGCCATATTAAAACCGTATGTATTCTTGGTGGATCTAAACTGGTAGGCCATATCCAATATGTGGATATGGCAAACCGACTTGTAAAAGAGTTAGGGAGACAAGAAATCAATATACTATATGGAGGAACCAACAACAAACTTTTAGCTAGACTTATAATGGCCGCACAATCATGGGGAATAAGAGTTTCGAGTGTAATACCTTTCCATCTAGTTGGATCTAATACTCGAATTGGAGCCGCTTCTACCATGGGTCCAGCAGGTTGGTGCTACAAAGTAATCCATCCACAACCGCATGATGTATATGATGAATAATAGTGATGCTTTCATTGTCCTTCCAGCGCTACAACACACCGGAGGAAATATTCAATATAGCCTCGTTGTACTGGAATTTTCATGTCAAACCAATAGGTTTGTTGAATATTAATAATTTCTTTGATGGCTTACTAGCGTTTCTAGATCGGTGTAAATAATAAGTTTATCTCTCATTCAAATGAAAAATACTTATTTCTCGCTAAGATCATTGATGAACTACTCATCAAATTTCATGCATATGTTCAAGAATCATGGAAGCCCAGTTCGCTTGGCCACTGCATCATCGTGTCAGCGAAAAGAAATTCGGATCCTTTAAATATTTCATTATGAATCCTAATGTTGATGGTGGCAGAGTTACTGAGTATTTATACTTTAGACGCATCCCTCATTTATGGATTCAAGATGTATATTCTTTTGCATTTCTATATTTTCGAGTGTTTAATGCCATCTTTTGATATTCTCAATATGTTTCACTTCGATTGCTTTGTACTTCTTCCTGAGTAATAATAATAATATCATATTGGCTTTATTCAAATACGATATCTAGTGATTTTGCTTCTTCAAGGGCATTTTATTCTCATATTAATACAATCTCATATCATCGATGAGATTACTTCATATAAGCTTTCCATGCGATATATTTTCTTTGATTTATCAACATGGGATCTATTGAGCATTTTATTTTCATCTATTTATCCAATGGTGACTTCAAGTACCACTTACTCAATTTTCTCCATTAATATTCGGTATATATATGGGGAAGTAATTTTATTCTCATCGTCTACTACTTCGAGAGTATGATTAGAATATTTGATCAACTACTTCTTCTGGAGTAGGATTCGTTATAACCAATCGTGTAGTATAACCCACCACATTGGAAATATATGCGAAATCTAAAGTGCGTAAATTTAAATTGTAGAAATTAAATTTCCTCCATTAGGTGGTCGAACCTACCTTATGAGAATTATTGTAATAAATATAAATCTACGGAACTCTTATTCCCCATGATTGTGCGGCCATTATAAGTCTAGCTAAAAGTTTGTTGTTGGTTCCTCCGTATAGTATATTGATTTCTTGTCTCCCTAACTCTTTTACGAGTTGGTTTGCCATATCCACATATTGGATATGGCCTACCAGTTTAGATCCACCAAGAATACATACGGTTTTAATATGGCGAGGTAAAAGCTGACTTGTATGAGATGATTCTAAAATCTCCATATCCATCTCTACTCCTATATCTCTTTTTGCACTATACTTTTAATGTATGAACATGAGAGATATATGAATCCCTCTATTTAAAGAAAAATTTTCAAACCAATAATTGAGTGCACTATTTACTTTTTGACAAATATGAAAGAGAAAAAAAAAATGCAGAAAATTTTTTTAAGTGAAATGACATATATCTGTTTTGATTGAAAAATAATATATATATATACATATATATATATCTTAAAATCGAAAAACAATATTTACAATTACAAGAAATATATTGATCTTTGTTATTACACCGAGCTTTCTTACATAAATATGGGAAAATCATTATGCTAAATTTTTCTACTAAATTTACAAACAGGATCTTCTAAAGTAAGTTTTTCAAGATCTGTAACGCTGTTTGTTGATCTTTGAATTTGACCCATAAGGCCATTAGCTCACCTTATGCGTGTCCACTAGGATGTGTCTCAAGAGCCATTGAATATCATCCAAAGGCTCCTTACTCAATCCATCCTTAATGAATGCTATTTTATCTTCTCGATTTACGGACAAGTACCCCATGATTTACATCGAGTGTCACATGTCCACCGAGCACACTTGTAGCATCCTCCTAATCTTTTGCTCTCCGCTTATTTGAAAACTACTTTTACCCATACCGGACATGTATTTAGAAGGAATTGAAACCTCACCCGATAATCGAACCTTTGCTTCAATCAAGCATCGGATATCTTGTGGGATACCCTTATTCATTAGCATTCTTAATCTTTCCAAATTTACATCGATAAATCCTTCTTAGGATTTTGACTCGGTAGTGATGGATAGTATTTTCAAGATTTGAGAGCATATGATCCATTATAATGTATAGACCCTTGTTAGGATGAATTTTGCAATAATTTTGATGATTTATTTATAGAATAATACGACGTATGAAATAAGACTCGATTTTAAATAAAGCGTAAGAGCTACGATTTCGGAATTAAATAATAGCCAGGATGTGATGCGTATGGTAGAACTCCGTGTTTGAGCGATAGTAGACAATAATGTCACCAAAAGATGATGGAATATGTCGGTGAATTGTTTCTATGATAAATCATGTATAGCACTATACTGGATACTAGTGAAATCGATATAAGAATTTCTTGAACTAGAAGTTCAATAATACTGCTTTGCAAACCTGACTGACCATCCTTGTTTAAATAATTATTGAAATCAATATTTCAAGTGAAGAATTAAAAGAATTCTTCAATGATTGTTCTCGATAAATGATGAAATCATTACTAGCCAATATTGGGAATAAATCCCAAATATATCCTGGAATAAAGGATGAGAAATATGGGCCCACTCATCCTCCATATGGACTACTAGATATTATGATATGGATCCACTAGATAGTCACATGTGTATATGATTCGTAATTTGAAATTTATTTAAATATTTGCTCACCAGTATGAGCATGATTTTCAGATTTAATGATAAAGCTAGTAAATATATATATATCCCAATGATTTGAATAAATCCTCAAGGATTTGAGTATGCATACAAGTGGGATATTATATGGCAAATTATTCAAAGTCCTCAAATAAATTGCCGATATCGAGAATAGAATGCAAACGGTCTAAATTCCCATATTAAAATTTGAATGATGAGAACATATATGATTAAAATCATACCAACTATATGAGTTTTGGTGTTCTAAATTTTCTCAAAGATGAGGGGAGTATTAAAGGTTGAAAATAATATGTGAAATGCATCATGTTATATCCTCGAAATTGAAATACTAACTTGAAGTTCAAAGATGCATGAAAGGCTATGAACAATCACATATATCGCCTACGATGCTTTGATAAGTTAGCACGCTAGAAGCGTTGATATTTCCCAAACATATATATCAAAGCAAATTATAAAAGATGGTCTTAATAACGGAGGCATATACTCTTGAAGAGTATATAGACATAACTATATTGTGTAATCCTAAAAGAGGATTGATAAAGAGATATCTCGATAAGTTATGTCGATATGGGGAAAGAAATGAAATTGAAAAGTGTCGACACGATATGAAAATGTAGCGCTACATATGATCAATGATAATGAAAATATTGAGATATATTGAAGATGATAAATGGTGAATGTGAAATCCTTAACTTATGAGATGATGAGATGATGATGACTATTGCTCAAGTTTAAAGATAAGCATGGTGGTCATTATATGTTGCATGCTCATGAAAGTTAAATTACCGATCGTGTGTGTAGTACCAAAAGGAAATTAAAGGATCGGATGAGCTAAACCGTGTTTATGAGTACCCTAAAGGGTGAGCTAAGCACACAGGAATGAAATAACCTATTAAGTGAGTATTAAATGTTAAATGATATATTTTAAGTGTTAGTTAGTTATGAAGGTTTACTTATATGTTTACATATGTTTTTACTATGAATTTATATGCTTTAAATTGTGTGTTTGGAGACATGTGTTCATGGTGAATGTTTTGTAGTTGTGTAAGAAAATTGATGCACTCTAAATGAACGAAGAGTATAAAACCAATGTATATGATACTCATACAAATGTATGAAAGATTTTGAAATGCTTGCAGATACTTGTATAAAATACGCGTTGCACTCTTTTTCCTCGATCAAGTTTTATCCCATTGGGTTTTCCTAACAAGGTTTTTAATGAGGCAACTTTAAAGGCGTATTCACATGAATAATGTACTCTTTTTCCTTCATTAGGGTTTTCCCACCTGGTTTTTCCTAATAAGGTTTTAACGGCATATTCATGGTATATTGAGAACGATAGGAGAAATTGATACAAATGTATCTATTGGATCGTTATAATGGAGCTAATGCTTTAGATCCAAACGATGATGATATTGAAATCATTTACCGTAAGTAAAGATATCGATTCTCAAGATATGAAAGCAAACTGAGCATTGTGACTTTTTCCTTCGATCAAGTTTTTCCCACGGTTTTCTTGACAAGGTTTTAACGAGGCAAAGACGTGAATACTCATATACCTGATAGACATCGTGGGGAGCAATGTTTTGATGAAGCGAAGATATAACCACTCCAAGCTATCCCGCAATCGGTTTGGAAGTTTTTCCCACCGGTTTTTCTCCAAACAGTCCGTAAGACATTTGTATTAATAGTCATTCAAGGGAGTGTTATGAATAATAATTGAAGTGTTATGAATAATTGAGAATAATTTGGTGGTTATGAATTATGAGGAATAATTTGGTGGAGGAATAATTTGGTAAAAGATGTAATTATTATATGTGAATGACTATTATACCCTTGATGAAATTATGTAATTACGATTGTGCCATTCGAAGTTTTCCTATAAATAGGGCTTCAGTTATTAATGAAATTCATTCCTGAGAATTCCTTAAAATTCATTCTCTCTAAATTCTCTCTATTGTTTCTATACTTTTATAACATAATATAGTTTTTTGTTTTTTGGGTAATTGCATAAAGTTCCCCAAACTTTACACTCTTTGGCACTTTACTCTCCCACAATTCTTTGACAACTGGGTGCCCCGTAGTCAAATACTCAAATTTAAAAGTTAGCATACGGGATACGGCTTTCCCATAGTGGGATCAACCGTGGAACTGTGATAATTGCCGATTGAGGAATGGAAGAAATTTTGTGGGGTGTGCAAGAAAAACAAAAGATATTTGATAGATTTCTCGAGATTTTGTGTTCGTGAAATATATGAAAAATGAGCATATATTTTATAATTTATTGTTACAGAAAAACTCCCTATTGTCATTGTCATGAAAAAGAAAACAGGCTTATATAATTGATAAAAATAAAAATAAATAAATTTTTGGAGGTGCAGATGCCCCCAAAGTCCCACCTCGCGGGAATTTCAATTCCTCGATTTTAAGGAAAAAAATGCACTTTTTGATCTAAAATGGAATTATAATTCTATGAAAAATAAAACACATTTGCTTGGATAATGAAAAATTTAGATAAAAAAAATATTATTTTCTATAAAAAACAATTCCAATCAAACACACCATAATTGTTTACATTTATTAATGGCGAATCGCATTCACATTATCCCCCATCGTTTGAATTATGGTGTCTTTGGCACTCTAGTGTTGATATATACTATCTCCATCCCATAAAGATAGACTTAGTTTGACTTTCACATAGTTTAAGAAATTACAATTAATATTATTAGAAAAGTAAATTTTAGTTGTATTTTTTCAAATATATCCTTGTATTAAATAATGCTAATTAATAACAATGCTAATTAATAAATTTTTACATATTCTTTTCAACTCCACTCATTCTTTCTCTTATTTCACATTTATATATCTCGTGAAACCTACATGTACTACACAAATTTTCACCATTCAACTTCATTCATTTTCTCTCTTATATCACATTAAAATTCATAAAAATCCATTTTTACACGTACACTAACAAGCATTTACAACTTTTTACGATTTATTTAATACAATTTTAATCATGTTAAATTGTTTCTTCTCATCATTTTCAACCACTCATTCCGTCTAATAACTTTAATTCTCAACAACACATTTAAAAATCATTTTTCAAATGATTTCTATCAAACAAACCCTTAAATTTCTTTAGACATTTTAAAAAAATTCCCGACCATACGTCCAAAACTTATTATTCTTTGACCTCTACCGAATATAATCTAAAAAGTCGAGCAAAACAAGTCCCATTGGCCTTGGTCCGCATTCCCTTAAAGATCTGTTGCCTACATGGGACACATCTAAACAACTTAAATTGCCCACAACAGGTCATGAGTGGGCTATACATTCTCATGTAATTTCGTTCCATTTCTACGGTGAATTTTGTAGAGATCTCCAGAGTAAGTTGAAAATTCGGCGGAGCTATTCCTACTTCCTAGGGTGCTCCAACATCGTGTTTTGCAAGTAGGTGCACACTACATTCTGCTGAATACTATTAATTTATGATTACAACCTAGCAAGTATCCACGCGTCAATTGTTTCAATTCGTACGGTCCACAGGGCTACACGTTATTGCATAAAATCGTGCTATCAATTTTCTTGAGCAAAACCACTTGCTGCCAATTTCCAGGTCCATCTCTAGAATGTCTTCGATCGTCCAGCGGTTGATCAAGAGCTTTCATTAGTAAAAAGGAAAAAATTGTAGAAACTTGAAGGATCACAACAAAAGAGTGACGTCATCATCCCCACAGGGAAGATAAGACACACCCCATGACGCTGCAACATTACCTTATATTTGTTGAAAATAATGACACAACAGTACCACATCACCCCCGACCCCAACTGATGTACCCTCCTAGAGGGAGACTGCAATTTATAGTAATTTTAAACTATTAAAAAGGAAAAGAAAAGACCCCAACTGATGTACCCTCCTAGGCGGAGACTGCAATTTATAGTAATTTTAAACTATTAAAAGGGAAAAGAAAAGGCTCGAGAAGCGAACTAGCTGTTATCTTCAGCACATCCAATTTTCCGAGC
This sequence comes from Jasminum sambac, assembly GCA_018223645.1. Taxonomy (NCBI): domain Eukaryota; kingdom Viridiplantae; phylum Streptophyta; class Magnoliopsida; order Lamiales; family Oleaceae; genus Jasminum; species Jasminum sambac. The sequence goes on from CP073643.1 coordinate 18,754,414, forward strand.
AGCAGTTGAACTGGGCGGGGGCGCGGCGGCAATCTACACTAGCAACTACCAACAGTCCAACACTATGGGATCCGGGGGGAGAAAAAGGCCACCTACCAGCAGTAACCAGCACATTACTTTTTACAAAGCAGCAGTTGTGGGTAAAGGACAATTCACACAAACAACTACCAACACTACTCCGGTCCAAAAAGAGGGAGAAAACAGAACCTCTGTCACGAAGTACTAAAGACTAGACACAGCATTCTACCAAGGAGTTGTGCACAAAGGGATGACAATTTACAGTAAAAACTTAGTAACTTTAATGGGTCAAAGAAAAACAACAATCACATCTTCAGAGAGAAATAGATCTCAGCAAATGGTAACTCAGTTTTCTCAATATCGTCGACCACCTGCTGTGGATAGTAGGACACGACTTGATTTCTTGCCCTTTTTCCCAGATTCATTCACCCTGGGGCTTTCAACAGGTTTTGCTCTAGATGTAACATTGGCAAATGTGTTTCTCAATCCTACAAGAATGGTGAACAAGTTCAGTCATTATAAGCACACAAGTAACTCTCCATCTTCCAATGAAGAAGTCATATATCACAATGTCACTTAAAAATGAGAATATCAAATGTCCTGGTAAAATTTCTCTAATTAGAAACATGGTACCATTAAATGGAAAGTGAATTCAAGAATAAACTCTAACATACCTGTCCCCTCAGAAGAGTCACGTGGTGCAACATCAATCGTGGGAAAAGCTTGGGATTGCGGTTGGGCTTCGTCTGTTCTCAGAGCTGGAGAATCATGCCCCGCGGCAAAACCTAACCTTGCAACACTTGAAAATGTCTGCCTTTCCCCAACTGTTGGAGGGCTTGTTGAGGTCACTGGTGGAGTCCCCAAAGCTTATCAATGGCAAACAAAATGAAAAACAATCAATCAGTTGATAAGTTTGTGGATGCCTCAATACTGCATAGACGAATAATTAATGTGTAACGGTGTAAGACAAAAGAGAGTGAAATACAAAAAAATTGGCATAGAATAGCAGAGAAGTAGCAAGGAACTAACATATAGCCCTACGAGTATCAAAAGAACAAAAAGAATATGAAAAACTATAGTGCCTAAATATCATATAATGCAGATAGCAGAGAGAGAAAATAAACAACTATTGGACACCCTTGCTTCCAGGGGCAACATATTTTGAACAGAACATTGATCTTCTGGTTCAAGATATTTTCAGGTTCAATTCTCTGCCAATTTATAATGTAATGCAACATATTTTGCATAGAGAGCACATTTCTTAGGAAAAACACTTGGTTTATTACAGGATTCCAGACCAACAAAGTTGGCTGTTAAATCCATTTGATAAAATGCAACAGAATATGTTTATGATTTTTAGTTTATCAGTAATGACTATACCCGAAAAGGCTATATTACTTTACTTCCACACCAATCTTAGCAAATCATAAGAACGCTTGTTTTCGGGGATCCAAATAACTGTGTGGTGTAATCTACAAATATTTTCATGCAAGAAAATCACCTTCAAAGTCCTCCATGGAAAAGCTAGGGGGTACATTATAAGAAGACTCTGCTAAGTAATATGGCGTCGGAAACAATTGAGTGGCTGCACGTTCTGCTCTAATTTTGTCCTTGCTCTCCTGGATCCAGAAGATGAAGTTACATCAAAGAAACTTAAACAATAACAAATTTACATTTGAAATTAATATGGAAGCTAAACTCAATTGATTGCATAATAGTGTTAAGATTTGATTAGAATCAAAACAGTATTAAACCCGTGAATGTGCACTGAGGTGGAGCATACCCACTTAACGTATCACTACAGTATCATCTAAGCTTCCTTCTCGATTATATTCTATATCACTGAAACCTTTTTGCTATCTAGACTGTAATTGAGGTCAAATTTCCATGGTAAGAGATCATTTAAGAGATGTGCTAAGAGAATAAAGAAAATATCTTGAAAACACGGCATCAAGCTGATTGTGCCTATATATTGTAAAACAGCTAGAACATGGTGGTTCAATTAGCTCATTTGTAACAACTGAGCACATCTAAATGTTAGTGACACTAGATACTCAAGAAAATTCTCACAGGTACCTGAGTTGCTTTGTTTTGTGTGTAAATAATGAGTAGGAAACTGGAGAAATCAGAGACAATTTGTGGCTTGTGAGCATCCATGAGAATCAGCCTCTACCAATGTCAACCACTCGACAAGTTTCCGCTCTCTACATTGGAACTGAGTTCTAATCCCCCAAACGAGGCAACTCTCTCCATCATACAGCAATCAGCATATGTTACTCAATTACAACAACTCATCATTTAGAACTTGCTAGGTAATGCTAAAAAGAGAAGAAAAGTGATCTTTGCGAGAATGAATGGTTCAAAAGTAATAGGTTAGTTATCAAGAACCACAAACTAATATTTTTTTAAAGTCCATGTAGTTGAAGATGAGAATTAGAAAAAAAGTGATTAAATTTTAAGCTTTGCAAAACAAACTCAGCTATTTACTGTGATTGGACCTATTCCTCTAGCTGGGTGGGAGCTGATCCTGGCTTTCTCAACTAAAGTATTGTTGTCTTCTACTTGTTGGGTCACTGGAAGTTAGTTGCTTATTTTGACTGTTTTACAGTCTACTGTATTACAATTTCCTTCAGTTGCTGACTCCATTTTCCGTTGCTGCCCTAGGCCACCAATTAGCCACTGCAGCCCTAATGCCCTATGACAAAAAAATCAGCCCATTAAGAGCATTCCATTCCACATCGATGGTCTTCCCCTGAGACAACTGCAACACGTCGCTGGTACTCACTTCTCCCTGATGCTTCCACACCCTAATTTCTTAGTCAAAAGCAACCTCTTGTAAAGGGAAAAATTGCTCTCGCATCAAACCCCCAATCATGAATGGGATTCCTGTTACACCAATTTAAGTGAAGTTGGACTTCCACAGTTCCACTTGAAATCGAACCTTAGCAAACCCTAATTCTCATTTTCCTTCCAAGGAGTTCATGAAGAAGTTGTGCTGAGCTAGGGAAATCTACCGACTATTGTTTATAGCATCAAAATAGAGCAGATCTAGTCCAACCATTCTTTCTTTCTCAGCCGAATTTCTACATATATCCCCTCCCAATTTCTGTCGCTTCGCATCCATCATGTCCTTATCCACAGCGTGACTTTTCTAGGTAACTCCAAAACTCAACATGATCTCCAATCAATAGGTATGCTCCAATACCAACTAATAGGCACCAGAAATTTTTTTTTTCTTTTTGAAATTTTAAACATCAAGTAGGTAACTGAAAGAAATTGCAGAAAAATTGTGAACACTATCACTGTCCCCCTAATGTCAAGCATTCAGAATTCTGAATACCCCAACATGAGGCAACCACCCTCCCTTACAATAAGCAAGGCTAACTTTTTCTTTTTAATTTATTTTTAATAAGCAAGGCTAGCAATTTAAATACAACAAAGTAGAAAATCATGCAATTGCATTGCTGTAAACCACAAAAGATCATACCCTTCTTGCGAGTCGCTTCCTTTGCTTCTCCCTATTCTTGATTTCATCCATAAATGGAGAAAGCGATTCAGCAGGCAACACGCCGCAGAGATCAATTTCACAGAGCTGCGAAAGAGACATTCAAGTAAGCAAAGACAACACACCCAGACAGAGAAGGCTCCTCCTGCATTCTATTGATAAGCAAAACATTTTTTTAGTAATAACCTGAAACGTTGTTGTTAAAGAAAAATGGCTTAAGAAGCGATAACGCTTCCGCATAGCCTCCGACTGTGTCACTGTCTCCAACTGAAGTATCTTCCCAGTGATTCTGTAATTATGATTCTTGTCAATAATCATAAAACTAGAGAACAGAACAGTATCCTCTTAAATACTAGTTCGCAAAAACACTTCAAAGCTTCTATCATGAATATGCATATACCTTCCAACTACAGATATACTTAGCGTATGTTCGGGCAAACTTCTATTATTCTTTAAAAATAACTTTTAAGTTCAACAGTGATGGAAACTATAGGATGTGTAGATAATGAGCAGTAGTTAAAATGCATGGTTAAGGTCGAATTTTGACTTTGACAAAGCAGGATAACTTAATTTTTAGAAAAAAAATATAAATAAATAAAAATGAAGAGGAGTTAGAACAGACGTAGACCAAACAATAGTAAAGTGAGGCCAGTATTGTATAGTCTGATAGGCATGTTATTCCAACAACCAGTGTAGAGATACATCAATATTTCCATGCATTCAAGGTTACATAATAACATGCTCTAAGCTCTAGATAAATGGCAGATCTCTGTTTTTAAGTTTTTTCTCTCTTAACATTATACTGGAGTTCTGTGTTGGTTGGGCAGTTGGGACTTCAGCAGCTCCAACTCCTCATCATATGCATTGATGGAGTTACCATCTTACTGAGAAACAGATAGTTTTATCAAGAACAGAAGTGCGACAAAGTTTATAGTATTCCCTCACACTCTCCCTCGTGTGTGATATGTAATTAATGTCAAAGGTGAAGTAAAATTAAATAAATAGATGAGAAGAAGCCCAATAACTGTCAAAACGAAGCTTCGATACACCATTATTAAAGCCCTTGATGAGTTCGTGTCGAATCCCAAAATTATTGGTGTTGGATTTAGAAAAGATATCGATGTTAAATAGTAGAACAGACCAGTCATGTAAGAGCATGAAACAGCATATTGGTGTTTTGTCACAATCGCTAGCAAGGTATAACCACATAATAATGGCCTGTCTCTGATAAAATATGATACTACTATAAAGTAATCGTCTACCAATACCTTTAAGAAAATACATAATAGAATTTTAAAATATTAAAAATTCATAGCAGACCAGAAAAATGTGCTTCCCAACTTCGAGTTATAACAGAAAAACGTATGTAAAGTAGGTAATATGTCTGTTTCCTGTGCACGAAGTTTAAAACACCGGGATATTAGTTTGTCTCCAACCTGTTTGGAAGCTTTTCAAAACTCCCATAGTTGTGTAGAAGACACTTCATATTTAACGGATGAAGGATAAGATGCTGACCATCAACAGCCTGGAATTTGGATACAGAAAATAAGTAAAAGATTAATTACTTGTAAACATCTTTACAGGTAAAGCACACAAGGATTATAATAGGTATTGACTGACACACTGTCACTCATATTTATTTCTCAGTTTCCAAGGTAGCTTCCTTTTCCAAGCTAAACAAACAATGAGGTGAAAAACTAAAAATAGAAACAAAAGTAACTTCAATCGCTAACTTGACCTGGTAGAAATGGTAAGAATCAGCATCTTTGATGTCCGTGGTTCCATTAGGATGCATGTGTACATTTTTGTTTTCATCCACCGAAGATGACAATAATCCATCATGATCCAATGAGTCATCATTAACATTTGCAACTTGAGCCAAAAGGGACTGGCTACCCACTTTATCTGGGTTTGATTTTTCTGACAATCTCAAAATATCATTGATTCCGGTAGAGGTTGCTCCACGCGCAACATCAATAGCTTTGGGCGTAGGTGGAGATCCATATGAACTGGCATGGCCGTTCTTGCTCTTGGAAACACGATGTTCATTCCAATAATTCTTCCTTTGCTCTAATTGCTTCATTGCAGAGCGGACATATGGAAGTTTCTGGACGTCATCAGCTAGACCCGAGTACGCCCTCGCTAACCAACCATCTAGATCTAACATGGCCTCTCTAACAGACAGGTCCACATCCGAAGTCAAGGAGAACTTGGAGTAAGAATCTTGAACCTCTGCATCAGAATGTGTTCCTTCATTGTTCTTTAGAGTCAAAATAGATGAATCCTTTTGACGAGTTAATAGGACAAATTCTATTTCATCACCGATCTTGTGTTGTGCAACATTCTCAATGTGGATGGTGTACAAATCTTTTGAAGATATTACAGTAAAGCAGAGCGGGCACTTTTTAAAATGTTCAACTTTGTCATCCGCTTCATCCACTGAAAAATACTGCAAAATACACGAGAAACAAAAGATATGGCCGCATGAGGTTATCTGTGGGCATAAGGGATCTTCCAAACATATTGGGCAGTGGACAGGAGAGGGTGTCGAATACTTCAAGCAAATGACATCTTCCCAGCATAACATTTTGTCTGGATCCATGGACTCAAGATCATAGTTTCCAGAATCCAGCAACACAAACTTGTAATTTGCTTGAAGGAACAGATCCTTGTTGTAAGGTTTTCTCTTGTGTTGTCTTCTGGCAGGAGGAGCCCTGGAATGAGGACGAGAAACAGGTAGAGGATCACAATGAAAATTCAATAAGTGGTTTCCGCTAACCATCTGAGCTTTCCTTCCTGTCAAATTAGTTCTTCCCTGAAAACCGGTAGATGGGGTACTCTGACCACCACTTACATTAATACGGCTTGCAGAAGATTTCTCTTGCCGTTCAGAGGATTCTACCCCAGCTTGTGCAGCAGTTTCATGCCGTGAGCTTTTACCACTATTTTCGTGAGACTCGCTCCTTATATCAATCTGGCTCTCACACTCATTCACCTGGTGATAGTAAGTAAGCCAATGAAAATAAACAACCATAAACCAAAGGAAAAATAAATAAATAAATAAATATCAGAGGTACATAAACCAATGTCAGAAAATAATAGTAAAACAATAAAAGGCAGATGACATAAGGAAGATCCAACAAAAGCTACCAAATAGGGACAATATCAGAGAAGGAACACAAGGAAAAAGAAAGCTTTCACGACAGTTACTTCTGATTTGAACACTTCAAGCGGAGGCAGCATCGTTTAGTTATACCAGTTACTCAAAAAAGTTGTACTTCTTATTTCCCATTTTCCATTTTTAATTTTGTACATGTGCTTTTGCTCTTGGTAGTTAAAAGAATATTCCGGGGCGCAAGGGCGAGAGCAGTTAGTTATTTGGAGTCTCATGCAAGACAATCTTGTCTCCTTCCTTTTCATTTCTGCAGTCCTTTTCTTCTTCTTTATCTTCAATTTCTTACTAATTTCTGTAATTCCAAGCTTCGATCAATCAAATTACATCTGGGTATTAACTCCTACTCCTGTTATCTTAATTGCGTCTCGCATAGATTGATTTGGGGTTAATTTCAGCTGGTTTCAGCTGAGGAAATCAACAATTATAAGAGCAGAGCAAAATACCTCTCTGGAAGACCCTGCAATTGGAGGCACTTCCCCTGAAAAAGCCAACAACCAACACAGTAAGCACTTCAAACTGCAATTAGTAAAACCCACATTGGGTAACAACCATACATGACTGCACAACTATGAAACCAAATGAGACGACAACAGGCAAACAGGCAAATAAACAATGAAAAGCTAAAACATTGAAAAGGCGAAGCATAGTAGTACAGTTCCAGTAGAAACTCCCAAAAAACCAGTCAAAATCAGAAAAGTAAACTTTTGTCAAATCAATAAAACGAATCCTAGGGATTCATTTTGACGCACCCAAATTGAAAGCGGAAAATATCTCAAAGCATAGAAGGTACGAAAGAAACAATTAGAAGTATATAACAGACCCCTGAAATCGTCAGAAATTCGAAGAGACCCGAGGGAGGAATGCAAGATTTGCTGCCGGGGATTAGATCCGCCATGATGTTGCTCACGATGTAGGAATCCATTATCAGAAAAAGGGGATTGAGATGAAGGCTGAGCAGATGAAGATGACGTTGAACCTAGATTCTTCGAGGGGTAGATGGACATGAAATTGAAATGAGGGAGCGGTTGTAGTGGATCGAAGTTTTCGCCTTCTTCGCTGCGAGTTCGAGGTTTTTGTCCTCAGTTAGTATATATATTTTCTGCCAAATATTCATATTTATATTTATATATCTGATTTGTTTTTTCTTTTACGTTATCTGTAGTTGAATCCGCATATCCGACCGAATCCTTGATCCCCTTCTTTTTCCCTTCAAAAAATCCATAGGCTCTTCATAATTCCACATTGTACTTGATACACCTTTTTTGCAACTCTATATTGTCCGGGGCTTGTTTTGATATAACTTAAATCAGATTAAATATAATTTATTTTTTAGACGTGTGAATGAAAAATGAAAAGAATATATATAAAATAAAAAAAATAATGGATTAATATATGAACAATTGAAAATAATGAGGAAAAAAATTGATTTGATTTGATTTAATTTTGTCAAATGAGCCCTTAAACTTTATTCTTTTTTTTTTTTGCCTGCTGATAAAATTAACTTCTGCTACTATTCAAAGTCAAACATCAATATGAATCACACATCTTATTACTATCCAACCTAAAATGAATTTCTAATTTAAAAAGTTTACCCGAACACACTATCAGTGACCAATTTGTCAATGCATGCATTGCACATTACAACATTTCTAATATTAAAGATGTGGGTTTTTACACCCCAGGAATGTTAAGGAACCAACGATAGGTTCCTTAACTAAGGATACATACATCGGGTCATTTTCGGGGTTGATCCGACCTCCATTTCGAAATCTGAGATCAGATTTAGAATCAGCATGACGAGAAGGAGTTCCAACAATTTTGAAAATTTTCCGGCGTCACCGCGGTGGTCAGTCAAAGTTTTGGCAATCATTTTGGCCTAAAATTGTTGCCAAAACTTTGACCGACAGCCACGACCCGTCACGATATTGTGGGAAAATTTTTAAAATTGCTGAAACTCCCTCTCGCCGTGCTAATTTTATATCTGGTCCCGGATTTCAAAATGAAGGTCGGATCAGCCCCAAAAATGCCATCAATAGTGCGGTAGTTACGGCACCGATGGCGCTTGAACGGTACCATTTTACACCCCTCATGATGAAATAGTATACACAGGAATAGGGGAATAAGATCAAATTTGAGATGGAAAAACCTAAAAGATGAGCCAAATTGCTTGTTCCACCTTAGTAAAAAGGATGTATTTGGTGCAAAATAAATTTTTTTGCCATTGTGGAGAATAATTAAATAATTTTTCATCCATCCTTTATTTCATAATAGTTTTTCCCCTTTATTTTTTTCCGTAAATTTTTTTGCCCTAACATTAGAAATACTTTTAAGCACATCTAATGCACAGGATAAATGATACTCATATTTATCATATCCTTAAAATAGTACTGGAACGATTACGGTCGAATTATTGGATTTGGTGGCCAGACAAGGCGGCGATGATTGTCGAGTCAATGCAGACGAGGTCTTCCACGCAAATTTATTTTTCGAACTGCTCTTTTGGTCCATTAAGTTCGGTTTTAACCGTCAGTTTTGATTTCTTGTTCCACCTTTAAATAAATAATAATAATAATAATAATAATAAATAAATAAAAGGAGGAGAGGAAGTTATTATATATACCAGTAACTAGTAATAATGATGTAATTTAGTGAAAAAGGAACTTGAACCAAACACATACAACACTGGGAGAGGAAGGAAAAGAGCAACGTATTTTATTTACTCTCATTAAGCATCAAAGGCTGGGGGATGGAAATTTTGGTAAACCTCCAAAACAAAGGTTCTAATTTCCATGGGAGCAAGTTGGACAACTAGTTTAGCAGGATCAACTGCTCCTCCCCTAGGCGCCGTCCCAGGCGATGAAGACTCTTCTTCTCCTTCAACCTTCCACACCAATCTCTTTTTCTCCATCTCAGACCTTTCTTGATTTGCAGATAAGTTCATCTCTACCACCTTCATAATCTACAAACGAATTCACAATATTAATCGGGCGCGTTAATAAGAATTTGTAAAAAAACAAAACCATTGTGTCCATCTACCTGTCAAAATAATTGATTGCCTGAATTGTTCTATTGATCAAAGGGATTGAAGCCCCCTTTATACATGATGACTAAAATGTAAACCTAACTAGAATTATGAAAGTAACAGAAAAATAATAAAACAATTAGGAAACTTGTATTTCCCTAGTTGTAACCTATACCTAACTTTATTAGGAAAAATAGCAAGGAAAATATAGTCTAGCAATTACCTTCTTGCTGGGGAAAAGCTTTTTCAGTTCAACTTCTGCCATCACCGAGAGATCCTTGTCCTCCTCCATCTTTACACAGTATCAAACCCAAATATTATTCATGAACGAACAAAAACACACATACATCCTAAATCAAGATTTACAAACCTCATATAGATGTGCTAAGCGAAGGAGAACCTTTCCATTCGCCAGCTCCTGCATAGTTAAAAAGTAAAAATGTTTTTATCTTCAAGAAAGAAAAATGAGACTAGCATTTCTTTTTGCTTCACTTTTTGTTGCTTCAAAAAATTAATAAACATCATTGGTTACAATCACCTGTAAAGTTATAATAGCTATATTATCAGGCAAACTGTACGAGTCCATTGCTGAGAAGGCCGGTATATGAGAGCTCATCCAATCATCTTCACCCTGAGGACGAAGATCGTGATTATGCTAACAGTAAAATTAAATAGGAAATTGTGGTACACGCTAAGAGCTTCTTTGGTGCGGCTTATAGAAAAAATCACATATGTCCATAATCATTTTCAACCATTCATTACACTGATTTGACAACTGTTTTATATTTTTTAAACCCTTTCTTAGCTTCATCCATAATCTCTATCAAACATACCCCGATTTTCATACCTCTTCGGTGAAGGCTAAAAGTAATGGAGAATATATCTCTTGTCCAGCCGTACGGCGCCACTTTGCACCCTCTCCAAGTGGGTCGATTCTGTAATAGTATTTTCCTTGAATCTACATATGAAATAGAGAAATATTAATGAACTGGATTGTACTAACATATAGAAATGAAGATCAAAATAGACTAAGACTTAAAACATAAAATAAAATAAAAACAATTAAACACGGGCTTGATGAATAAAAACGAGAGCTACCCAGCTTGCGATGAATATAGAAGTATATATGGACTTTGATGAATAAACTTACCGTCAACCCCTTGCATGTATTATCGATACAAACTGTTTCGTTTAATGCCTCGGCAACACCTTTAGAATCATCTCGTAGTAATCTCCTACATAAGAAAGAAAAGTAAGATGTTTGAAGGTACGCTAAATTTGATGTACGATTAATAAAGTGATAACAAACCTGTGAAGCATCAGTTCAATCTGACCATCTTCTATGCTTGATCCTCCCACGGCTCTGTCCACCAAGACTGAAAATTCTGTCCTATTGTCTCTTACATAAATTCCAAGATTTATCTGCATATAAAATAAAAATTAATCTGGCCTTATTTTGCACAAGAATCCAATTTCATGTATTTATCCACACACATTTTTGGACAGATAAAGACAACAGAAGGAGAGGAACATACTGGGTAATAGTTTCCCGCAACAGGCTCATTCACTTTCAAGTCCCAATCTGTCCTATAATCACGAATCTGAATAGCAAACAAATTTCTATCATTGCCTCGAATTCATCTACTAAATACAAAATGAATTAGCACTTAATCATTTTTTCATGTCTTCAATAAAATATGGGATAGTAGATGGCAACTGAGACCCAAAAAATGTACCCTTTCGATAAAATCGCGGCCGTTGGAATCTGTGTAGAATGTCTTATTTGTCTCCATGTCAGTTGTGATTTGAGTAGCCACTTCTTTTCCAATTCCATCCCCCACAGGGATAGGGCCAACCTGATTTCATGAAAATATTTTACAGTACTGTGAAGAAACTCAAGTTGTATATTGCCTATAAAACAATGATCCATATTATAGTTCAATGTAAAATAGGTAAACTTACGGTGAATTCGACTTCAACGTGCTCCTTCCCTTTGTGAAGACGGTTGATCTGCAGTGGCACATAATGAAGCATCAGTTTCATAAGGAACAAGGCGTTAAAAGGGACTTCCAAGATTGCTAGTGCTGGATGCACGCAGAGGGGGGGAGAAGGGAGGGGGGGGGGGTCCGTCTTCGTATAGGCCTTACTCAAATAAATGTCTTCATAGATTCAGAAAATAAATGTCGTCATTTGTCGCAACCAGAAAATTTTATGCTTACAACAAAATTTTAAAAATAAAATTTCCAGATGATTTAAGGTATGTTCGATAGCAAGAATGATTCTGGATGTATAGTTGAAAATTAAAAAGAAAAAAAAAATGTTCAAAAAAATATTGAAATATTGTCAAATCATTACATCAATACTGTTCTTTTTTTCAGTTTATATCAAATGCAGACTTATTTGTTTGGGTCAGATATCAATTCAATACTCTTCTTGTTTCCCATCATTACAGGATATTCAGACTTATTTGCTTCTTACACACTTGGTACCATAGATTGTAAGGTTAAAATAGCTGATGGATCTGTTTCTACAGTTGCTGGTAATCTGATTCAACTCCAAATCTGATTTTGTTAAAGATAATGAAGAAAAATAACTGGTATGAAAAAATGCACCTGATAAATCCACGGATTAATCTGCTGATGAACTTCATCAATTATTGGTCCTTGTATAACTGTTATAACGTCCTGCAAACTCAGGGGAAACTTTAGTTTAAGCATTTTAGGTGAAAGCTGTTTGCGCTAATGAGCTGAATCTTTAAGGCACAAAACCTTCTCTGCTGGCTTTATCGGAAATGTACCATTTGGTCGGAAGACATATGCTCCAGATGCCTTTAATAGGAAATAAAATAGTCCAAAAAAAAAAGAAGGGAGAAGAAGAAGTACAGACAGGAGTTAGGTACCATCTATTAAAAGCCAATATAAACCAAAGACAATGAAAGAGGGTGGAGGTAGAGAGTTAAATTTAAGTGACCTGTGGGCTTTCATCAGTTCCATTGTATCCAGAATAATAGCTGAAAGACTGTTGAACACTTTCCTCAACCTTCAATGATCATATGTACAAAGGAATTATATTGCATTCTTCAGATGAAGAAGGAAGTGAAATAGAAGAATTCCTGTGAAATTCTCCCGGAAATTGCCTACCAAACTTCTGCTGTTTATATAATGAGTTAGTTTCCCTTCCTCCGCTGAAAAGATAAGCTTCAGATTTTCATGTCCCACTTCCAGAGTGGCTTTGTCACCTCTTTGAAGTACCTGTACAGATGACTTCGCTGCACTAACACCTACTTCACCCCCCCCAAAAAAAAAAAAAAAGAAAAAGTGTAGTCGCTTCAGGAAATTGAGTTGGCCTCGTTTGCGTGCAAATAATGCTTAACCTAAAGAATTCATGGACCACACCTTTGGTCTTCGCTCTTGAGATTGTATACGTATTGAATCCGAGAGGTGGTACAGACACAGGAAATGCGAGCCAATACTTTGGTGGCGTACTTAGTGATAGACCCAGGTATGCCTTGACATGGTAATTTCTCAAGTTCGTGTACACTTCAGAGAAAGGAAGAACCTGGCATTCAATGACTTGCCCAGCAGAATTCGGACAGTAACCGTCTTCATGCATAACCTATATGCAATTCTTTTGATAAATCCACGTGGTACAATACGAAAGAGGTTTTCCCTCTACTGATGTCTAATGGTATGAAAAATGTGAACTAATATAACCATAAATCTTACATTTGCCTTCTGAGTTTCGTTCATTTTTAACAGAAATGCGTTTCATTCTTGTTATTGACCAGGTAGTTACTCAACATTATAAATGGATTTTTAGATTATGAAGATTTCGAGTTGTACGTTTCTTGAAGGCTGTCTTGCTAGATAAAATGACTGCAAGATCTCTATTTTGCCATGCTTTATTGATCAAGCTTGTAACTTTTTGCAAATTCTAACTTGTTGAAATCAAGAACCAAGATCAGAGCAGGGGTACATACAGGTAAGCGGACTAGATCCTCTCTCTTCCATCCAAGAGCATTGTAGGCCACAACAATCTAAAAGAGGAAATAAATATGTTAGTTGTTAAATTGTAATTCCAAAAGTAAATTAATATATGATACTACTTTTGTTACTATGAGAAGTGGAAAAATTAAACCCTTACCAGGTTTTTCCCATTGGAGAAATCAGTCTCTGATGGAGGACAGTAACTTATATTTAGAAGTGGACACTGGGAAAAAGTTACAAGCATCAGGATCACAATCCATAACAACAATTTATGGATCTAAGATGAAGATTACAGCATGCAAGCTTCACAATCATTGACATATATTTCATCTCACAAGAACTCTGTTGCATATTAAATAATTGTTTCTTCCTAAAGTAATAGTTTCAGTTGACAAGAATTTTAAAACCTGAGGGGAAAAAATAAAAATAATAAAAAATAAAAAATGGAGCATAGTAGCAAAAAGATTATCCTAAGAAGGCAGTAAACAACATATTTGGAAGTGTTTTTGTTAGAGTCCCACGTCGGGTTATGAGATATATAAGATCCAATTAACAAGGTGAGCGTAATCCTCCCTTAATAAGCTGGTTTTGTTAGAAGTAGTTAGGCTCAATATCCTTCTTAAGATGGTATCAAAGTTAAGCTCAGTTGTGATGTTGGGAGCCTCCAATCTCGGTTTATCCAGAGTTGTTTGGCATGCTCCACGCTGTGCATGAGCGGATGTGTTAGAGTTCCACATTGGGTTATGAGATATATGAGATCCAATTAATAAGGCAGGGTTAATCCTCCCCTAACAAGCCGGTTTTGTTAGGAGGAGTTAGACTCAATATCCTAGGAGAAACATTGCAACTAGTTAAAGAAATCAACATCAAAAAATTCGCATGCAAGTAAAAAATTATTGCAGGAAATTGAAGCACAATGGCCAAGAAGGTGTATTTCTTGCCTGTTGAAATTCTGTTTTTGCATTTCCACCCCCAGTGCATGATGTGGGATCCACCAAGCAAGCCAATGCCGATGCAGCCACCCTTTCAGCCTGCAGTCGGATAAGCCATCACTCAGTACTTTTCCAACTTGATTCAGGGTAATGAAAACACTACTAGATGTCAAAAAGCTAATAGTCAAAAGAATTTGCACCTCCACGTATCCCATCGACAGTCTCTTCGCATAATCATTAGCCACATGCTGTTTCTCAGTTCCCGTAACTGCATCATGATGCTGAGCAATTGCTAGAGCGTCAGCCAACAAGTCAGCATTGGGCCCATATTTATTTCTACCTTTCAAGAACTGGAGTTGCCTCATTGCCTAATTATACACAACTTCGTTATCACCATCACCACATAAGAGGTCTAACATCATGAAATAATTAAGTTAATAATACCAAGTAATAGCCACTCATCATTCTGACATAACGTTTGAAGGCTGGTCTGCTCGTGAAGTACCCTGTCCAGTAGCCATGTGCACGATCTGCATATCTGATAATAGGATTCTCGATCTCAAAGAAGGGATTTAAATGAAAAGGTCTCAAGTAAAAACCAAAGTAAGAATTGATCTACTTATAACTCACGGGAAATAGTCTCCATTCTTTAGTGGCCAGGGTTTGTCAGTTGCATGTTTTGCATCAGTGTATATGGATGGAGTTGAGTAAAGTGCATTTACACGCCCATCCTGGAATATTTAGTAGTCATTTAATGTTGTAGCACAAGCCTAGTTGTGTGAGTACAAGACAGCACAAAGAAAGGAGAACACGTGCATCAAATATTTAGATAAACCATATATTTAGAGACACATTTTCATATTTATTGAATTTACTGATTTAAGTTACAGTGAGTACGTATGTTTGCACTTTTAGTACTTTGTGATATGCTGCCCTGACAACAATATCTCATTCAGGGTCTAACAGATTAATATGAGAAAACAAATTGAAACCACTTCTTTTTCTATTGTGGGAAAGAACTAAAACAGAAGGAGATTGAGTAAAAAACCTTTATTAAAGTTTAGGGCACTTACAATGTTGACATAATGAATGAGCTTGTCCATCTGCCTAAACCATGTGTGCGCATATTGATACTTAAAGTCTGTTCCCATGGTAAACATTACATGATTTGCACGAGTTATGTTAGCCTGCCAATTAAAAAAGTGCTTCAACATAAATGAAAGAAGGCATTTTAAACGCAAATATAGATAGTAGATACTTCACATTTCAACATGATACCAACCAGAAGTTACAAAATTACCTGAGCCAGTGCAGCAGCTACAAAGTCGTCAACTCTTTCTTGAACATTGTAGTCAAATAAAGTGGGATCATCCTTCATTTTTAATGTATACAAGAAAATCAGTAAATGCATAATAGGGTTAAAAATACATGGCAATTTAAAGAAAATCATCAAGGTTATCTAATAATTACTTGAACGATAGGTGAATCAGCATTAACTTCAAAGTAGAAACCTGAAGGAGGTTCATAGTTCTCCGGGAAAGCACCAGCAAAAATCTGAAAGTTGATGGAAGAAGCTAATCATGTCATATGAAACAGGATAAGATGCAAATACTATTTGATGAGAGGAAAGTTAAACTTGTCAAAGCCGCTTGCCTGTGCAGAAGAACCAAGGCTCTTAGAACCCCGCCAAACAACTTCAAGACTCTTCAAATTTTTCCGTTTGGCTCTGTCTTGAAAATCAATTCGCCCAAAGAAAAGGGAGTCAAATCCAATCTGCAGGATCAGTATAGCACTCCAACAGTAATGATACACAGCTCACAAAATTCTTTATCAAATCAATAGCCTTATACATTGCATTGAGTATCATTAGTTTTAACAATCTGCACCATTTTGGTATTACTATCTGAAAGAGTAAAAGACAGACTTACTTCTGCTCCTAGCAAGTAAGCCTGTACAGCGGAATGTCCAAACGGATCAATTTGCCAACCAATTCTTGGAGTGATGCCAAACTCTTTTTTGATAAAACAGAGACCCATAGTCGTCTGCTCAATCATGTCAATGTAATGCGTCGCCGCCTCATCATGCATGCACATTCCTCCATTTCTACATCAACAATATGGATAATCATCTGGATGAAAAATACTTTCAAAAACAGAAAGAAATATAGATCTCTACTTTTGTATCACGGCAAATTCTAGGAACAAGTTTAGAACATTGCTATTTACACATGATCTGCATAAAGTTAATTCTTTTCTCCTGATAGCAAACAGGTATTACAAGACCTCTGAATGCTTTCAAAATGCAGAGAATTACTTTAGTATAGATGAGTCAAATATCATATGACTTACATGAATTCCAATTGACCGGAGCTAACTAGCTCCCTCACTGTCTGCTTGACAGCTTCACTTTGGTCCCTCCACCATCGCTCGAAAAACGCCTGCAATAAATATGGAGTTTAAATTTTGCGCTTAATTTGTATTTATTTCAACGTTGCCATCTCATTACCTATGACATTCATCCACAGTATCATGCAAATATTCCAATGTCATATTTTCTATCATCGCTTTCACCCAAATTTCAGTATGCTCACTCATACCCAAGTCTAACTAGTAACCTGCTAAAGAAACAGGGTTTACAGTTGTTTCTCTATCACCACCCCTCTCTAAGAGTATAAGAACTCCACAGGGTTTTCTAATAAAAAATCCTGTACACGGCACAAATGCACCCTTACTCTTCTTTAGCCTCATTCACACTAGTCAAACTACTAATGCATGAAGAGATTACAAAATTAATTCTTAACAGAGAGTATGTCACAAATCTGGAAAAGGAGTAGGCATCAACTAACCATCTCAACATAGATAAATTTCCTGTTCTTGTCAGCCAACAGAGCTGGCACCATAGAATCCAACACATTTTGGACACATGCTCCCTACATTAATCACAATATCCACTACTACATTAGTTACATACCCGAAATCAGAAGTAAATAAAGATGAAGAAGAATTTAAGAACAAACCTGGATTGAATTATTGGAGCCCACATAGTACTGATCGACAGTCTTCAACCAGCCAACATCATCGTGGGTGTGAGGTACCAAATGAACATTTAGCTTGTCGGGGACTATGCCCTGTGAAGTATTGTATACCATGTATGTCGACTCTACCCTCCCAATTACACTTAAAATCCATAAAACAACCATAAATCCAGCGGCGATCTCCATTCTGGCTCCTTTTATTTTATTTTTTTTTCCTTTTTTCCCAAGCTTGCTCACTTCAGATTGTTGTTTGGGATCTACTTAAAATTGAATCTTCTACAGTTCTACAAGTTGGTGGATCACTTGATTATTCAATGGTCGAATGGGAAATTGTAATGATGCCATAAAATTGCCTATGATAAAAGAGAGCATTGAAGTACTTAATGAAGTTTTTCTAGTATTAGGTTGGTATCGGTGGCGTCTGATATGAGCAGCGCTTTTGTCCGGTGCGACAAGGGATAAAAATGGGTCAAGTGAGAGAGACAGTAAGCTTTACTTTTCTTTTACTTCAATGGATAAATTGTAGGGTCGTGTTGAACACATTTTCAATTTTTTATAGCATTCTCTCTTTTATTTAAACTAGTATCACGCCCGTGCGATGCACGGGAACAATTAAATTTATGTACGATAAATAATTGATATAAAATTATAAATATGAATGTTGAATTACATAATTTATGTAATTTCATGATGGTGAGATCGTGATAATCAGAAAAATTATTAAAATCTATAATATCAGATATCAGAAATAAAAAATTACGAAAGAAATTTACAAATAGAATTATAAAAATTCACATGCATCGCATAATTAAGAAGTTTATCAAAACGCCAGTAACTTTAATTCTAATTATCGTTTCAACATCAGACAAAGAACGCCAAGATTAATTAATCAGAATGAACCATCGGAATTTAATATATAAAAATTCTTTAATTATCCAAACGCGTTTTTCTCATTTCCAGACATATCAAATTTATATCAACACATTTTTTCCTTCCTAAATGAACATTACACACTCTAAATTTTATGATTTTATGCTCTTTTTGATTAAATTAATTGCTACTTAATTTTAAATTTATCAGATAAGAAGTATTATACTTAATTTTATGTAACTTAAATTTGTAGTAATAATTTACAATTATCCTCATCTATATAATTCATTTGATTTACTTTCATTTACATAAACTCAGTATGTTAATTGTAGAATTAAAACTTTTATTTGTAATTTTATATACTTAGAAAACGCAAAAATAAGCAGAATGCAAGATTCAAGAATGAAAGATATCACATCAAAAAGCATTAAAAATAAAAATATTATGTAATTTTTTAAATTAGAAATAAGATGTCATGTCAAGATCACAAGAGTGTTCACCAAACGACACTTCAATTATAATAATATAAGGATTAATAAATTACTATTTTACTTAAAAATAAATAAATTATTCTACATAAATCTAGTTATAATTTTAGCCACTCATTATTTGATCTTCAAAAAGAAAAAAGTAAAAAATTCTCACTATTTTTTAATAGGCCAATTCACGTAACTAAGCAAAACT
Source organism: Jasminum sambac (assembly GCA_018223645.1). Taxonomy (NCBI): domain Eukaryota; kingdom Viridiplantae; phylum Streptophyta; class Magnoliopsida; order Lamiales; family Oleaceae; genus Jasminum; species Jasminum sambac. The sequence goes on from CP073643.1 coordinate 18,773,640, forward strand.
ATCAAAACCTACAATTTTATCACGATAAAATTAAAAAAAAACATAAAAAAATTATTATTTAATATTTTGAATTATAACTTTAAAAAAATGAAATTATATATAAAGTCTTTCCAAAATAAATTTTTTCTCATTAGATGTTTATTTTAGATATTGGTTATTTTTAGTTATATTTTTAATTACTACTAATTAATGTTGGTTTATTTCCAAAACTAATTTTATAATTTTCTTAAAATATTTAATATATGCCACATTTGCATCTTTGCCTATGTGGCACTTCACAAATTATAATATAAAGATTAATGGTATGATAATATAACAATTCAAAATATAAAGATAAAGATTAATAAATTACTCTTTATTTAAAAATAATAAATTATTCAATGCAAATTCAATTATAATTTTAGCACGCCTTATTTTATTTAAGAATAATCCACTATTTGAATAATCCACTGTACATTACAAATCAAAACTATCTAAAACTATAACATTTTTTAATGCGGTGAAAATAAAATACTTATTATTTAATGTTTTAATTAAAAATTTGAAAATGAAATTACATTTAAAGTTTTTCGAAAACTATTTTTTTCTTATTAAATTTTATTTATCATATTTAATGATAAATTTATGTTTCATTAAAAAAATAATTATATTTAAAGAATTTTCCCTATTTACATCTACCAATTAATATCGGTTTATTTCCAAAAATAGAGTTTCCTTTTTTTAACTACAAAATTGATTTTTATGTTTTTTTTTTATTATTAATGAGTGCCACGTTGGCGCTACTGCCAACGTGGCACTCCAGTTTTTATAATATAAAGATTCCAGCGTTGAACACATTTTTCAATTTTTTATTTTAGATGGTTGTTTTTAAAATATATATATGAAAAACCCATTTGATTTACATTAAAAAAAACTATTTTAAAGAGAAAAAAAAGAGTTTGATTTGCATTTTCTTAAAAATAATAAATTGAGAATAAAACGACAAAGAATTCCTAAACGTTTTAAAATCTTTCAATTGGTTCATCGGCTAACAAGTTATTCTAGTGGTTTGCTATTTATCAAACCTATTTTTCAATTTTTTATTTTAGATGGTTGTTTTTAAAATATCTAATATGAAAAACCCATTTGATTTACATTAAAAAAACTATTTTAAAGAGAAAAAAGGAGTTTGATTTGAATTTTCTTAAAAATAATAAATTGAACAATAAAACGACAAAGAAGTCCTAAACGTTTTAAAATCTTTCAGTTGGTTCATTGGCTAACAAGTTATTCTAGTAGTTCGCTACTTATCAAACCTATTTTTCAATATCGGTGACTAAAAGAAAAAAAGAGACTTAAATATATAGGTAATGGAAAATTCAAAATTTTAAAATGCATTTTTGATGTTATTAATCTTTATCACAGAAAAGGCTCGCAATGTTTTAAAAAATTTCTTCACAAATTTTGTGGGTTTTCCGAAATTACGTTTGTAAAGGTGAAAATCGAAAATAGCTCAAAAACAACAAGAAGAATACAATCTACTCGTTTGTATATGTTCATTCAACGTATTTGTTCTCCAATTAATTCATTAGTACTCAAATAATTTAAGATTTTACTCAACAAACCATAAATAGGTTATAGATAGTATCCGCCACCACATGCAACTCTTCCATTAACCATTTTCAAGTTACCACGTTATCGCTGCCAATTTGCACTCAATTTCGAGGCCTTGAATAGTTGTGTTTATGATCGTGAGCACCTTTGCAGTACTTGTAGCATCAGCTACTAGTAGGGATGGAGGGTAATTGATAAGTAATTTCAATAAACGAAGTAGATAAAATATGTTAAAAACTTCATAAAATAGATTATAACATAATAGTTTTAAGTAAACTGAAATAAACTTGGGAAACTGTCAGCTCTTTTTTCCCCCTTTTTTTGAAAATGAAAAAAAAAAGAGACTAGATTTATATAATTATTCTATAAATGTTCTTAATCGTGGTTAATTAGTCATATAAACTCAATAAAAAAAAAAAGAGATACATAAATTCAATATTAGACCAAACAACCACTTGGTGTTTACTTTCTTCAGGGGTTAATAGCATTAGATACATAAATTCAATATTAGACCAAACAACCGGCGATTACTTTCTTCAGGGGTTAATAGCATTAGATACATAAATTCAATATTAGGCCAAACAAACACTTGGTGTTGTCTACTTTCTTCAGGGTGTAATAGCATTACGATCGATAAATATACGAAAAATTTTGTGCATCTCAAACAAGCAAAGCTCACGTTGACACAATAGAACAAGATTGATATGCATCAAACTCGCATCCCTGCCCGTCTGAGATGGGGTGTCCTATTTCCCAACTAGCTGAGGATATCCCTTTCAGCCTAGGCGGGCAAGATAAAAACAACCATTCTCAGAGCATCTCCATTGCATAACTTCCCCACATCCTCTATTTTTGTCTACGTGATGGAAAGATAGAGACACACAAAAAAATTACGGATCCCACATTTTTTTCTCTTTTTCTCACTTTCGCTACTTTTTCCCCACTTTTTCACCATAAATTCCCGTGCCACCTCTACATCTAGAAGTCCAACTTCACATCATCCACTATTATTTTATTATCATTTTTAAATTTATTTCTACATCTCTCCTACTTTTTCACTTTTCCCTCTCTTTTACACTACACATCCTCTATTCTCTTTTCAATCCACCTAATCATCTTCTCTCTATCTCTCTCCTCCACATCATCCCTTAACATTACTACCCATTGAAGCTGCTCTCAAGAGCTTTCCCTCTGCGAATAAAAATGACATATTAGAGCTTCTTCAGGTAATTGTCTAATCCTCATCAAAATGGATAAATGTCTACCTCAAGTTTCAGTTAATGAATCAAAAATGAAGATCGCCTTACAGTCTTGTACCACAGAATTGTGCCCCTGGTGAACAATTCATGCTATTAATTATACCTTGTTTATTCTTCAACTCTTTTCCTGTCCTGTGAGGGGTGGGACTTGGGAGGGGGTTCGCGACTGGTATGGTCTTCAGACAGACATGCCGGTGTTGTTTTTCCTCAACACCTTGTGATCAACAAACCAATTAGTCGCCAAACTTGTATTTTTGGCAAGACAGTGTTTTGCTAAGCAAGGGTTGCTTGTGATCTTAGTAGAGCTGGACAAAAACCAATCCAACCAGCCAATATATTGGGTCTGGTTGGGTTCGGGTTCTACATCGCAGCCCCATCAAGCCCAACCCAACCCGCCAACCAACTTAACTATGAATGGAAAGAAAAAATTTGAAAAACAAAAAATTGTGAGAAAATGAAAATAAAAAAAAATTAAATAGGAACTTCAAGCGTATGGTTTCACAAAATTGTCTTGTACAATTTAGAATTGAATTGAGCTAATAATCAATTTTATATCAATTTAAATCTTAAAAGATTAGATTAAATTGTCATCAGGCCGAGGTCCAAACTGACCATCCAGCCCAAATTGATCTTGGTTGGGTTGGATTGATTTTCCTCTTTAACTGGGTTGGGTTCGATTTTCACCCAACAGATTTAATTGGGTTGGGTTCAAGTTGGTCCCAACCCCGACCCGACCCGCGCACCTACTTCTAATGCTCTAGTTCCCATCAACAAATGAAGCGCTTCCATTTGCACATAAGCCAGATGTCCAATGAACAAACTACTAACCTGCAAGTGGCTTCATCTCCACTGGTATTACTATGACCACATGGGAATCTATTAGTATTTACATTAATGAGATCTCACGACATTGCAATTCCACACCATTTTCTCCTAAAGTATCCATCCCCCCTTCGTCGGGCAGTGCTTGTGTGGGCGATGCGCCACCAAAAATCGGGTTTGATGCTCTCACCTTACCAACGCCAAGACACGTATAAAGAATAAAGTTTACATGGAGAGATAATTAAACAGAATAACTAACTCCATCACTAAGAAACTCATTTAATTTCGAAATCCCAAACTAGTACAACCTAGCAGCAAAGCTCATCTCATCTCAACAATGAAAGAAACAATCAATCTGAATAACAGGTCCTTCACAAAGACTATTATTATATCAAATTAAGCTCAGTTCACATGGTGCAAATAAAACATATATGAAATTGGATTATCACAACTCCACAAGGCAAGGGGAAAATACATATAATTATAACATATATCTATCCTAGACTTGATAGAACAGTAAAGAAAAGATTCCCAATCTGCTAAGCGCCTAAGACAATACTGAATTGAAACAAAATTTGTTAATTGATTGGTTTTTGCTTACTAGATTTACCGAGGAGCTCATCAGGAACGACTTTGAGGAGCTTGCGTTGCTTGGATTTCGCAATCTTCTTAAGAGTCTTCGGATTCGTAATCTTCTGAAGCTTAGTCCCTGACCTAAGTATGTTCTCCTGCTTTTTCTTCTCACGCTCCTCTTTCTGTTTCCTTTTCTCCTGTTTGTTCTTCCGTATTTCCTCTTTCAGCTCCTCCTTTCTCTCCTTGTACGCCTTCTTTATCTCCTTCTCCTTCGCCCTCTGCTCAAACGTCGTACCTTTTTTGCTCACCTGCACCGCCGACGACCGCCGCGTCCTTGCCTGCTTCCACTTGCGACCGGACACCTTTCCGGCGATAACACCGTCGTACGTCGGCTTGCCGAAGGATGCAATCGCTGGCTTGTTCGGATCGTCAGAGGATGGAACCGCTTGCCTCTTTGATGGATGTGGATCCACGTCCATGTCGCCGCCATCATCGAGTACTTTCAGCTTCTCCGCTTCCTGCTCGGCTCTCTTCCGCTTGAAAGTCTTGCCGCCGAATCCCTCGTCTAGGGACCTGAAATCGATCGTACACGCCATTTTCTCCCCTAGCAGTGTGGCCTAGGGTTTTCGATATTTATAATTTGGGAACCTAAAGTGGCGGCAGAACTTCTCCTGTAATCCGCGCACTCTAATGTCTGCAACTGGAGGAGAAATTAGATTTTTGGATCTGAGTTGTGGGTTTCGGTTATGGGCCCGGATGTTGCTTTCGGGAAAAAGATTTGGACATGTAGCCCAACCTGAAAAAGTATTTGGGCCGAGCCGTTTCTTCTTTCTTTTTGTGAAGGTTGGGGTATGTTTGATCGAAATTATAGATTAAAGCACTGATACATGCTATCCACACCCACAATTTTAATATCCTACACCCACTTTTTTCAAAAATACCCATTTTGTCCACGTGTAATGCTACATGTGTGGAGAAAAGGAAGTCATTTTGGATGCTCGGCAGAAGGCGGCCGAGCATCCAAAAGAGGGCTCGACCGAGGATGGCCAAGCCCCCTCTTGGAGGCTCAGCCAAATATGAAAAAAAAAATTGGGTTATTTTTAATGGTGATAAAATAAAAATAAAATGAAAATTGTGATAAAATAAAATTAAAAACAAATAAACGAAAAAAATTAAATTACTCAAAAAATAGAAAAACACTGATTTCGCTGCCTAAACGTGCTCAGATGCCCAAAATCCATCGTACGTCACTACAAAGCACTGGGTTCGACCCGTGGAGTCGAGCTACTCCAAATCGGTATATTATTTGTCCAAAACGGAGTTCGGACACTAAATCTGCAAAGTGCGCTTTCGTCCATTTCAATCCAACTCATACATCACATGTTCCTTTCCCAAATCAAAAAAAAAAAACCAAAAAAATATTAATTACATTATCAAGTTTTTTAAAAAAAATGCCATTTTGGATGCTCGGCCGAGAGTGGCCGAGCATCCAAAAGGGAGCTGTGCCAAGGATGGCCGAGCTCCCTATGAGGGAGCTCGGCCAAGGCTGGCCGAGCTCCCTCATGCTCAGCCACCCTCGGTTAAGCATCCAAAATTCATCGCCCCACCCACCCATGCATTATTAGATAAGGGTAAAATGGAAATTGGAAAAAAGTGGATGTATGACATTAAAATTGTGGGTGTGGATATCAATTCTCTAAAGCACTTTCAAATGGGTGATTGAAATTTGAAAGTGAAGGAAAGTAGTATAAAAAAATAAAATAATCATCAAGTTAATCAAATGAGTAGTCGACAATAAAAGTTAAAAAAATTATTTTAGTTTTAAATTGTATCAACAAAATAGTAAAAAATATTATCGCTTAATGGATTTTAGAGAAATTAGATAATCCATGGTAATGTGTGTTGAAGTACGAACAACAATTTAGCGGCTGAAATTATTAGCAAGGTAACAATGTAGGCATTGCATCAACCTTGAAACTACACCAAAGACAAACCCCATCGGGATCCTCGTCATAATCAAGCAGGCAAAAAAAAAAAAAAAAAGAGCGAGAGAGAATTTGCATCCAGAACCATATATATGTTAGCATTCACACAAAACACGTGGCCTAGTCCTCATAAGGAGCTCAGAGTACTTCGATGAATGATATCCTCCTGGAAGCGCAACTACAAGCATTGGATCGCAAACTCGATGAGATCATGGATGATTCATTTTCTACCGATGTCATGGTGATGTCCTTAGTTGAGCCATTCAAGTCACCATGATCAATAAAATATGACGGGATGGACAATCCAATTAGTCATCTAAAGAGCATTTTTCAGGATTTAATGCAACTACATGACATGCCGTACGCGATTGCTTGTCGTGCTTTTGCACCAATACTGCAAAAAGAAGGAAGAGATTGGCATGCCACGCTGCTTGCACGGTTTGATCTCAGGTTTTGTAAATTTTACAACTAAGTTCACTACTTTCTAGTCAAGTAATACTCGGTAGAAAAAGAGTGCTACTGGTCTCATGCACATCATGCGAGATAAGGACGACCCTCACAGGCTTTTTCACTTTTCATTTTTTTTTTTTTTTTTGGAATAGTTTAATTTTTCTATTTAAATCTTAGGGCCAGTCACAAACGAACAAATCCTTAGGCCATGTCCAATTTGATTAAGTCCCTCGTCTTTTCTAATTTTCTATTTTGTAATTACTTTTCTCTCATTTATTCCACTTTTTTCTTCATGAATTCTCGTACCACATCTAAAAAAAGACACCCGTCAAGAATTATTCCCCTATTATTTTATCATTATTTTTTAATCTATTTCGAACTCCCTCATCTTTTCACTTTCCCCTCTTTTTTCCCCACCCAAAAATTTCATATCAATTTGATCTCTCATTACAGCTTTATTTAAGAACATATATATTCTTGCTTTGCATTCAATATATATATACACGCACACATATTCTTCTTTTTATTTTTTATTTTTTTATTTTATTATATATTAAGATACACTTTACATTATAACTAGAACTCTCGAATGTTTCAGGTAAAATGATCATTCTACTACAAAAATTACAAGGTAAGGAAATACCGAAATTGACAATCCATAAAGTTAAATATTTCGATCTCTTAAATATTGTGCTCCGTAGTTGCACAATGCAAACAATAGTGCACTGTTTCAGCAAGTACGCTATGTCTATGGTGCCTGGGATTTTCTCTGCTGGCAACAAGAATATGGTTACTAGGTATAATAAGAGGCAATGACTACAATTACTGTCACGGACAAAATTTGAGTTAGTTTCCAACTGTCCGACGTTATATCGAACCATTTGCAGATTTAGGCCCTGAAACAAGCTCTGATAAATCACCCTCGAAGAAAGCCGAGTGAAGAGCCCTAACACATTGTTCAGCTTCACTGTCATTTACTATCAATGAAATGTTGACTTTTGAAGCGCCTTGAGAGATCATCTGAACATTGACTCCATTGGTATGAAGCACGTGGAATGCCTGCCACATAATATGCGGAATATATCAAAAGATGCTTAGCCTTTGTTCATACAACTTTTTTCTATTTAAAAATCTACTTCTAATGCTAGTCAAAGTCAAACATCAATATCAACCACACATCTCACATGGTACTGAATATGATTTTTTTTGTTTTAAATCAAGATCATCAATCATTATTACACATACATTTCGTAGTCCACATCACTATCTATCTAAAAAGTTAGTTTTTAGCTAAAAAGGAATTTACGCGAACACAAAATAGAAAACGAGACTAGGCAGCATGTACAAGATCTACAGATTCCACGAAAGACACAAGGGTTATAGTAGTACCTTTTCTAGTATGAGTGACGACCTCTGGACATTTCCTATGAGAGAGATGATCGACCGGTGCTGCAGAAGATTCACCACTGCAATTTTTTCCAATTCCTCCACAACGTGATCTAATTCCTGCTCAAAAGTGAGCATCAAGTTAAGAGCTTGCACAGTGGAGCAAAGAAAAGTTTCTTGCTCACAGCTGAATTTCAAAGCGAAATTGAAGTTATAAATTGACCGGATCTTATTTTAGTTTATAGTACAATCCTGATAATAGAAAACAAGCAGTATGAGTTCATACGCTTGCCTGCTGGATCAGTTCTCTGCTCCAAAGCTTGGAAGGGTCCAGTGTCAAGGAAATACTGACTTCACTAGTGGCAACAACATCCACAGATATTCCCAAATCTTCAAAGATGGAAAACACCTGAACAAGGAAGAATAATGAAATTTAATTAGCATTGGAATAGTTTGTCACACCTGTGAAAAGAAAGCAGTATGTGCTGCCTTCACCTTAGCAAGGAACCCAAATTGACCTAGCATTCGGGTGCTCACAATATCCAACATTGTCACATTTCGTTTCAAGACAATGCTAGTAAGTACTGCCTGTAAATGGAGAAGAACAGATGTAAGATTTATGACTATTCTATTAACACTTTTTTGTATGTCATCATCATCACGTCTCTAACCTGACTCATATCTCTTGATCGGGTGATCAGGGTTCCTGGAGCTTTCGGATTGTATGAGTTCTTGACTCGCACAGGAATATCTCCCTCCCTAGCAGGTCTCATGGACTGTGGATGGAGGACCTTTATCCAAAGAAGGTGTAGATGTAAGCATGTTACAGCAAGCAGAAATAAGGAATGAACAATATTTGGCAAGTTACTCTTATATTTCATGTCAGGGCTTCAAGCAACAAACTAGCTTCATATTATTTTATATGCTGACTTGCAAATAAACTCATGCATTTGGAATTTAATACAGCAACACCTTTATCTGGATAAACGAGTAAATCCAGGCAATGCCGCTCTCCTATGCAATGTATATAGATGGGAGAGGTACCTGAGCACCAAAATAGGCAAGCTCAGCTGCTTCGTCAAAGGTTAAATATGGCACTGGCTCTGCAAGTGGATATATGTTGGGGTCACACGTCAAAACACCATCGACATCTTTCCACACCTGTAAAGTAAATAATGGAAGAGGTTAAAAAATTTTATGCATGTAATTCTATACAACCGAAAAAATTTGTTGTATAGATCAACCTAAATTGGACTGTTGTAATGCTTGTTTTTCTTTGCAAAGCAAGACCATAGAAGTGTTGAAAATCACTTGCCTGAATTTCTTCTAACCCCAATGCTTTACCAATTGTCGTGGCAGTCAAATCACTACCACCCCTTCCCAGTGTAGTCACTGCACAAGTTCTCCAACCCTATGATTGAAAGTCCATTCTATTTGTTACGACCAGATCGTACAAAATTGTGTACAAGACAACTTTAATCAAGGACATGGACATTGGAAGCAGAATGGACCTTTCCAAGGAAGCCAGTCACAATAGGAATTGCAGGATCCTTAATCCAATCACCATGCAACCTTTTTGCAACAGCTGGATAAGTCGCTTCTAGAATATCGGCATTCGTAAATTCATCAGTTGTTATGAACCCAATATCAAAGGCATCATACTGCAAAAGATGTCAATATTATTTTATTCAATGTTAGATGACGAAAACAACGTAAATACTTTAGTAAGCAGGCAGAAAAATAAAAGGTTAATGTGATCGGAAACTATAAGAAAAACCCAATCAAAGAATGGAAAAAATAACCTAAAACAACTGCCTTGTGACTAATCATGGTATGTGTTTGTAATGTAAAATGTTGTCACAAGATCTGACAGCCTCATTGCACGCATGGTCATCGAAGGAGTGCCAATGCATCCTAGATGCTAATTACTGCAGCATGCATGACACATTAGGTTACAACCTAAGAGAGCAGAAACACTTCTCTGAAGAGTGGAATGCAAGCTGCGAAAAGTGTCGGACAAAAACATAACTCCGGCAAGTGCTTGAGACCAATATGCCTCGTACTTGGCTATTCTCAAAATGTGCAAATTAGAATATTTATTTATTTCTTCCAGACTACACACATTGAGAAGTTGCTATGACGTGTATGACAGATAATTGAAGCTTAGGCATTAAAAGTTTAAAACCATGCCTCGCAATCAGCGTCTTGAGGTATTTTTGCAAGCCTTACTTGAGGAAGGCCTTAAGGTGGTTTTCAATTGGGTTTTCTTTAATGAACATGTTAATAAATGCAATGCCAGACATTGAAATTTTAATTATTTACCCAATCTGCTACTTCTTTGATGCATCAACTAGGATATTTAATCCACTTGCTCAAAATTCAAGTCATATGGGTCTCACATGCTTATGTTAAAACAGAAATGCATGCATTCCCTCCTTCTAGTACATAGCAACAAAGCATAACAGAGAAGATATATGAGAATTCCAAGTGAATACAACTTTTACAAGTAGCTCATATGAAAGTCCCTTATAGATGTTGGCTTGTTCCTGAAACTATGTAGTATGTACGAATTAAATTGATAAAAAATATAAACTTCCTATTTATCATTCTTCCATGTTTGTCATGGTAGTTGTTGGAAGTGAGACAGTTTTTTAAAGTTTCCCCAAGTCAGTGTTCGATCAGCTAGAAGCCAAAAGGCAGTCAATTTTTTATTTTATTTTATTGTTATTATTATTTTTTTTATTTTTTTGCATGGAACTAATTAATGATTATTCAATCTTGATAACTCTGTAAACATAGGATACTCTCTATTTTATAAATTTAATGCTCAAAAACAGCTCTTTAAAATAGAAAGTGTCTTCACTCTCTATTCTTACTTTTTGATAAATGCACATAATATCATACAAATTTAGATGCTGCACTTTTTAATTATTCAAAATCATATTTGAATTGATTGGTCATTAACATGTAAAAGAATATGTTAAATAACAAATGAGAAATCCACAAATGTTTCTTGAAAAGAGAAAAAGAACCAAAATATGGAGCATTTCTGATGTATGAAATTATTTATTCACTGAATTTAGAGATGCTTTTCGTAAATAGAGAGCTTATTGGAGATGCTAACATGATTCTACATAATGTTGGCTATATTTTAGACCGTTGAAAAAAAAGAAACATACTTGGCGAGCTTTGACACCAATCTTATTCAAATAGGCCGCAAAAATTCGCGTGGACATGCACTCTCCAAAAGACACCAAGTAGTCTCTTGTTCTTGGAGTCAGCTCCTTCATCATAGCAATTCCATTGAGAAGTTGCTCCAACTCAAATAGATGTTCTGTGAAATGTTTACCACGAGCCAAAAAGGCATAAAATCTTAGTCAGAATCAGATACATCATACACGATCAACATTCAAATTGAAACTTTCGACTAGAGCAATTGCATTATAGAGGAACGGCAAAGGTGAAATCCCCACCTACTTTCGGCTGAACGGTAAATATGAAGAAAATACCTTCACCCAAGTCCTAACAGAAAGTTGCATTGCGATACACCAAAGAACAAAACAAACTGACACCATATGCATAATAAATTTGAAGGAGCACACTCAATTAACGAGAAGTACAGCAAAGTAGCCATCAAAACACCAATAGAATGCTTGAATGATATCCTAATAACACATTCCAAAATGGTGGCAAACACAAAAACCTTGGTCCTTGGCATTGAGTTGTTTACTACATGCCATCTAAGATGGCTAATTGGCTATAATAGTTTGAAGAGAGAGAACTTCCGATACATCAGTCGGAGAACAACTTCACCTCTTAGATGAAGATAATTAGTTGGTGTATGGTTGTAAGTTACTCACTTGAAATTGTAGATCTTTCAACTCCAAGCTCATCAACCGTCCTGGGTATAATAAAAAAAGTTATCCTCATTCAGCTAAAAATGTCAAATAAAAACTTTTATTATATGATCAACAAACACTAAACCATAGTTTTGATCACCTACCCACATGTGGGCAGGTTAAAATACCACAAGTTGATGTGGCAATTTGCAAGTGGTTCGGATAGCATGTAGGGCACACTCCGACCAATGGTAAACTGCCAAATCATTGTGTGGGTATTTTAACCTACCCATATGTGGGTAAGTCATCAAAACTACACTAAACCATCTCGAGTATAATAAAGACAATCCTCATTCAGGAAAAAATGGGAAAAAATGTTTGACGTGAAAAGATAATTTGAACGATTAAATAATGCAAACATAAAAGAGAATGCTGTTAAATGCACCTCAAATGCAAATCTTTCACAACAGCCAATTCCTCAAGATCAGAAACATTTGATACACCACAGCTGACAGCATTTTCTCCAGCCTGATACACAAGCCAATATTTGAGTAGCACATTTTCTCTAAATAATTTACAGAACATGGGAATCACTGAATGAGAAAATGAAGTACCGTCAAGAGCTTGTTGGTTGTTTTCCCCATTGCAGAAAGAACAATGACAGGCCTTTCTTCTGGAAAGCTGAGAATGAGTTCAGCTACTTCTCTCATTCTATCTGCTGCGGCAACTGATGATCCACCAAACTTCATCACACATGTCAATTCACTGGAAACCTCTCCAGAACTTTGGCTCCCCGTAGGTCTTTCAAGTACATCAACCTTCCCAGCCTCACAACATACTCGCAGGTTTTCGGCCCTACACGAGCCCTTACATAGTCCATAAACAGGAGCCAAAGCTACAGAAGAATTGATCCTCTGATGTGACCAAACAGGCCGAAGAGATGAAGCTCTCCTTGGAATAGCCAGGTGTGGAGTTCTGACTCCACTTACATGCAGCGAGGCAGCCATGTCGAATATCCCACAGAAATCTCGACAAATAGAGGAAGTGAATTTCCGCAGAAGCAGAGAAAGTTTGATTGTTTAACTTTCTCTGCCTATAGAGAGGTAGTGTCAAAACGCTGGCAAACAATCTGCAGATTAGATCACAAATTCAGATTATTCCTAACAAAAAATATCAATACATGAGGAGATCTCTCAAAAGTTAAACATATAAAGGCGAAACTCGCAACAATTTATTAATTCGCCGATTTAGTTACAATTAATTTAAAACAGAAAAAAAGACAATTGGACCAAACCATAAATTAAACGCACCTGGAAACGGAAGAAAATGCAGGAATATAGGCAGAGTTGAATGGTTTAACAGGCAGAAATGGCGGGCCGAAGCGGCGGCGCTCATAGAGACAGGAGAGGAAATTAGCAAAATGTACACCTTTGGTATTAGAGTTCATTTTGTAAGGTAACCCCCAGGGCCCCACTTCAATTTAAACGAGCTTGTTTAGTAGGTCAATTAAAAGTTAATTAATTAATTTTTTACTCAACTTATTTCTCAGAAGTTTCTCTTGAAAAGGAATAATTCATGCATCTTAAATAAAAATGTGTAATTAACTCAAAAAATAAAAAAATAAAAATAAAAGACAAAACTTTGTAATATGAAAAAAAAAATTGTCACTACACACAAAATATGTATACATAATTATTCAAATATTCCATTCAAAAGAAAAACTATTCACAGGTAGTACAAAAAACTTTATAAAACAAATTCCGTTCTCCTAATGAAAAAATTAAATAAAAGTAACATAAAATTGTCAACCAATCAGGAACAAGAGATTGATCCACTGATTTGCAACTCAACGACTCAACCCTTCCCAGGTAGTACCAGGGCAAATCCCCACAACCCCCTCCCCTGCCCATTTGTTAAAAATTAAAAAAGAAAAATAAAAAAATTTCCAACCAATTTCTTTTTCCAAAAATACCCTCCTTTATTTACTACCCTAATAATAGACACGAGTAAAATGACCCAACTCTACTCTGTATTCTCGAAATTTACCTTTATTACCACTTCAATCTGCGACGAGATGGCCAGAATTTGTGCATAAAATTCAAAAGGTCATGTATGTGGTTACTAGTCAGCATCCAATAGCCGACATCCATGTCGGCGTGTGGAGAATTTGGGCCAGTGTGAACCAACGCGGTCATGGACTGTCAGAACTGTGGACTTCAACACCCCAGTTTCCACCCATTGGTACATAATTCCTGTATAATTTTTCTCCAGTATTTCAAATGAAATATGGGTAATTTTAGATGTACTTAAGAGCATCTCCAACGTGCCTCCAAATTAGAGGAATTCCTCCAATTTGGAGGAATTTTGGAGGAATTCGAGCTCCAACGTGGGTACCAAATTGACTCAAATTTGGTGCCTGAACAATTATCCTCTAAATTTAGAGGATAAATGTTCATTTGGAGGTATTTTTAGCCCACTTTTGCATTTATTTTATTACTTTTTATAGTTTTTCACCTTTTTCTTTTTTTTTTCTTTGACACTTTGTGTATTTTGTGTTTATTTTTTCATTCTTCAAAATTTTAAATTTGTTATGAAGAGAATTAAAAAAAAAAAGTCCATCTAATTTGTATGTGTAGTTAATTATGATTTAACGTATTGTAGAATATTTTTTAGTGTTAAGTATAAAATATTCCATTGATTTTTTAGTTAATTAAGGTTAAACTTGTTCCCTTCAAAAAAAATTGTTCAACATTGTAAAATATTATTTATTATCATGTATAAAATATATATTTATTCTTGTATAATAATAATTTATAAGAGAAAAGTCAATTTTAATAAATGAGAAAGAAAATGAAAATATTGAATAGTGTGAATTTAGAGTAAAATTTAGAGTTGATGATTGGAGTAGAAATGATAAAACACTGGTAGAATTATTCTATTATGGAGGAAAATTTAGAATAATGGCTTTTATACATCGGAGATGCTCTAATGGAAAGTTTATTGCTTGCCTACAGAATAGAGGAGATAACATAATTATTTTTTGAAAAAAAGAGATAATATCATAATTATGGGAACAATCTTCCTTGAGTCTAGTACATATAGACATTTTCCAAAGTGTATATTGATATTAGGATATGTTTGATTGTAAAGTCAAAAAATTGTTGGAAGGAAAATATTATTCGGATAAATAAATTCGGGGAAAAGGATTTTCAGGGAAAATGGTAATTGTAGTTATTTGATTACATTAATTAGCGTGTTGAAAAATAGAATTATTTTCTTATTTTTGCGTTTTTTCATAAAATTTAATCATTTTTCTTATTTTTATGGTAAAAACAAATTGTTCATAAAAAAAAAGAGATAAACTTTTCCTATAAAATAAAAGTCACCTCTCATAAGGAAAATATTGTCCTTCGGAATAAGGAAAAGAAGCGAATTTTGAGAAAAGTAGGAAAACGTTTTCCTGGAAAACAGATGCAATCAAACATACCAAATGCCGAAAAAATGTGAAAAAGTTGATTTTTCCTAAAAAATTTTGACCAATCAAATACACCATTAGAGCATTTTTAATAGTAGAGAGAAAAATGAAGAGGAAAATGGAAAAGGGGAAAGGAGGGAAAGCTAAAAGATGGGCCAAATTGGACCCATTATTTACCTGTATTGCCCTCAACTTTACAAAAAAACAAAAAAAAAAGGTTAATACACATTCACATTCACATTATTTGATATTATATGAGGGGGGAATAAACCCAAAATTTGATTTTTCCCCCATACCATTAGAAATGCTTTTATTACTCAGAGATAGTAGTTAAAATAAAAGTCAACTATTGTCATATCACCATTTATTGGTTATATTACTGTTTGTGAATAGTATTATTCTTTATGTTAGAAAACTATCGTTTCAAAAATAAAATTATTCTATTCAACATTGTGTTCGGTTGCAAAAGGTGGAAAAGAAATTGTTTTCCACTTTGCATGGATAACAAAAACCACCACCCTGTATAGAATTGATTTTTCATATAAAAAAAAAAAGAGTCAAAACATGTTTTAAGTGATTGTATATGGAAAACTATTTCTACGACAAAATTTTGAATTAAAACAACTAATTTAAAAAACAACTAATTTACAAAACTATTTCTGACCTCCTAGCTGAGCTATTTAATGAAGAGGACCGTCGCCAAATTTTGCAAATTCCCCTTTCCGCAAGTGGAAGTATGGATCGCTTGTTTTGGACTCATGATAGGAAAGGTGCTTACACTGTGAAAAGTGGATACAAAAGATTGATGGAGCTCTCACTTTCTCGGTCCCAAGTTACTATAGATTCTTTTTGGAATAAATTGTGGAATGCTAGAATTCCACCTAAGGTGCGCAACTTTATTTGGAGGGCGGCTTTAGGTGTCCTACCAACAGCTGATCTACTAAGAATCAAAAGAGTCGATATTGAACCCCATTGTCTAGTTTGCCACTTACATGACGAATCTATTTTCCACTCTTTTGTCCATTGTGATTTTGCACAAAGAGCTTGGGAACTAATTGGTATCTCTACTTCTTCTATCATGGTTTCGAGTTTCAAGCAGTGGCTTCATGTTATCTTTGAAAACTACCAGCATGATGAGGCTCTTATTGCAATGACTTGCTGGGTTATTTGGAAAAATAGGAACGAATCAGTGTGGCAATTTCACTCTTTCACAGTTCCGAAAGCATTGTCACTCGCCAACTCTCTTCTCGAGCAGTGGTGCAATGCTAACTCTGCTCCTTCTTACGTTACCCACACCACAGTAGCTGCGGAACTGGCTAAGTGGACTCAACTAGCAAATGGCAATTTTAAACTAAATGTGGATGCTGCTATTTTCAACAATCAGAGGAAATGTGGACTGGGGCTGATTATTCGAGATGACCTGGGCTCTTTTGTTGCAGCTAAAGTTGTTCCAGTTCCGGGTATTACCGAACCACTTATAGCTGAAGTCTTGGGCGTTCGGGAGGCCCTCTCTTGGTTGTAATCTAGTTTCCCACAGGTTCATGAAGTTGAAATGGACGCCCTCATGATTTATAAGGCGCTTCACAGTGAGGAGCATGACTACTCTTATTTTGGTCTTCTCATTGAGGAATGTCGTTCTCTTGCTCAGGATTTCCCGCATCTCAAATTTTCTTGGGCTAGAAGATCGGCGAATAAAGCAGCTCATATTCTAGCACATACCGCTAGAACTTTACATAATCATACTGTTTGGTCCAATTTTCCACCTTATTTCCTCTCTAATGTACTTTTGGCCAACTCGATGAATGAATAAATCTTCCTCTTTCAAAACAAACTGGCTCCCATTCCATTACCAATATATTGTCAATATGGGTGCAGACTCCCCTCCATTTAGGAGAAATGTAACACGTGAAAATATTGGCACCATAAGATGGTAACATGTTGCTAACTAATCGCTAGTTGTACTTAAATTTAAAAAAATATTAATTTATAAGTATCAATTTATTCAGTGAGAAAATGTATAGTCTTGCATGTGTTCAAGTGAACTTGTATTTTGTTAAAATGTTATCGTTTAGTTTAAATAGTTTATTACATAAAAAATTACATTTTATTGAACAATAAGCGTTAATTTTAGTTTTACTAAAAGAATTTAGACTTTTAGGGGTTGTATGTCGTCCCTATAACCCCATCCCTATAAAACATTAAGGCCGACATGGTAGGATATTAGCTCTAATGCTCTGTAGAAACAAGACTATAAGGATGATTGGTCGCTCATAAATGCCAAATTTTTGTGGTGATTTTAAAGAAATTTAAAAATTAAAACGAATCCAATTAAAATATGTGGTGAAAGTAAACAGGTGACACAAATTACAACTTACGATGGTACCTGAGAAGGAAGAATGCACACTACTGTACATACTTTCGGTGCCTTAATATTACTCTCATTCTGTTGCCAACAAGTTGGTAACGTAACGTGCCAACACTCCATTTTTGGGGGGGAAAAATGTGGGGCCCAAACAAACCCCCCCACCATCAGGGACAGTTATGTATTATTCATCTCACTTGACATAAATTCCTAAAAAAAAGTTTAAAAAAAAAAATTTGGCCCGGTGACATGGCACCCTCACAGGGCGCCTCACACATGTTGGCAACTTATGTTGCCAACATGTGGCAATTGATCACTAGGCGCCTTAATATTCAACCAAACTAACTTTCATTAACAGTTATCAGAGGAGGTTTTTTTTTTTTTTTTTTTTGTATTTTGGCTCGAAAATCCAACCTCAAAATACAATTTTATTGAATGAAAAATTTATTTATAAAGCTGGGAGAGGGATGCGATGAGCCAAATAACAATGGATTTTCGACCATCAGATTTGCGTTTGGGCTTCACTGGAGTTAGTGCTGGTGGTGGTGGAGAATGTGTTGAAAACAATGATTGGTTTGTACTTATTGAAAGATTATAATTTCGATTATAAATATTTTATTTAATTTAATGTAAATAACGTAAACAAAAGGGTATTATTTTTTTCCTAAAAAGTCATTTTCTCTTAAGAAAACATTAAGTTGAGGAACCAAAATGTCAAAGAAATGATAGGTCATTAGTGCGCAATAACGTTGGATCCTAATTATACCAATAAACCAATAAAGTAATGTACTTGAGAAGTATGGATGATTCTAAATGCACCCAATATTTTTATTGAGTACATCCTTTTTTCAGGCTGTTTCCATTATAGCCTTCAACCACACACAAAAAAAAAACCAGGGGAATAAGATGCTGCCATGGCAATTCCCCATTTTGCCTTTTTTTTTTAGTTGTTCGGCCTGGGAAATAAAAAAGAAAATAAGGGTAAATTTGGAATAATTTTGCGAGTGTGTGTACGCAATAAAAATTATAGGTGCATTTAAAATCACGCAAGAAGTATTTGTTCCCTAGAATTTAATAAAAAAAATTAAATTCACTCTTTCAAAGAAACAAAATTAAATTAGTGTTAAAAAGGTAAAAATATAAATTAATTTTAGCCTAGTGTACTTTCAAAAAAAAAAAAAATTTAGTCTAGTCTTCATATGGTCACAAATTTTATTTTATTTTTGTGAATAATGGTCACAATTTATTTGGTCCATCATCCATGCGAGGGACAGTCACTTGTGATTAGCGGCGCAGTCGAAGTCTTGAAAAAGTAGCTTGAATTATAGAAGCTGGGTTTCGGGGTTGAGACGGCAGCCCAGAAATTTTTTTTTAAGTCAACGGCGATTAAAGTAAAAAGCTTAGAAGAAAGCATCAAACGTAACTTCATCTTTCCTTCCTCTTCATCTTTCCTCCGATTCATTTTTATTAGTTTACATTTTCAACCGCTATTCACATTCACTCACTGTAATTAACTTCTGGCTAAATCTGAAAAAAGATTAAAAATCGTGAAATGAATTAAAGCAAGTCGCTTTTGTCAAACAAATTTCAACAATTATTTCACAAATACAGCGGATCAAATCCACCCAATATCTGATATCTTATTAAAGTAAATTAGAAAGCATTCTCTACTTAATTTAAAATGGGCATAAATATTTGAATACACATTGCTAAAAAGTAAAAATGGAGCTAAAAATTTGGATTGAATCTTGATTGTTCTCTTATTATTAAAATTTAAAAATTTGGGTTAAATTCAAAAATTTAGGCCTTCAAGAAAAAAAAAAGTATCTATGATTGAAGCTGGTATAATGAATAAAAATGTACAAAAATGTCGGTTTGGCGTCAACGATCCGCTGCTTCATTACTGAGCCTCTGTCCATGTGATACATGTCATTTGAGTGGCGGATGACGTTGATGCAATCATTATATAGCGATGACATTTTACGATAAAATAAAATAAATTATGAAAATTGGTTTTCTATTTTGTTTTTTTTTTATTTTTTAATCTTGCCATATACCCACAGTTACGAGCATCAAGCAGCGACCACGAGTTTCACAATGATTCAGATATTTTAATGATTTTGCAACCTCAATAATGCAAGACCGAACAATAAGGACAGGTGATATAATGAGTCCAACAAAAACGGCACATAAAATCTTTTTTTTTTTTTTTGGCAAAACCATATAAAATGGTAACTAAAGATATCAATGCCAGCGCTATATAATAGTTTACGAAGAATAACTCCAATAAACTCTTTAAACATAAAATTTTTTTATAATTTAAAGAGTTAGGATTTTAAAATTTTATTGTAATAAGCTATTTAAATTAATAATTTAGTTTAAATAATGAGTTTGACTCTCCTAATTTGGAGAGCCAAACTCATTCTTTATAATTGAATGAGTTTTAAGGTCATACTTTTTAAATAATATAATCCATAATTAATTCTATTGGTCATTAATACTTAAAAATATTATTATTAATTAAAATTAAAATAAAACAATAATTTTTTTAAAGAGTAAAGTAAAGAGTTAGAATTAGAGAGCTTATTGGAACATTTAAAAATTTTCATACCTTAAATTTAAAGTGTTCTTTATTTAATAAAATATACTCTTTAAAAATAGAGAGACCGTTGGAGATGCTTTAAGAAAACACTAATCATACCAAAATTCATATAGTCTAATGCTCTCTCATTCTTCGTCTCTCGTCTCTTAAGAAGCCAATATAAGTAAATTATTACTAATTGTTCTCTATTCGCAGCCTAATTCAACTCGCGATTCTCTTTTAACTCTTACTCTCTCACCACAAGTAAATTATATAATTGTATTTAAATAAGTAAAACTCTGTTTTCTAAAATAAGAAAAAAAATTTATTCAAGTCAATAGGCCTATCCGACCCGCGCCGACCCGATCCGACCCTAACCCAATTGTTCGTGGGTCGGAAATGGGTCGGGAAAATTCCCCGCGGTGGGCCATAGACTTGGTTGACCCAATTCGAACCCGACTCGTCATCATTTCTATTTTTAGGTCTAAAATTCCATTCTTTTTTCCTACACATCCATTATAAAAATAAATAAAAAAATGAAAAAAAGCACTAATCATGTGATCAACCAAAAAAAGGAGGTTAATCAATCGTAATCAATCAGAGGAGTCAATGGTCGTGCGCATTCGTGTAGGCAAAGTACGTCACCGGGTTTAACGTACTACGACAAAGCCTTGTTTGGTTACAAGCTTATAAATACATCCTACAGTGATAAAAACTTAAAATTAAGTATTCATTTGAAGAAAATATTTATAACCAATAATCTCTACATATAAAAAAATATATAGAAGTAAAAAATTCATACTCATAGTTTCCTCCCAAATATATACGTTTTCTTACAAAAAAACTTTGAGATCCAAATTTGTCTACGCTCCCTCCATCTTCAACGGTTGAGATTTCCTCTAGTTTGTTAACATATTATCTTAATTTGTTCATGTCTTACGTTACTTTCGTAGTGAGTTATGTTATTTTGTTCATATTATATTTTATGAAATATATATATTTGAAAAAATAAAATGGATTTTTACTTATTTCGAAGTATAAAATGTACTGATCCCAAGCATCAACCTTTTGGTCCGAAATTGTGCAACTAAACAACCACGTCACATCCGGAAGGCTATACAAATATCTAATCGGAGACAATGATTGTAAATAATGTTAAATTGACATTCCATTTGATATTGAAGTTGACATCTTTTGAGAGTGTGGTGGTAACATCATTCATCATTAGCGAGTGATTCTCTCTAAGTGAAAGCTAAGATATGTCAATCCTAATCTCAAACTAAAATTGAGTGTAGCATCACCCAAACATTATGTACCCAAGCCCAACAAACATAATATCGGTCTAAAGGGATTACGCACACGAAACCTAATGACCGTCTAATTTGGGCCCAAATGGCCCCGCACTCTACAGTTGATCATGTCATTTGTAATCGTTGGCACCCCACTTGTCATGGTTTTCTTGTTGCATGGATGCATCTCCTTGCAATGATTCAAATGGAATAGGGTTGGGAATGATTGTCCAGGATGGGTTAGGCTCGTTTGTGGCAGGTCACATGAAGTTTGAACCATGGAAAGTTCCAATAAAGATAGTGGAAGCATGGGGTTTATTCTACGGTATTACTTGTGCACGTGCAATGCAGCTTGAGAGGGCTTGCTTTGAGGTTGATGCCAAAATTGCGTATCAAGTTGTTAATGGGCAACTCGTGGATGCTACGGAGTTTGGAATCATTATAGATCAATGTAAGGAGATTCTTCAAGAAGAGTGAAACTACTCAATTTGCCATATTGGAGAGATAAGCCAAGATCGCCGGTTATGCTCTAGTTGGGAGGCCTGTGTTCAAGCTCGCTTTGCTACTTTTCATGACATTCCGAATTTTATTGTTAATTATCTATCTTTGATATGCAATGAACATGTTTATTAAGGAAATTTCCCATTCAAAAGAAAAAAAAAAAAGCAAAGAAAAAAGATAAGATAATACATTTAGGGCTTCTTTGATTTACGTTAAGGGAGATTTCAAATGAGTTTTTAAGGAATTTGATAGATTTAGAAAAGTTTAGGTGTATTTAAAATCACGACGTAATCAAAGTTCTCTTAGATTTTTAAGGATTTTAATAGAATTATCTAAATCTTAATCTTTTAAAGCCTTAATCTGAAATATAATTAAATCGCGCAAAAATCTATCATTCGCTTTTAAGATTTTAATGATTTTTATTCACCACCACTCCCTCCACAACTACGGTGCCTCCGTCCATTGCCACCACACCACTGCCGCCACCGCCTTACCACTAGTATCGCCTCCATTGTGTCGCTACCCCCACCCGACCCACCCACCCACCCACGCATGGACCCCTACTGTGCCACCACCAATATCTCTTATTACTTTTTCTTCTTCTTTTTTCCCTTAGTTTTTACAATAAGAATGATACAAAACAAATTCTTATAACATTTTTATCTTATTTCTCTAGCTTTTCATGAAAAGATAATTATTTACAAAAGTTTATAAAAATTTTTACAATTTATAATGAAATATTTTATATCAACTCGTTACTTTAATAACTTGACATATATTTTGACACACATTAAATAGGAATTAATTTTTTTATTAGTTTTTCACTTTTTCTCATTAAATTATCTAAAAATGTTAAATTTCTATTTGCAATAGTTATGTATTTTTTTAGTTAAAAAACCTATTATATTTTCAGAGAAATATTGTATAAACATAAGAAATGTAATTTGTTATTATATTTATTTGTATAAGTAGCAATTCACAATATAATTAAATAATGTCCTAAGTAACTCATTAATAATGTTTATTTTGTGAAACGAAAATCTATATTGTCAAATAAATTCTATAGAAATTCATAAAAGATTTTGTTCAAATAAAAGTTATTCCAAATCCAGTAAAGATTTTTATTATAGATTTTGTAGAAATTCATAGAAGTCTATTAAAATTAAAAATAAATAAAAGTTCATTAAATTTCATTAAAATTATTCAATTTAAAAATCTATTAAAATCCTTATAAATCCAAATTAAATAAAACTATCTAAATTTTATCAAATTAAATTTACTTTTATATGTGTAATTGGAAATTAGAAAATTTGTATCGAAAAATATAAAAGATTTGTCAAATAATATATGATTGATTAAAAAGGAAGAGAGCGGAAATAAATTTAATTTGTCAAGATTTAGTGTGAATCAAGCAAGCCCCAGGAGTATGTTTAATAGAAACGATCAAAAAAACAATTTTCAAATATATCAAACAAGCTCTAACACTTGCATTAAATTGTTATCGTTACCTCCAACAACCACTTCCACCGCCACCATCGTCTCCAACTTATTTTCGCCACCAGGTCTAACACTTGCATTAAATAGTTATCGTTACCTCCGACAACCACTTCCACTGTCGCCACCATTGTCTCCAACTTATTTCGCCACCAAAATTACCACATGGCCGTCACCACCATCTCTAACCTACTTCATTGTTAGAAAACCTTGTCCCCCAATGTTTACTAGCAAAACTAGTCAAGTACTTTAAGAACACATCTTATCTAAAGTGCTTACTCAAAAGATTAGATGCCGATATGTTGGCAACTTAAGTTGCAAATATATATATTGACCGATGATTGGTACGTGCCCCCGCCCCCCACCATCAGGGGGCGCCACATGTCATCGGCTAACGTTTTGGTAACTTAAGTTGCCGATATATTGACATTTAATCTTTTGTTACTTCCCCAATGCCATTTGTAAGGATTCAGAACAAATCAAAATAATAGATTAATTTAAAATTGCAGCTTATTATCGTTCTTCAAATTAAGACATGATAGAGGATCTAATCTACCAACTAGCGTTAACGGCGATACAGAATCTGGTGGTGCACTTGTTACGTTGAAAGTCAAGAGTTTATATCACGCCATGAAAACCAGCAAGCTCCAGCAGCACAGCTTTTATCTGCTCTGGCAAGACCTCCGGCCCTTCCCTGCATTGCTGATCAACACAAAATACTAGTTCAATCTCATGCACGTAAATGGAACTTTGTTCACTATATTACCAAATTGCTTAGAAACAATGTTCTTTAATTAGGCGTGAGGGGAATATAAATTGAGTTTAACATGTTTGGCAAGTGCGTCAAAACTTGGAATAGATAAAATTTTGAGTCGAAGTATTGTAAATCCATACATTTCGTAGGATCCACAAGTTCTGTCTACTTCACCCATCACAATTTCAGTTCTTATCCAAAAAGTTAACTTTTACGATTGAGTTAAAGTTAAGCTTCAATATTAACCACACATCTCAAATCACCGCTCGCTATTATCTGCCCATCTCATGGTCCTCTCCACCTTTCAACTTAAAACATTAACATTAGCATAATACAAGTTTCGTGTCTCATGGTCCCCACCACCTTTCAACGTAAAAGGTTAAGATTAGCAAAATACAAGTTTATCTCAACACATGGAATCCTATTGCAATACCATGCCTAGTGGGTAGCAAGGTTGATAATAACTGAACCAACCAAAAAAAAAGAAAAAGCAAATACCTCAGCTCGGAACACATCCAAGGCAAATCCGTTGAAGCAGCTGATGACAGCTTGCTGAATGTCCAGCCCAAGGTTGTCCAGAGCCTTCAAAGTGGATTGCAGTAGACCCACTCTACGTGCACAAAACATGTGTATGTTGACAGCCCTCCCTTCTCTCAAACTCACCTCAACCTACAAGATTCAGAAAACAGAGAAAGCATATTCAGAGCTTCCAAAATGCAAATTGTGCGTGACAACTGACAAGTAACATAGATAAACAACAAAGTTTACAAGGCAAGCTTTCCTTAGCAGCTTAACCTTACAAAGTGAGCACAGGTATGATCGTGTTTATGCACTGTTATCAACACTCAGGTCAGTTGTTATGTATATATTGGTTTAGCTCAAACATATCACAATATGACAAATACAAATCTTATCTAAAAGAACTAAACATGAAAAGTCTTAATAGATATAAAACAAAACTTATAGTACTATATAAGTGAGAAATTTTGAAAAATCTAATCAAGGTGTTGCTGTGTGTGCTGATTCCTTTTCTGGTAACTTGCCCAACAAATGACGTAGTGTGTCTGTGGGTGCAAACTTGGACAAAAACTGCAGAACATAGCTATAAGAAAATGCATTAAATCCCGAAAACTTTTAAGAAAGAAAATAACGATTTCATGGGCGATTTTAAATCACGGTCAACAGAATCGACAAATTGAAGAATTTTAAACAAGAAAGAGAACTACCTTTGCAGGTTGGTTTTTGGGGATGGACAAAGAACTTGAACTGAGTTCCTCCTTGACGCAATAGGGGAGAGCAGTAGGGGATGGTGATAAAGGTTGGAAGTTGGTTGAAGGTGGCATCACAGATCCTGGTACTGCTGCTTCAAGTTCATTGTGGATATCATTTATACGTTGCAGAAGCTCTTTTAGATAATCAATGGCATCCCCAAGGATAGAAGCTCTGTCCATCTATCAACATAAATTCAACAATCACATTGAATATACCCATAACTCAATTAATGGAACAAATATCTATAATTCACTAATTAAAGATTATATATCAATATCTTTATTCGACATATAACCCGGTTTTAACAAGAAAATCTATTCATCAGCTACTTTAATGAGCAAATGCAAAGACGACCCAGTATTAAATCCCTCCATTTTCACATGAAGAAATTAACATTATCCAAAGTCCCTGTTAGTTTAATCATAATGTTTAGTTCGTAGGGAAAATTTTATGGTGCCCATATCGGCACATACCAAATTGAATTAGGAATACAAATTCAATTGCAGAATTAGGAATAAAAATATATGATACAAGAATTAGAGGGAAATGAGATAAGAAATAAGAAGCCATATATAAGATCCTTAAATCTAAAGATTGTAAGCTAAATTTCATCAAATTAAATCTAAGGATTGTAAGCTAAATTTCATCAAAACAAACTGAAAAACACGAAAGATAAAATGTGTGTATACCTTGCTTATTTTGGGCACAACAGACCTAAGCATGTAAAGCCTGTCATTGAGTTTCTTCCTCCTCCGCCTTTCCGCCATTAAATTCTTCGCAGGCAAGCCCTTCTTCTTCCCTTTCTGATCTCCAACTGTTGAACCAGTGTTTGCATTCGAACTGTTTCCACCATTATTCCCATTCCCATCTCCAACGTTATAGGTAGGATCATCTGAATCGTAATTTAACGTGGAAACATCATCAACACCCACATCATCATAGTCAATGTTCCTTTTCCTCTTCTTCTCCAATTCAATTTCACCACCAGCATCGTTCTTCGTCTCCCAACTCCTCGTAGAACACTGGCCGGTTTTGAAGTTAGGGAGCTCCAAATTCCTCAATTCATCTACTCCGGTGGAGTCCTGCCGTAACGCCGCTCTCTTCTGGAAGAGAGTAGGCTGTGGTAACGGTCTCAATACCTTCGAAGTATCGGGAAACAGAGCACCGTCGAAACCCATGGCGGCGTTGTAGTCGGAAAAGCTCGAATCCGGCGGTGCTCCGCTAAAGCCCATGGAAACAGAACCAGAACTCGCACTCTGATTAGCGAAGAAATTCATCTCCCCGTTGAAATCGAACCCATTGTCGAAGGGGTTGTTCCACACAACGTTAAACACAGAGGGGAAACAGGATTTGGGTGGAAAGAACGACTGCAAATGCGACTGCGACGGGTCGTGAGTAAACACCGGCGACGGTGAACACGTAGAATCCTCCTCCAACGGATTGAACAGCAGGCTGCTGAATTCTGGTAGTTGAGTCATATGGAGGTCTGGATTTGGAGGGTTCATTGCATTGTTAATGAACCATTCGTTTTCGAGCATGGATTTTACGGTGGACATAGATGGATTCTTATCTTCATGTTTACATGCCTCGATTTCGTTGCTTCTCGGCCATGAAATTTCTTCGTCTTCTTCACCTCCCGTCCAAACGACGCCGTTGGATACCGGCAGCATTGCCTTTATCTATAAGATGGGGTGCAGTGCAGAGCAGTCGACAAAAAAGGGAAGTAGCTTTTTCTGTTTTATGCAGAGTACCACCGATTTTAAGCGAGAGATTTGAAGTTTGAATTAAAAAATAAAATAAAAAATACAGCCATAAACTTCACCGTAAAATAATAATATTTGTTTTCTTTTTACAATTATTCGAGCACAAGAAGTCCTCACAAGTTGACAATAAAATTAGTATTATTGTTTTTTTCTTTCGTGGAACTGTACGAGAGAAAAAATCAACTTTCAAGGTGTGTTATTTGGGATATAAATTTTATTTTTTTAATTTACGTGTTAAATATATAATTAAAATTTGAAAAAAATATATTAAATAATAATTAAATAAGTGATTGAAAATGAAGAGAAAAAAAGTTGATAAAATTTGTATTAGATAAAATAAGATCTGATTAAAGTTGTGAGAAACCTATTTATATTTCATTAAATCGAGTGATAATCACCAATTGTAAAGGTTTTTTTTTTCCTTTAGTGAAAAATATTATTATCTTACTTTTCCTCATTCCTTGTTCATCTTTTCCAACTTGGCTTTCTCAAACCTTTCATATTCCCAAACCATTTGGAAAAGTAACGTGATGGCAAAAATTAATGTATTTAAGTGTTGAGTTAACAAATGGTTGATAGTTAATATCAAGCAAAATTCAGTTTTGTTTAGTTAAATTTCAAAGTAATGAGTTACAATTTTAAAGTTCAATTAATGTTTATTAAATTTGTCCCTCACTTAATTATGGTTTCATACGTCTCATTAAATAATAATAATAATAATAATAATAATAATAATAATAAAATTTATGGTTTCTTACATATGATAAACCTAATGATTTCGGGTATTGAAAATTCAGTACTCTATAAAAACTAGTGTAATTTTTTTTTTTCATTTATAGGACATGTAGAGAGTACAATTTTTTTTATTTGTATAAACAAGTTTACAAACATTACAAAATTCAAATATATATAAAAGGAGTAAGGGGAGGGAAGGAAAATTAGGGATTGGGTGGATGTGATTCGAATATAAGGGCTTGTTTTATATACAATAAATTTTCATTAACTTCCACTAACTGTTTCTCTTTCATTATTTTCAACCACTCATACAATTACTTTTTATTTTTTATATATTTTTTCCAATTTTCAGTCATACACACATCTAACAAATCGTTTGAATAAAAACATTTATTGTACATAGAACAAGCTCTAAATCTCCTACAAGAAAATTTACATCCAAGCGTTCTATAAAGTTAAGTGGAATACATCACATCTGATAAAACCATGTGATTGCAAGGGGGGAAAAACCCTTCAATTATAATATTAGGACCTTTTTAGTTTTTACTGTAACTTTAAACAAAAACTAAGTTTTTAAAAATTTTATTTTCAACCAATTTAATAAATTTTTATTATCTTATTAAAAAAAATTTATTATTTTATACCATTTTTCATTACTTTTACGAAAATTCTCCTTGAATGCAACGGTTGATACAAAAGTTGAGACAATTGTGATTTGTCAAGATTTTGTGGAGTGAATTATTATTATTATTATTATTATTATTATTATTATTATTATTATGTAATTTCATAAAATTTTAAAACATCATATCGTCTGAATCACTGTGTTAAATGTTAATTAATCATTGTGATAACTAAGCATCGCTCATATTTTTATTGCTGATGACACAATTTTTATCCAAGTCAAAGGAAATCTGTTTCAAAACAAAATAATAAACCTAAAATAGTGATTAAATTATTGTCCTTTCATCTTAAAGTACTCTAGCAGAAACTCTTGAACGGGCATCTTCTACAAGGACAAGATTTGCTACTGATGAAATTCCAACGATAAAATATAACATATTAGTTAAGGATGCAAATGCTGTCACGAACTAAGGTTAGTAACGTAACATTTAATAAGTCTTTTAGAATCGATATCCTAAAGGAGATTGCCCCATTAAAATGAATACTATATCATTATTTTCTTCTTCTTTTTTTTTTAGTACAAAGTGTGAATTATAGAGGTAGAGTTGGGTCACTGGCGGATTTTTTTTGGGGTGGGGGGTGTTTGACCCACAAAAAACCATAAAGTTTATATAGAAAAAAAATTATATATAATTTTCGTCGAATTAAAATTTTTTTTCTGTATAATAGTCCCCCAGCAAAAAATCTTGGATCCGCCCTTGAGTGGGATGTCTCAAATCCGGGACAAACTGGTAAAGAGGTACCTTACCACTATTTTATTAAAAAGCAATAAAATTAGTTTATTAAATTCTCTATTTTATTAGTCATGATCTATAACAATCGATGCAGAGCAATGGAGCAATGAGTTCGTTTCAAAAAATAATAATAATAATAATAATAGAGCAATGAGTTATCATTTCTATACAATCTTTTAAGTGCATCCAAACCTAAACATTTTATTGAGAATGATATTCATGTAAATAAACAGAATTAAAAATATAGAGTAAACATAAGATATGATATAAAAATCGACATAATATTAAGTAATCTGTGTGACGGTCGTTATTTCAAGGTGACAATGTCAAATATACAATATGCCAATTTTTATATCATCTTTTATTTTCTGGTAGCATTGTTGAAACAAATTTATATCTGTGTGTGGGTAATTAATTATTTTAGCCGAATATTTTACTAAAAATTAAAAATAAAAAATATATGTAATTAGTGAAAAGTTCCAGTAACCATTTATTGCGAAATTATACAGCAAAGAATTGTCTACCTATAAAGTCACCAATTTGGAATAAATTGCTTGGAGAATAAATTCATTAGATAGGATCCCAAGTTTCTCGTGACAGTCTATCTATTCACCGCACCTAACCCCCAATCAAACTCTTAATTAACCACTTTCTAGTTTCTACCCTTTGCTCCAAGTTGTTCACCAAAGACGTACACGATTTGGGCTCATTTTCCTTCCCATCTAGGTTGTTAGTTAATCAATAAATCGATTATATATACAACAAATATTACACAAAATTAATTGACATGTTTCTTCAATAAATACATATAATAATAAAAACTACGTTATAAAACTTCTAAGTGGCGAAGTCGACAGTTGATTTTACTTTCTTGCACGCCTATATTTTTTTACACTTTCATTTCGCACCTTACTTTTTATACTTTTACTTCGCACTTTCTACATTTATACTCGCTTAAACTCGTACAAATTCGAGACTCGGACATAAGGGTGTGTTTGATTGGAGTGGGTGGAAAAGAAAATATTTTCCTTAACTACATGGAAAAGATTTCTCTTGAGGGGGAGGTGAAAAAAATTTGCCATGGAAAATAGGCAAAATAAGCTGCAAATGGTTGTACATTCAAAATATTTTATTGAATTTATCAAACAACAAAGTGGAAAATTATTTGTCTTGATGGGGACATTTCGCTAGAATGGATCTGATCAAACACACCCTTAGTATCTCATGGGTTGAAAGCCATTAGGGTGTGTTTGATTCTTAGCTACAGGAAAATGTCAGGCAATCGAGAAAAAGTTTTACTGCTGTTGTTTGATATGAAAACTTTGATGGAAAACTTTTTCAGTAATAACATTCAATGCAAAAATGCCATTTTTCTGGAAAATGTGTCCAAGGGAGATGTGGGAAAATGTTTTCTAGGAATCTAAATGAAGGAAAATATTTTCTAGGAATGCTTTCAAACACACCCTTAGTGTCATGTGTTATTTAGGAGTCAAATTTATTTTTCTTATAACGTCTTAGAACATCTCCAAAAGACTATTTTCAAAGAGAATCTTAATTATGCAAGTAGAGAAAAATGATGTGCTTATATTTAATCTATAATTTGTTCTGTTCAATAAACATTTATTGGGTTATTTTTTATCTTTTTATTTTATTTAATATATATAGTTTTTATATTTCTATAACAATCAATCCAAGTAATTTAACCCATTCAAATTTTCAAATTTGTACCACGTTAAATGCATTTATCACAAAAAAAGAATGGAGAGTGTGTATGACTCCTCAAATTTAAAGAGTCAAAGCCTGAGTTTCCATCTGAATAGATTAAATCAAAGAGTATTGTAGATATCATATTTAATTATTGACTCTCAAAAAAAAAAAAAAAAAAAATTCTGTATTTTAAAGGTGTCTCTGAGACACTCTTAAATAAGAATATTTATTCGTGCCGTAAGTTAACTAGTTTGTTAACTACAGTTAGCAAGCTGCAACGTTTTCAATGTCTACTTCAAAAAGTATTTTGAAAATTATTATCACATACTCACATGAGAGATATATGAGCTAGTTACCATATGGTTAATGATTAAAATTTGAATTTAGTTATGGAAAATTAAAAAGTACGTCAACGTGGCTGCTTCCTGGTTACGTGCTGGACCATATGTGAGGTTCAAACTTCAAAACCAAATTTTGTTATCTCATCTCTCAGCTGGTGAATGAATGTGTGAATGTGTGATGATAGGAATCGGATGATGGGTGTGGGTACGTACGGTTGCACTGCACGTGAATCCACAATTACCATAGAGACTTGTTGACAAGAATAAGGATAACTAGGATAACATACGTGTCTCCCATGCAACTTATTATACATAAAATGCCAAATTTTCCATAGTTGTCGCCGCCCATTGTCCGACTGTCACTCCGACATGTCCAATTGGATGCCCATGTGGCCATGTCCTCGTAATCATACACATTCGTCGCCATTTTTATTTGAGAGAGATCATTGCAAAAATAGCAAAAAGATCTTCTTTGCTAGGCTTAATTTCAAGGATCTAAATGGATTGAGTTAAAAAAAAAA
This sequence comes from Jasminum sambac, assembly GCA_018223645.1. Taxonomy (NCBI): domain Eukaryota; kingdom Viridiplantae; phylum Streptophyta; class Magnoliopsida; order Lamiales; family Oleaceae; genus Jasminum; species Jasminum sambac. The sequence goes on from CP073643.1 coordinate 18,805,760, forward strand.
CTTAGATGGAGAAATTAGGGTTTCCAAAATCGTTTCTAAAACTAGAAAGTAAACACTAGTCAAAGAAGGGAAAAGAAAACACCGAATTTGTTTTGTTGCCACTAAAATAAAAAGTTTGTCGCACACTATGAGAATCGCTATCTATTGGGGCGACAGTATAAAAACGACAGGTATGTTCGTATCAATGGATACCTACATGAATGATGCATCTAAGTTGTTCCTGAAAATCCAAAAAGTGCTCCTTTAGAACGGTAGCCTATAGGAGTGACAACAATCTTTTCTATATATTCCACGGCCTATAGGAACGAGGAATGTCGTTCCTATAAGGTCAAAATATCGCTCCTATAAGTCGATTAACTCTGACACGGAAATAATTCCCTAGTTCCTATAAGGTCCAAATGTCGCTCTTATGAGTCCAAAATACTTCACATTGTCACCTCCCGTCACCCCATTCTTGACTTTCTTGAGTTTACTCGTGTGTCTCAAAGCCATCAAATCTCATGTTTGACTCCTTCACAACACCACTTGGGGCTCTTGTTCCTCCCTTCCGAAGGCTAATCTTATTAGCTACGACAAATGGGGTATTTCGCATTAAATGAAATTCCAATGGCTCCATCGCCGGCTACAAAACTCACCTTAATTTCTAGAGTCTATCGCCATCTTGTATTACTAGTTTATTCTACCTTAAATTGTATGGTGGAGTTTTGTATTTAAATACTGTACAATGATTAGTGGGAGGAATTCACTTTTCATAATTCAAATTTTCTCTATAGACTTATAGTTGAGACGAGTTTGACCCTCTCTTTAAAATGAAATTGTTTTACACTGGTGCTAATAGTTGTCTAGAAATCGTCATCCAACATGCAATAATCCTAATTTGTAATAGGAGCACTCCAACTTACAAACTTGACAGACTTACTTGCATTTCATACTCTCTAAAGGAAGAAACTAGATTTTTTAAAAAGAAGAGAAGTTATGAACTTCCAATTCTGTGTTTAAATGTAGAATTCCAAAAAAAAAATAAAAAAAAAGTTGCAACACAAGTGAGACAATTTTTCAAGTAGAGTGATTGCTTGGATGTTGAAACTGGTAGCGGACATTTTTTTTTTTGTTTTTATTTTTTAATTGGGAGACGTAGGGGTGGGGATGGTATTCAAATTCAGGACCTTCAAGGTAAATGATTGAGTTCTTAACCATTGGACTAATCCTTTGATCCTGGTAATGGAAATTGTTGATATTCTATTATGTTGACTCATTCCGACGCTCAAGAAATATGGCCCAAATTGTGCAGCTAAACTTGCAGCCCAAGTATGACGTTCTGGAAATGTTACTGGACCACCATATAGAAGCCCAAGCAATGTCAATTTGCCTTTTGTGACCCATTTAAAATGCAATTGAACTGTGTTGTGACCTAATTGAATTGTAGTGTGACCTAATTCCACACAGCTGGAAAATTAGATACGATACTGCTTAACCTTTCCAAGGGCTTATTTGATGAAATTAAATTTGTTTTAAATGTATAATTAAGAATTAAAAAAGATGTATATTCTTTCAAAAAAAAATGTATTAAAAAATATAAAGAGATTAGTCTAACCGATAAATAAATGATTGCAAATGATTAGAGTGAAAAATTAAATTTAATGTGAATAGGACAACCCTCAAACTCAAAAATACATGGTAAACTTTTAAAATCAAAGAAATACGCTCTTGTGCGGTCCCTGACTGGGAAACAATTTTAGTATTCTTAGAATATTATACTCGGTACTCTAAACCAATAAAAGTTATCCACTTCACATAAGGAATGCCACAATTTAATAAATAATGTGGTGATGCACAGAGCTGAGTGAACATTCGTTAAGCAAGATCGAGTATTTTGCTTCAAGAAAGTCTTAGAATTTTTTCCCCTAACTGGGCGATCACTCAAAATTTGCTTAGATATTGGAATTGCTAAATTTATTTGTTTAGGCGTTGAAATACAATGATTAAAGAAAGTGCTTTAATAAGCGTCGAAACATCAATAAAACATGTCATTATTTTGTCATCTTAGTCGTTGAAAAAACGTTTCTCATGACATTCCCCAATGTTAGAATTGTTGATGCTATGTCTACACTTCTATTCTCCTGCCCACGGCAGTGAGCAAGAGGGCATGTCAACACCCCAAAAAAGCAAGAAAAAAAATCTCGTGAACCCTCTCATGCCCTGTACTATCAGAATTATATATTATTTATCTGATCTAACGTAGATAGCAAAAAAAATTTAAAAAAATATTTGAATGATATAGCGTCGCATAAAGCGGCGCGTGGGGGTCGGCATAGCTCCCAACAGTGGCGGCTATGTCTATTGTCCATTTTGCTATTCCCTTGATTATTTTATTTATTTAATCACAATATTTCATGTGAACATTTAATTGTGTATGTACAATATTCTCATCAAATCTCCACCGGGTCGTATATGTGGAATATTATTATTTGATGAGCTTGTGAATATGAAACTCCTCACCCGACATTGACAAAAGGGAGTCTTTTTGTGATGTCCATGTGGATGTAGCAGAGAATCGAGTGGAAGACTGTTGAATGTTGTTCATTCGGTTTGGGCCTAAAGAGACACAGTTCAATAGTTCATGGTAACAAATCTGAATCTCCGGTACATAGATTCATTCCACTACCCGCAAATCAGATCTACTTTCCCACCACACCATAGCCTTTGCCCCACTCAATTCTCCATTCTTTACTACTCAAGACAAACGGCAGCATACATATTCTCCTCATTGCATCAGATCTGGACCATGCCTTGCTTCTCTGATTTGCTGAATACGTACAATAAACAGCATAATTTCAACATAGTATCTTTCAGATCCAAATAGGCCCACCTCCTCCTTGTAATGGGATCTTCACAGTCGATTCAAATACCCTCAGAAGATGAACAGCAGGACGAGGAAGAAGAAGAAGATGATGGTGAACACAATATCCAAACCGACGGAAGACAAATGTTGCGTGATGATAATCTGGTGAAGAAAGTATTAGAACAGGAACCTGAAATGCTGCCGTGCCACGCGTCTGCTTCTCCGCTATCCCCGCAGCTATCCGCTTACGGAACGCCGCGACTCGGGCCTTCGATCAAGGTGTGGGACCCGTACAATGTCCTGGCTCCTCCTCCGCCTTTGCCGCCGCCGCCGCCGCAGTTTTCAAGGAGCTTCTCCTCGACATCTGATGTCGTGGAGGAAGATCGGACGGTGATGGAGGTGTATTTGATCAGTCATGGAGAGTGGCATATGAATTTGAGGCCGGATTTGATCGCAGGTCGATGTCCTGAGGCGGCGCTAACTCCCAACGGGAAGCGGCAGGCCAGAGCTTTGGCTGTGTTCTTGAAATCGCAAGGCATTCAGTTCAGTTCTGTTTATACATCACCATTGGATCGAGCTCGTGTCACTGCTCTCTCTGTTTGCCAGGTAACATTATTGCTTCATAATCTGATTTATTGAAATTGGAAAGTTTTGGAAATAAGGCATCCATTGATAACTAAACCATGAGATGTAATTAGGTTAATTCTCTGTATAATATCACCGAAGTTAAGTAATGCCTAATCTCTTGTGTTAAATTTTGTACATTCCTGGAAGAAGCTCCAAAGTTAGAGAAACTGCAAGTGGGAAGAAAATAAAATGATGATAAAAAGTGGGGCAAATGTGGCTACTAAGCAAATGCTATGTTTTAATTTTCTATTGTTCAATTAATGGATAAGAAATGATTTTAGAACATGTGAACTGAATCTGAATGGTGTACCCGAAAAGAATTTGTGTTCATAGTGGTGAGATAACGCTCCAGAAAGTCTTGAACTTTACATTTGCTTTTTATTGGATAACCCATGGAGTTGTTGGGTCCTTTCTTGAATTGTGCATATTGCTTCTGGTATCAGTGATATAAGATTGTTCGACTACAAAATTCAAGTCATTCTTGGGTCTTAGAGGCACATCTAAGTAAGGAATAATTTCTATTCCGTATGTGGAAAGATGCCCAAGAAGGAATTGTACTTGGTGCTTATAAATTGTAACCATGGAAAGGAGTAAATAATTGTTTATTCTCCTCACTCGAATCTTTCAGTTAATAGTTTCCTTTTCTGTTTCTCCAATCATTGTTTAGGTTTCTGGTATCTTGTTAAACTAATGAAGTTTTCTCTCTTTTATCGTGTTCCACACGGTTTTCAATTCTCAGATGCTGCAAAATCTATGATCATGTTTGTGGAAGTGTGGATTTAGTTTAATTTTATCCTTTTAATGTCCATCAAAATTATATCTAATTCCAACCCCTAGGGGTTGGCGTGTAGTGATAAGGGCGAACTTGGGATTGTATGGTTAGGCGCACGATCTCAGGTTCAATTCCCCGCGGCGTAAAAACAATGCCTCTTGGGGCTATTGGGATGCCTTCCAGTCAAAGTGCTAGGACCTCGTGGAATTAGTGGGGGTGGGGCCCCCGATACCCTCGATTATTATTAAAATAATAATAATAATATTGAATTCCCCCTCATCGTTGTTTCTACATATTTTCTCGGAAACCTGCGGTGAACGTTATTTCTGAAAGTCAAACTTTTAACATCATCATTTCTCATGATATGGTTTAAACGACAAGAGAGGGTTAAGAAAATAGCAACCAACTCTGATGTAACCACCAAGCAAGCATGATTCTCAAAATCCTCCATGAATCTGCGATGGACAAATTATTGTTGACCTTTGTATTTTAGGACCTATTTTTACCTGTTTAAATTGTTATACCATGCATATCTTCGGTTAAGCTTTTATTTTTCTAGAACTTACATTTTTGAGGTAAAAAAATGGTGGAAACCATGAGATGTGTGGAAATGAATGAGTGGTGATTTGAGATATATGGTTATTATTAAAGTTTGACTTCGATTGAGTAAGCATAGTTAAAATGGAGATAGTTAAAAAAAAAAGAGTTAAAATGGAGATAGTCTACGTTTGCTTTGCCTAGCTTCAGTGTCATGTACTAATGTACTATATGATTAAGTGTTTGTTTTGGGGAGTTTTTTTTTTTTTTTTTTTGTGGGCGGTGGTTGGTTGGATTTTAAATTTGTGGTTGAAAAGTGAAGAGAAGTTCTAAAAACTATAAAAGCTGTCACTCGCGTTAATGAAATTGGTGGTTGAGAAAGATGTTAAATAAAAAGATTTTTTCAGGCAGTCTAGACCTAACAATCTCCAAGTAAACAATTTTTAGCTTCATAGCGTTCTCAGCCTCTGAACTTAAATATACTTAAATATATTGGTGCTACTAAATACTAAGACGGAGCACGCTCAACTGACGTTGTTGCTTAATGAACCATACAATGAATAATAATTCCTAGTTACATATGAGCGGTTACTATTTTATCCAAACAATCTGCTCATGTTCTCCAACTAGATTAATAATTTTGCAACATCTAGATATATAACCTGATCATCGAAAGGTTGTTTCTTAACCAAGCTGTCCTTTCTTTTTAGCTTTTTATCCTTGATTATGCTTCGGGCATGTTAAAATATGCCATCTTCATGGCATCATTTGATCATGTACTTCTTACAATCTTTGTCTAATCATAAGCTGATATTGATATTTTCTTCAGCATGTATAAGAATGGTGTAGGATAGTGGTATCCTGTTGCGGAGAAACTGTACCTCCAAGATTCATTTGGATAAGTTGATAAATTAGCAAGTTTGTTCATTGTTGAAAGACATCATGTGTGGAAGAAGTATTTATTCCACGAGATGTGCCCAAGTAGTTGCTTCTCACATCTGTGATTATCTGCCATTACACGAGTCAACACGCCCTTCATAATACCTATTTAAGCTTGTTTTGTAGCTTTGAGTTTTGATGTGAAAATACATGACTCTCAATTAGGCGTCTTGAAAATTTTTCACTTTGCTTTCCTAGAATTAAATTAAAATTTAGGAACAAGATAAAGGTCCTTAGATTGATCTTTGCAGGAGTTAAATTTTCCAGAAGATCGAATACAATCTTCAGACGCACTGGTCGAGATGAGTCAAGGACACTGGGAAGGATGCCACAGACTAGAAATTCTCACACCTGAAACAATGACCTTAATGGAGAGATTACAGCCTGATTTTTCCGCCCCCTCCGGAGAATCACTCAGGCAGGTCGAATTCCGCATGGTTCAGTTCCTAAACAGTACCGTTTTGTCCTTGCCCGAAAAATATAGGTCCGTTTTTTCCCCACCCGAACAAAACGAGAACCCCGTTTTCCAAAACCACACTTCTCATGCACCCTCAAATTTAATCACCGACCAAGAAAGTCCTTCTCTCCCTCCACACCACTGGGATTTGCTCCATAGAAACCGGCAAGGACTTTCACGGAAGAAATCCGGTAAGAGCAGGCTTCAGATGGTGACCACCACCGGGGATAACGAGGCTGATGATGAAATGTCTCCTCGTGTGCCCGTTGACCAAGGGTTGTCCCGTGACATGAATGTTAGGAATATGAACACCAGCACGAGCATGGGAACGCCACGCTCTGCAAATTTTTGTGTGGGTATTTTCACTCATTCGGTCCCAATCAAGTGCCTGCTGACGGGGATCCTCGGCTGCAGTCCGGCAATGGCGCATAAGATTTGTGTAGAAGATTCGTCGGTGACTGTGCTGCTACACACGTGGAAACTCGGTTGGCAGATTAAGAGATCCAACGATACTTCACATCTGAGGCTTCTGTAATGGTTATGACGATTATTTTTTTGTTTTGGTTGGAAATCAGTTATTTTGGGGGGTTGTTGTGGTGTTATGGTTTTTTTTTTTTTCACTTTGTATCCTTATTTATATTTATTTACACATGGTGCTGCAGTTGGTATCATGATTTTTTTGCATCGTAGTATTCACAGTTACATGTGTTGTTCTAATGAGAATGAGACATTAATGTCCAATTTCAAAGGATTGATGGATAACAATAATAATGATATGGCGTGGTGTTTATTTTGTAGATTCAAATGCTATGAATTAACCAAATAAAAATGTTAGGCCCTGCTCGCTTCGCCATTTTCCAAAGATTTTATTTTTCGCTCAAAACACTCAAACGCTGCTGGTTTGGCGTTTTAAAATTGTTTCAAATTTGTTTCCAAATTTGTTCGTAAAATTGAAACGAGCTTTTGACGCTCTATGTTTCCTTTGTTATTTCCAGTTATTCAAAACACGAAACACAAGGCTCTGGTTCCAAGCCAATTAAAAAAAGAAAAAGAAAAGAACGCAAGCAAAACGCTGCGACACTCGCCAGATGATGTTTGAACGCAGTCCGCCTCTCATCTCCTCTCAGAGGAATTAGGTTCTCGCCGCTTATCCTCTCCTCTCGTAGATTCACTTCAATAATCGTAGTTCTCGCCGCTTTGCTCTCTCATTTCATCAGATTCATCTTTCTCAAACACCTATCTTCATGCTTTAATTTGGCAATGAGTGTATCAACGGCACAAAGAAGTGAAGAAACCTAGCTTAGAAGTACACACCATCTGGGCATCGGGCTGGTAAGTCTCAAAACTAAAGCTCAAATTAATGGTACTTCAAGAAATCTCCAGCTTCCATTTATGCCTTCTTCTTCGCCATGGCTTGCCCCTTTATCGTAATTCATCTCTTTGCTTGTTTATTTTAATTCAAGAATTCATGTGCTTCAATCGTTGTTGGATAGCTTGCCAACTAAAAATATGTGATTGTGTTGAGGTAATGGTCGCTGAATTGACTTTTACAAAAGGTCAATCTCTCATTTTTCTCGATGTACACATCCTGATGTTTTTATGTTTTAACGCTTTGGCTATCCTCTATGCAATTAGGGAAGGATTTAAGTGAGTGTTTACTGATAAAGTTATAGGTTTTTGTTAATACTTACTACTTATTGAAGATAATGCTTGAACTTTATTCCATCTAATAAAAGGAATGGTCACCGCCTATGTAACTTGTGGAGGGATTTATTGACATTCTAACATGTATCTTTGTTCTTAAGTTCTTAGTGAATGAAAGACAGTAAATATGATATATATTGCAATTTCGGGCTTCTTCTTCTATTCTCTTAATTTGCTTGTGAGGGGTGTACAATCTTTTTTTATCTTATTATTGAATTTTTAGTCTTTCTTTGTTTAGATGTAATTTGTGGTTTATGTTTACTGGGAATTAATTCATAGTCTCCTTGTTAAGAGCTTGTTTGGAATTAATTTGTGGTTTATGGTCGTGGGTTTAGATATGCTTAATACTAAGAGCTTGTTAAAAAGAAGAGTCAGGCGCAGCTCCCGCCGCTCAACGCCGCAAAGAACTAATCGGTCGCTAGCAGCAATAGCGAAGAAATGCTGCCGCTTGAGTAGCTTAGTCGCCGCCCATGGTTGAGAGTCACTCCAGCAGCAGCCTACTGTCATTACAAAGAAAGTTTCAGGCTAGCCGCCGCTGAGGAGCAAAGATCGGCCGCCATTGTAAAGAAGAATGACCGCCGCTGAGTAAAGAGTCGCCGCCGCCAGCCAGTCAGTCGGGCCAGAATGAGCAGAAGATAGGTCGCCCATGGAGCAACAGGTGGCCGCCATTGCAAGCAGCAGCAGTCAGCCGCTTGAGGAAACACCGCCGCCATTGTAAAGAAGGCTATTAGTGCCGCCTGCAAAACCACCGGCCGTCATTGCAAGAAGAATGTCAGCGCAATGAGCAAGAAGATAGGTCGCTTCATTGAGCAAAGAAAGTCGCCAGCCATTGCAAAGAAGAAGAAGTCAGCCGCTTGAGGAGCAACACCGCCGCCATTGCAGAAAGATAGGTCGCTTCATTGCAAAGAAGATATCACTGCCGCTATTATTAGCAAATTTCCACATGAATTGTATTTCATGAATTTGTTCTCAGTTGAATTTATAAACATGGTGACTATTGAGTTGAATTTCTGATGTACTTTTGTTTATGTAGTAGGTGATCAATTATGTGATATATTTCCATTTTCATCATGATTTTCTTTTATTGATGTACAAATTATTTTCCTTATATTGGGAGAGTTATTAAAACTTGATAATATGGTGTTATTATACTTTTATCTCAATTCATTTTTGAGAGAATATGGGCGGACATAGAGGTTCTTCTTGCCCCAATGCCATGGCCAGATGCGAATGAGACTGCCATCGAGATATGTCTCAATATATGAAAATGGGAAAGCTACAATGCACGATATTTAAGAATGATGTGATGGCTAAAATCAATGACTAAATGATTCGCCAAACAAATACAGATTATGGGGTCGATCGATTGAAAGGCAAATGGAACCGCTATGCAAATATTACCGCTATTTTTGGATATTAAAGAGCATACAAAGGTGACATGGTATCCAGATATCGGAAAAATAGATGCTCCAGATGATGTTTGGAAACACTTTTGCACTCAGAATGTTGCTAACAAAATGAACATTATCTATTATTGTGATCTTTGCATATGTATATCTTTTTGGTGTAACTTGTTTTCATTATTGCATAAACAAGCATCAAGATGATATCATAAAAACAAGGTGTCCTCATTTCAATCACTAGGATGTTTTTGGTAAGACCACGCCTACCGTGGACTAAGTACTGCCTTCACTCAGTGTTCCTCCTACGCCGATGAAGAACGAGATATGGAAGATGATTTTCTAACTAAGGGCAAGCATGTACGGTCGAAAGTCTCGTCTGATGAAGAAATTGCAAACCTCGTTTCGTCAGCCAGAAGAACCCAAGAAGAGTAAGTCAACCGCCTCCAGTTTAGATGGCGCAGTTGGTCAAGTTCATTGACCAAAAGAGATGATTTAAAGTGATGTTCGCCACCTTACTTTAAGGAGAAGCTTGCATCGACCATAGGGAAATCATCTAGTGGTATTGGTGAGAATGAAGCGACTAGTCGTGATCCTTATTCTCAGCAAGTCGTCATGAGCATCCCGAACGATATGGAGGGCTTGATGATGACACATACTAAAGCTTTAATCGCTGCTTTCAAGGATCCATTTCAGATGGGGATGCAACAGATAATGCCTCAAGCTAGGAGGAAGCCTGGTCTTGGAGCGCCTTTAGTTGTTCTATATTTGGATCATGTGACTCTATTAGTATTTGTGTGCTAAACATGGTTTACTTTTTCCATGTAATATCGTGACTTACATTGTGTTGTCCTTTTTTTAGTGTGTTGCAACATGGTATGGATTGGACGACGTATTGTTATGTTGGATTAACTCTCTTGTTTTGATTATTCAACTACATGTCATCCATATTAATGTTGTTGAATTATTTCTCAATAGTCGCTAACATTTGTGTTGATGTTATTATTTTCCGCTTACGCAGTGGAATGTCTATCACAAGTCAAATTATGTCCGGTGAATCAAGTGATGAGGAAGAACTTGATTTTTTGGCAAATGACCAGCCGAGTCATACGATGACATGATGGCATGTATGATGTTGTCGGTCCCGCTTATGGGTGAGTTTTATAAACAAGACACCTTGTAGAACATCGATGCTACGTGGAAAGATGTACATCAATGAAGTATTAGATGGACATCCAGATGTATGCAAGAATTTTAGGATGCACAATCACGCCTTTCTAATTTTTGTGATACTTTAAAAGAAAAGGGTCTTTTTGAAGGATGGGAATAAGGTGAGTGTTGAGAAGGGGTAGCAATGTTCCTAATGATTATAGGACATACTACCTCGATACAGACTTGTGGGTGATAGATTCTGGGCAACATGGAAATCATAATGATTTCCATTTGGTTTAAGAGAGTCTTCATGCGTCGCTTGTACCTTGGGTATCGAGCCAGATTCGTCCTGACTTAACAATGGAGTTGTACATGAGCGCATATTGCTAAAAATATCCTACTTTAAGAATTGTATTGGTACAATTGATGGAACTCATGTGGTATTTGGGTACCGCATCTAGTCGACTCTTTTTCGGGAAGGAAAATGCATGTGACGCAAAATGTAATGCTAGCATGCGATTTTGACATGAAGTTCACATTTGTATATGCCGGATGGGGAGGGTACAAATAATGATTCTCGGCTTATTGACGCCCATTACAAAACTCTCAAACGGGTTTCCAATGCCATGTGGAGGTATATTATATTACTTTTATGTATTGTAGAGACATGTTTCACATTCCGCTTATTAATATCCATTTATAATTATAGATGAATGGTACCTTTGTTGATGCCGGATATCCAAATATTCCCTGGCTTTCTTGCCCCGTGATCGAGGACGCCGATACCATCCTCAAGGTGATTATGTTGAGAGGAAGATTGAGGAAAGAAGAGTTGTTCAATTATAGACACTCCTCGTGGTCGTAACATAATTGAACGAGTATTGAGGTTAAAGGCCGTGTTTCCTATATTGAAGTTTATCAAGAACTTTCCACTTTATTAGGCAAAGACACATCCTCACGTGATGTTGCACGCATAATTTTATTCGGCAGAGCATGCATTAGATGACTTGTTTATGCGGTATTCAAGAGAAAATATGATTTTGATGACGCGCTCGAATCAAGTCAAGCTAGAGAGCCGATACAATTCGATTCTCAAATAAACAAAGACAAATGGGACTAGTGCGGATCAAATCACTACCCAAATGTGGAATGATTACTCTCAAGGAGGGCTACATGACTTTGTGGATTTCATTGTTGAGCTAAACTTGTGTTGTCTAGTATTTTATTGAACAAAACTTTCATTTATATTTATTTAGATGACTCTCTTGTGACTACATGACTTTGTGGATTTCATTGTTGAGTCAACTTGTGTTGTCTAGTATTTTATTGAACAAAACTTTCATTTATATTTATTTAGATGACTCTCTTTATGGCTACATGACTTTGTGATTTCATTGTTGAGTCAACTTGTGTTGTCTAGTATTTTATTGAACAAAACTTTCATTTATATTTATTTAGATGACTCTCTAATGGCTACATGACTTTGTGGATTTCATTGCTGAGTTCAACTTGTGTTGTCAAGTATTTTATTGAACAAAATTTTTATTTATACTTATTTAGATGACACTGATCCTATATTTTTCTCATGCATACAATCCTAAATTAATGTGGTCAACTATATTTGAGCATTTGTATTTTATTGTTTCAACATAAAATAATAATTTGATATTAAATAATTTTCATATTCTCATGTTCAAGAATGTCAAAAGTGTCAAATTAATTACATTGATGGTTGAAAATAGTAATTGAGAAAATTATTTTATTTTATTTTTTCTTTTTTTTTTTTGTGACGGCTTTATTTTAGTTTTTCAAAAGTAGTAAAGAACCTCTAATGGTATTTCTATTTAATTCACAAACAAACTCATTACAGTTGAATTAAGATAGATTTCTCAAAATAACAAACCAAACGCGTTTTCCAGTTTCCTATTTTCAAAAACTGTTATCCAGAATGACAAACCAAACGCACAAAGATTTTCAAAATTTTCAGATCCAAAACAGAAAATGTGAAAAACATTTTCTTTAAAATGAAAATAGAAAATAAAAACATAAACAGAACGCAGCCTTATGTTTTCAGAGCTGGAATCAGTTTTATGGTTCCAGCGCGGTAAACCACCGTGTTTTCAAGTGTAAACCACATATGGTTAACTGGTGCTCGAACCATATGGAACATAACATTCCTGTCATTAGCCTTGTGATCTTTTGTCGGTTTTTGTTGGCTCCATGACTTGCACAATGTTTACAAATACCGATTCTTTACGAGTTATCCAAGTTTTCCCACAAGCGCGAGCATGGCCTTCTTAATCTTCGCTTTTGTGATCTGTTCATACCGGTACGGTCATCTATTTCGATAGAATCTAATTATGGAGGAAACAAAAATGTTCACGTGCCATCGAGTGTGCTGTAGTTATGACATGCTCGATGATTTTCCGGTTTCATACGACCTGCGTTAAGAAAATTGAAATCAGATTTAGAATCAGTATAACGAGGGGAAGGTCCAGCAGTTCAGAAAATTTTATGTCGATGCCATTTGCTTTAAGTCAAAGTTTTTTGTCAAAGTCAAAGTTTTTGGAAAGTTAAAGTTTTTGGCAAAAAACTTTGACTTTGAGTAAACGGTGTCGCCCGAAAATTTTCCGAACAGCTGGAGCTTCACCTTACCGTACTGGTTATAGATCTGATCTCGATTTTATTAATGGATGTTGTATGAGACCGAAAAAATCATCGGCGTGCTATAAGTTATGGCTTGCTCAATGGTACTTGAATATTTCTGGATTTTGGAAAATGATCATCTCCGTCTAATGGTGGGGACATTATCAATTAGCCTCGATGTAAGAGCATCATCAATGCTACACCTTCACTTGGATCCAACTTGGAATAATTTTGAAAGGGAGAGATACATACAATAAAAAATGGCCCACTTTCTATTTATTAATCTATATTTTTTCACTTTTTCCCATTTTTCTTTATCGTTTCACATGCAATGTTTAAAATCCACACCCAACTTCATATCTTCCACTATTACCCTATTTTATAATTATTTTTGAATTTATTTTTATTTCTCTCTTCTCCTTTTACTTTTCACTCTCTTTTTTCCTACATATTTTTTTATTTATCGACAATTAAATTAATCATGTTCTTTCTGTCTCTTTGCTCCATATCATCTCCCCAATTCACATCCAATTAGAGATGCTCTAAGTGGAGGATCCAAACTATAGTAGCAACCAAGGTTGTCATTGATCAAGATTATTAGAAAAAATGATTTGGGGAATGAAAAGTAAAGAAAATGTGTTAAAAAATGTATCAAACAAACTCCAAATCACATGGTTGCTTTACTTAAATTGATTATCATAATTGCACGGAGTTTCCTTGGTGACAAGAATCACAATCTAAAAGCGGCTCTAATATAGGGGATAACAATGAAGTGAAAACTAGAAAAGGCAACAACGAGGGGAAAGAGATAAATGACGATTCAAATTTCGTCTCTATTTTAACTTTTTATTTTAACATGCAACTAATACTTTTTATATCTTGACATTGTATTACTTTGTGAGGGAAGGAAGGAAAAAAACCCCAAAGTTAAAATTTTTTTCACCCAAATTAGAGTCTATCCCAACTTGATTTGATAATTGTTGTCCTTTTTTTTTTTTTGATAATGTATCTTCTTTAAATTTCAACTAAACAAACTAAACCTAAATTTAATTTCACCAAATTATTATTAGGGAGTGAAGTTGAAAAAATGTCAGTCTTTCCCCTTGAAAATAAAATTTTCTTCCTCATCTCCCACCAAAAAATTCACACAAAAATCTCTTTATCGGAGGTGAGAGGTCTGGGCCGCCGGTCCACGGTATTTCCCAAATCTGAGAGTCGGCCAATAGAAAAACCCTCACTGGCTCCTTCCTCCTCACTCTCACGGCTGCTTCTTCCCGCTGCTGCTCTGGTTTCAGCGTCTCACTAGTCTTCCGCTGCCGCCTCTTTCCGATTCCAATTTCCGCCGCTTACCCCGGCTAAGGTCACATTTTCTTCTTTCTTAGTTCTTAGTTCTTGCTTCTTTGGTTTCAGCTTTCAGTGGTTTGTGCCAGCAATTGGTAATTTGTGATTTGCTTGTGCTTCTTTGAGTTCTCACTCTTCAGTCAAGCTTTGCTTTCCGCTTGTGTTTTCACTTTTCGTGCCCGACATTGCCACGGTGGCTCCAGTTCCTTTTTTCCTTTGGTAACGATGAAGTGAATTTGTTAATTGAATTGACTTGTAAGTGAAATACTGAAATTGTGAATTGAAATCTAGAACTAAAATGGCTTAGTTTTGAGAATTGATGATACTAGGTCACTCTGGTCCGTTGTTCAATCTTCCACATTTGAGAACATTGGTTAACATTCTTTATCTAATAGAAGCCATAATCCCTGTACAAAAAACGCAGAAACCATTGTCACTTATATATTTCTCAACTTTGTCCAAATGAAGAAGATATTTGATTTTTGAAAATCTTGATCAACTGTTCTAGTAGCATGCTGTGTTTCTATGGGTGAATAAATTTGCTACCCGGTTTATCATTTGATGTCTTCCTTGCTTGTCTCTTGAGAATCATATGTATAAAAAATAGATTTAAAACAGAAGGATGATTCTCTTGTTCTTTCTCCACGTGTTTAACTTAAATGAAATATGGAAATCTTGGTGACATGGATATATTTTGGCCATGAGTTCAGAGCATTTGGAGAAGGAGAGCTATATGTTGGACCTTCAAGCCATTAATTCAGAATGTGAAAATATAAATTAGCAATGATTGGAAGTACATCCGGTTGTTATAATCTATCTCATTCTAGATTTCTATATAACGTCCACTAGCAAATATGCTAGAATTATCCATTTATGAAGAAGCCTAGGGAAAGGTCTAGCGCATTCTTCATTTCTTGGGCCCGCATGGCCCGCGTGTCACGAATGTAAATGTGACTTGGCCATTTCTCTTGAAAATATTAATCCTACTCGAGAAAAATATCAACATCCTGTTTACTCTAGTTGAAGAGGGTGCTTGAAACCCTCATTTTGGGCACATGCAATGTGATGCTGTCCGAACATAGGTACCTTCAGAGCATTTCTAATGGTGGGGGGAAAGGGAAGTGCCAAGGGGAAAGGGGAAAACAATGGTGGAGAAAACCTAAAGGAGGTGCAAATTTGACACCCTCTTTAGGTTTTTCCACTCCAAATCAACCAAGATATAAGTTTTTTTCCCTTAACATTGTTTTGCTTTATAGGTGACGGGTGAAAAACCCAAATTTGGGTTTTTCCACCCCCACATTAGAAATGCTCTTAAGCACCTTAAGCTTAGCCAAACATGTTGCAGTTGTACTCTTCTTATTGTGTTAACCAAAAATATGACTTGCAAGGCTTCCATATGAACTTTCCACAATCGCATCATATTTAGTGTCAAGCAGGAATGAAACTTCAAATATTGAATCTCTTTATATCTTTACATGATGTATGGGTCAACTCTTATTTTGCTAAAATTTTACTGTTTAAGTGAAGTGGTAGGGACATTCCAAATATTAAATATGATAATAATGATTAGCTTTGGGTGTGACATTGACTGGGTAGTAAAACTGAACTTCTAGTTGGAAATAAGTTAAAACGATCGCAAATTGAGTTTATGTTTTATGTTTTTACGTTATATTGTTGATTTATCTATGAAAGCCAGTGGTACTTTTCAGGCTTCTGATAGACACTTGAACAATGCATGAAGACCGCAAAATCGAATTCACTTCTGTTAGCAGCAGCCCTTTGCTTTACATCACACGGCGAACACTATTTTTCAACAAATGCGAACATCACAACATTGTTCAACAAATATGTAGACAAAACCAATATCTTCTCCTGGAACTCAATAATTGCCGAGTTGGCTCGAAGTGGCGACTCATTCGAAGCCCTCCGGGCCTTCTTGTCCATGCGTAAACTTTCCCTCAAACCAAACCGCTCGACTTTTCCTTGTGCTATTAAATCATGCTCTGCACTTTGCGATCTCAACTCCGGCAAGCAAGCCCACCAGCAAGCTTTAGTGTTTGGTTACGATTACGACCTCTTTGTATCTTCTGCACTCATAGACATGTACTCCAAATGTGGACAGTTAAAGGATGCAAGAACTATGTTTGATGAACTACCTCTTAGAAACGTTGTTTCTTGGACTTCAATGATTACGGGTTACGTTCAGAATAATTTTCCCCGTGAAGCACTGTTGCTTTTCAAAGATCTCTTAGTTGAAGAGAGTGAGAACAAAGAAGAGGGTGAAATATATATTGATTCAGTTGCTTTGGTTTCGACTTTGTCAGCTTGTTCACACGTTTCTGGGAAGAATACTGCGGCTGGGGTCCATGGATTTGCGATCAAGAAGGGATTGGATGAAGATTTGGGCGTGGGGAATACTTTGATTGATGCATATGCCAAGTGTGGTGAGGTTGAGTTTTCTAGGAAGGTTTTTGATGAACTGAATGAGAGGGATGTGATTTCTTGGAATTCAATAATTGCAGTTTTTGCGCAACATGGGCTGGCTACAGAGGCATTTGAAGTTTTCTTCTCAATGGTGAGAGATGAAAATGCTAAATACAATGCCATAACGTTATCTGCTGTCTTGTTGGCTTGTGCACATTCAGGAGCTTTGCAAGTCGGCAAGTGCATACATGATCAGGTACTATATTGATTTTACAGAAAAAAGGTACTAAATAAATATAAAGCTTGTAAATGTGAGTCGTAATTAATGTATGTGAATATTTTGTAGGTGATAAAGATGAACTTGGAGGATAACGTGTATGTGGGTACTTCAATTATTGACATGTATTGCAAATGCGGGAGGCTAGGGATGGCAAAGAGTGCTTTCGACCGAATGAAACAAAAGAATGTGAAATCATGGTCGGCACTGATTGCAGGTTACGGAATGCATGGTCGAGCCACAGAAGCTCTTGAAGTCTTCTATGCAATGAATCGAGCAGGAGTTAAACCAAATTACATCACATTTGTATCAGTTTTAGCTGCTTGTAGCCACGCAGGCTTGGTGGATGAAGGGTGGCATTGGTTTAGAGCAATGCAACATAGATTTCACATAGAACCTGGAGTCGAACATTATGGTTGCATGGTTGATCTCCTCGGTCGAGCAGGGTATCTCACAAAAGCTTATCATTTGGTCAAGGAGATGAAGGTGAAGCCCGATTTTGTTCTTTGGGGATCTCTTCTAGCTGCTTGCAGGATGCACAAGAATGTTGAGCTTGGGGAAACTTGCGCCAACAAATTGTTCGAATTAGATCCACATAACTCTGGTTATTGGGTTTTGCTTTCTAATATATATGCAGATGCTGGGAGGTGGAAAGATGTTGAAAGAATGCGAATATTTATGAAAAGTCACGGGTTACTTAAGCCCCCGGGATTTAGTCTTGTTGAACTAAAAGGTCGTTTTCATGTATTTCTTGTTGGAGATAAAGAACATCCTCAGCGCGAGAAAATCTACGTGTATTTGGAACAATTATCTGTGAAGCTACAAGAAGCTGGATATGTGCCAAATATGGTGTCTGTTCTTCACGATGTGGACGAGGAGGAGAAAGGAATGACGTTGAAGGTACACAGCGAGAAGCTAGCTGTCGCTTTTGGAATTATGAACTCAGTTCCTGGGACGACGATCCAGGTTATAAAGAATCTTAGGATTTGTGGAGACTGTCATACGACGATTGAGTTGATCTCCAAGATCAAGGATCGGGAAATTGTGGTAAGGGATTCGAAAAGATTTCACCATTTCAGTAAAGGTGCATGTTCTTGCAATGGCTATTGGTGAGATTATTAGAGAAAGATGACATGTTTGAGATAATGCACTTGCCAAGCATGAATAATGCAGAGAATTGATTCTCGGTAGCATTTGGTATATGCTTGCTTACCTGTGTGACCAATTTGCATAGGAAATAGACGAGTCTGCATCATCTGTAGGATATTAATATGATATATTAGTTTTAAAATACGAAGTTGAAGAATGACCCAGAGTTGCCTACTTGCCCATGTGGTTGATTCTACTCATAACCAATTGAAATGGGATGAAGCAAGTGGTATGAACTTGAATTCAAACTCCTCAACTTGCTTAGTGATCTAGCTATAATTGAAGCAAGTAAAAGAATGTAAAAGAATTATGCTTTATTGCTATAATTTTATTTTATTTTTAATGCGATATATTGCTATAATTGAAGCATGTAAAAGAATTTAACGAACTATGATGTGTCGTATCCCTTTTTCTTCAAGAAGATCGCGCGTCGATGTGTTTAACAGGCAATATAAAGCATGGCTTAAATTTTTGGCTACCAAGATACATCTCATACTTTAACAGATAAAAGATTTACATTTTCATACTAATCCTCGCATCAATCTTGTGTTGTGATTAAGAGTTATTCTCTATAGTGAACAAAATATAGATTCTAAAGGGAAGAAAAGTAAGGGTGTGTTTGATTCACATATTTTTTCGGAAAAATTCGTTTTTCACCTTTTTTTTCTTCGTTGTTTGATTGCCATTTCTTTTTTTGGAAACGTTTTCCAACTTTTCTAAAAATCCGTACTTTTCCTTGTTTTGGAGGAAAATGTTTTCCTTCGGGGAGATGTGGTTTTTATTTTCCGGGAAAAGTTTGGCACTTTTTTTTTTCTTTTTTTTAATGGACAATTTACTTTAACCATAAAGATAAGGAAAATGATCAAATTTCATTAAAAAAACTCAAAAATAAGGAAAATAATATTATTTTCTAACTTTCAAATTAACTCAATCAAACACCTACAATTATCATTTTCCTGAAAAATCTTTTCCTGGAATTCATTTACCCTAAAATATTTTCCTTCTAACCATTTTCCTTTATACAATCAAACGCACACCTAAGTGCATTCAGCATAAGGATTTTAATCATTTTCTTAGATTTTGGAAATTATGCTTCCAAATTGTGTGTTTTTTAGACCATTTCATGAAAAATGACAATTAACCTCCATGGGAAAGACAAAAGACACGTGCATGAAATCATAAATCATAAATCATAAAATACAGCTAAACATTCATTGTCTTTGTCATAAAAATTTGATTTGTTAGTGATAAAATTATGTTTTGCCTTTGATATAAAGATAGCAAAATTATTCTAATTATATTATTTTTTTATGTAAATTTCTCCGTGACGTTCTATCATGCTTGTAATTATAATGAAAAATACGAGTCTTGATCTCCTTTTCATATGGGGAGAATAACATCTCCCTATCGCTTATATAGATCAATTAGATTTTATATGTGGGACCATCATATTATTTCAGAACCAATAAAAAATTACCACATCTCCATATGAGGAGGATAACATCTCCCCACATGGGGAGGAGATTATTTTTGTGAAAAATACATGTATTTTAACATGAAAAACATGGAAATTGTACTTGATGCCACTAGAAAAGTCAATTCCCCAATTCCATATCCAACGAATAATGGGATATACCCAATGCGTCAACACGGAGGATCGGGAATAAACCAAAGCCATATTCACGCCACTGTTTTGATTAATTCTAATTTTATTATAGTATTTCTGAAACAATAAAAATTCGGCATTTTTCTCCTAGTATTTTATCACTTTTTTGACAAATTCCTCTAATACTTTACTGCAGATCATGATAGGGTGCAAAAATGGATTCAGAATTTTTAACAAGGAAGCTGTTATAAAAGAAAATTTTAATTTGACTAATATTATGTATTAAAAAAAATTTCGATATAGGTCGAAGCTCGCCCCACCCCAAAAAAACCAAAAAAAAAAAAAAAAAACAAATGAAAAAAATCCGCCAGTGATTTGGTGCCTCGATGTTGATTTTTTGTTCTTAAATGTATTCTAGATTTTGATGCATTTTGTTCAAGATATCACTTTTGATGCTAAACAACCCGCTAGAGTTCTATTCTCCTCTTTCCATAGGGGAAGGATAAGATCTTCTAACAATTGATATGATAATACCACATCAGTATGAATAACGACATAACAATATCACACCATCATTTATATATTAAAAATAATGGCATGACCCCACGGGAGGAGAACAAAACCCACTCTATCAACTATGCGGCTTCCTCAGCAGTTTGTTCAAGATTTAAGATTTGTCCACACGTATTTAATTTTGCTTTTATGTTTGCTTGTAGAATTACGTTTTTTGTTTGGTGGTATAAGAATAAGAAAAGGATGATATTATTATTTAGAACTAAAGCATGTATATGTTGCACATAAGACTTTTATTGGAAAAAATGTTTGAGTGTATTTGATTCAACTTGGAAAATGGAGGTGAAAAATCTTTTCCATGCAAAAGATTTTCCTTGAAAAGGTTTTCCACCTCAATACTAGTTTCACTTTTTAAAGAAAATAAGCCAAATTTATCCTTTAGAGACTTATACATGAAAAACACTTTCCAAGAAAAAATTTTGCATCAAACACATAAGTGAGAAAATCTTTTCCTTGGCATATCAAACACACCCTTAGTCTAAATTGACTAACCGAAGTCCTCATTTTACAGCAAAATTTGAAAATAATGCTTAAAAATTGAAATCAAGATTCTTAAATTTAATTTTCAACCTACAACCCTACACTGACCTTTGCATTCGTGTAATTTAATAGGAAGGAAAAGGAAAATGAGGGAAAAAAGAAAAATCTTTGAAATAATAAGAATGCAGTCAAGATTCTAAATAATGAAAAGCGTGAAAAAATATCAAACCCACGCTTCACCCCTTTTTAGCTTAGACACACTTTTCTGTGCTTTTTCACATTTTTACGTGGTTTTCTTTAAAACTTTTCACCGCATACTTACATTTAATCGCATGTGCTCCTTTTAGAATGCTGAGTGCAGTTAAATGCATCCCAATTTTTCTAGATACACTCCCCAAACAATATTTTTTCAATTCTACCCCTCTTAACCAAAAAAAAAAAAAAGACAGAGAGCCATGGTGGACGAAACCACAATCAATGGTGGTTAGGACCACCAGGTTCAACCTGCTTGGTTGTCGACCACCTGGCACCGAACCAAAAAAGAAAATAGTGGAACGATTTTACTTGGAGGAGTGTATGTTTTTGTTTAAAAAGGGGGCTTGGGGGGGCGGGGGCGCGGGGGTTGGTTGTTTTTGAATGGCGTGCCTAAAATGGTCATTTCAGGACAATTCGATTTTGTATTTGCAACTTTAACCTCCTTCCCATATGAGAAGGAAATTCGCCCCATCTAGAGCCTGTTAGCATGCACATTCTTTCTCATTTTAATGCATTCTTTTCAAAATTTAAATTTGATCAAACAAATCACATCCACATATCAACTCTACTTTTAAATCTCCACCACCAAACTCCACTAATTTTCTATCTTCATACTCATAAAAATATATTAAAACTCATCCGCTAACACCCTCTATTCTCCTAATTAGAGGGGTGGCCTTGGGAATTTTTTTTTTCCAATAAAATTGTCGTATGGCATGGGGGCCCTGCCCCGTGCTGAGGAGATTACTACTGTCTACTATGGTTTTGTTCTGATACCCACTGTGGGTATATACTCACGCTACGTGGCACCACATTACCCCTCCAATTTTTTTATTATTATTTTTAAATTTTTTTTTATATTTATGTTAAATTAGACGAATAATATATAATTGTCCCGATCGTAAGAAGTTCACTCGATCTTCTCCCAATTTTTTTCCCCACTCGTGGGTAGCATGACGTAGCCACAATGGGTCGCAGAACATTACCACTGTCTACTATTGGTTCTCGTATAAAGCGAATGCAGAGGTCCACTTGCCAATTACAGATCGCTTTCTAGGAGGGGAGGACCTTCAGCTGAGAAATCGGTACGACTGATTTTCTTCGCCGTCGATTGCTCCGCCGTCGTACCCATGGCTTTCTCATCAGAAAACTCTCGCCGTCAATCCCTGATTCCAAGTTTTCTTTATTCTTCCTCGTTTACTTCCAATAGACTAGCATTTGAAAAAATGACTAGCAACTCAAACCCTAGCTTGACGCCGTCGCCGTCATCAAATTCTGCTGCGAACAAGAGCTTTATGATTCCGGCGCCGAGCGAGCCAGGCAAAATCGAGATGTACTCTCCACAGTTCTATACTGCCTGTACTGCTGGTGGAATACTCAGCTGCGGTCTTACTCACATGGCCGTCACTCCTCTTGATCTCGTCAAGTGTAACATGCAGGTTGAAATTACTACCCAGATCTATTCATTCCTCTATCATTTTCATTTATGCCTTCGTTGCTGTGGGTTGACGTTGTCTAAATATAATCAGATCTGTGTTCTGCAGTATAGAATTAGATCTCTGATGGTAATTTTGCTGGTTCTGCTTGAGAAACTTGCCTTTAGCGTATATTGTATATTGGCTGGGGGTCTTCTTTTCCTCGGATTTGTATTTTATGTGGATGACAAATGCATATGCTTATGATCCGAATTCCTTGACTGTGAACCTGTAATATTTTGTTTCAATCTACCTAGCTAACTGTAGTCTCTATCTTATTTAGTTTATTCACTTTGTTCTTTCTCCCTGCATGTATAAATTCAGTATCAACTTTGTTTCTGGAATTGAAATGAAAATAGAGCAGTTCAAAATGTTCCGACTAGGAAAAAGCAATAAGTTAATGTCATCGTTTGCTACTTAGATTAGACTATAGTGACACCATATTTTCATAAAACTATGTCATATACTCAGGTTTAGCACTCATCAGATTATTTATTTTTTGCTTCGTGCATTGATCCTCTATCTATTTTAGTATTTCATATGATACTTACGATATTTAATCATTTTAATCAAGACAATATACAGTCATTGATTTGAATTTACTCTTACTTCAATATGTCAGATTGATCCAGCAAAATACAAAAGCATCTCCTCTGGTTTTGGAGTGCTACTTAAGGAACAGGGTGTCAGAGGTTTCTTCAGAGGATGGGTGCCTACCTTGCTTGGTTATAGTGCTCAAGGTGCCTGCAAATTTGGATTCTACGAGTACTTCAAGAAGTACTACAGCGACCTTGCAGGACCTGAAAATGCAGTCAAATACAAGACTTTGATCTACCTAGCTGGTTCTGCATCTGCTGAGGTCATTGCAGATGTTGCTCTGTGTCCTTTTGAAGCAGTGAAGGTTCGTGTTCAGACACAGCCTGGTTTTGCCAGGGGGTTGTCTGATGGGCTCCCAAAGTTTGTGAAATCTGAAGGTCCTCTTGGGTATGCTAAACAGATCCTTTGTTCTGTTGTTCGCATAAAGTTTCCAAATTAAAACATATTTGATTCGTGTTTTGCTCAACAATTGCAGGTTGTACAAGGGTCTGGTTCCTCTTTGGGGACGTCAAATTCCATGTAAGATTTTAGATGTGCGTTGCAGCTTTTACTTGTACTCTTTTCAAATTAACATAAACACTGTGTTGACTTCCTTCTGCATTGCTGTGGAAGCTCAATTTGTTGTGCTCTCCTACATCACTTGGATGCTGTTGATTTAAGTTGTGTTAAACTCAGTTTTTATCCATCGTGCATTTTAAAACTTATTAACGATGACAGACAGTGCCCGGTGCTAAGATTGCTTGCTTGAATGTCTGCCTGCCATGACATTTCCTTTCATTGGCTTGACTGTGATGTAGATTTTAACAAACGACTCTTCATATTAGTGCTTGACGGTGCCAGGTGCTAAGATTGCTTGCTTTAATGTCTGCCTGCCATGACATTTCCTTTCATTGGCTTGACCATATTAGTGCTTGTTTGAAGGACTTAGGGAAAATGATTTTGGTTTCAGTTCTAACAAGCCATAACTGAGAAATGTATATTCAGTAGCTGAACTGGCACTTGACACTGCCACACTGCATTAAATCCTATATAGATCGCTTTCTTGAATTTAAAGGACCCTCTTATTTTTCTATTTAAGTTTTATAAATGATGCATGATTCTCATTTTGTGCGGTCAAGCATTTCTATTAATTAAATCTAGATATTTGTTTGGTGTGCTGGTTGGTACTTTTTCTTTATTCTTTATTCTTTCTGGTGTGCTTATTTTCGTAGGAGGGATGGCATCTGTCATATTCTTGAAGTGTAAATTCTCGATTTCTATGTAATGTGGTGCAATTTCCTAGTAGTTTTCTACTAGGGTCATTTGATATTGATACAAGCTATAATATGCAGATACAATGATGAAGTTTGCCTCTTTCGAGACTATCGTTGAGATGATCTACAAGCATGCAATCCCTACACCCAAGGATGAATGCAGCAAGCCTCTGCAGCTTGGCGTGAGCTTTGCTGGTGGATATGTTGCTGGTGTTTTCTGTGCCATCGTATCGCATCCTGCTGACAACCTTGTCTCTTTCCTCAACAACGCAAAGGGTGCTACTGTTGGTGATGTAAGTATACTATTTGATTGTGTGCTCGGTTTTCTTTTCTTCATTGTTATTATTTATTTATATATTTAATTTTTGTCTTTCCATTCTCATGCACGATGTTCATTTCTTTACGCTTTTTGACAGGCTGTAAAGAAGCTTGGTGTAATTGGTCTTTTTACTCGGGGTCTTCCCCTCCGTATTGTCATGATTGGAACTCTCACTGGTGCTCAGTGGGGTATCTATGATGCTTTCAAAGTTTTCGTTGGACTGTAAGTTTCCTCCATGAGTTTTTCACCATTAAAATTTAACTTTCCTTTGCTGAAAGATACGTTGTAACTATGTATTTTTTTCAGGCCAACAACTGGTGGTGTTACACCTGCTCCTGCACCTGTTGGCGCTGAACTTGCAGAGGCGTAGAATGAACTCCAAAGAAAAGCCGCAAGTTTTTTTTCACATAGTATGCTTTCATTAGGGTGGTGAATAAATATAGTATGCCTGGTGCCCTCGGAGACGAAGAGTATTTTTTTCGGAGTTATCAGAATTGCAACAATCATTTTGTCGTTTCATTTAACTAATTCCATTGTGTGGGCACTTACCAAATTGTCAACATATTTTGAACCTTCAATTTTGTCTAAAGAGTAGAGATACGTATTGAAAGTTGAAAGTAGCTTCGGGACCAGGCAAATAACGGTGTCAGATTTGAAGAGCTGATGTTTGCTCTCGTGACCAAAATTTCCAGAGATTCCTGGTATTTGAAAATCAGCTTTTCTTGCAATGTCTGTTGGTTGTTATCTGTTTAATGCTTGCTAAATCGTTGAACAGCCAAAATAGTGATATCTATGATCTTTTTCCTTTTTGTGCTTTTTCATTCTTCATTCCTTTACGTGCTCCTGTTCTTTTCTGTGTCTCTTGGGTGCGGTAAACAAGTTAGATGCTGAATTTGGGTCTTGGTCTCACACTTGCATTAGGTTCATGCCAACACGGCCTAGGTCTTGGTATTGAATTTCAAAAAAAAAAAAAAAAATGTTGAGATTATTTGTGGGTCTTATCTGTCGAATTTGTGGGGCGACTTGTATTCTAGAGCGCGTATAAAGTGGCTCCCTGTCATACGAGATTGGCTTGAATCGAGTTTTCAAAGTTGAAGATTGGTTGTTTATACTTGGCTGCCTTTTATATTTGCCTGTGAGCTAAGCTCGTTGTGAAATGTGGTCGTTGCCTTTAAGATTTTAATATTTTGTTCTCTATTCAGAAAAATTTCCCTCAAGGTGCTTAATTTATATGTTGTCTGAGGCTATGAAAACCACAAGAAACTAGGACGGTCCTCTCACTCTTACTGGCAGACAGAAAACCTTCATACCAACCCCCCGCGGAAAAACTCCAAAAAGGGGGCCAGATGACCCAGAGTAGAGAACACGAACTAATTGAATCTGAATATTTTAAAGAGAACTCGTGCAGGTGACAAAAAATGGCTTCGGGTATCATATACAACCAACAATCAAGAATGATGCACTCGTATTCGCGATGAAATTGCAAAGAGCCACTCTCTACACCACAATCCCGCTAATACGAGACTGCATTGTCATCGTGTGTTTCCAACGCTTCTGAAACATCTTAAATTAATTAAGCAATAGTTATTTATAATGCACACAAATATACCTATTTGTTAGTCTTGGTGAATGTAAATTCAATACATACAAACCATATATAAAGCTAAATAGCTAATCATGTGAAATGTGTTCAAACTTGCTGAAGAGGTTGAACGAAGTTCTTGTATATTCAAATGCACTTCACTACTTGGTGTGGAAGTAGCCACAACGTTCTGATCGCTATTAGATGCTGAACCCGAATTGCCATTGTTAGCGCATGTGAGTAAAGTACGCCATTTATCAATATACAGTACTTGATCCCATGATATATTAGAAATTTCACACTTTTGAAGGCCTTTCATAATTCTCTGAGTTTCTCCCAAAAGGCGAGTTGCGTCCCTTATACTTTTCTCTTGTTCTTCTATGGCACTATTGCTGCATTTCTTGAGTATAACATAAGGTATATTGTTGAGGCATGCAGTAAATATATCTGCAATTGTAATAGACAATTTCTCAAACAATTGAGCATCTATAGATTCTGGATCATAGGTCTCATTAGCACAATCCAATAGCAAACTGTTGCTTATTTTGTACATAGAATTTGCAACTATGACACTATCAGGCAAGTTCATTGGGCTGATCTCCGTCACATCTTCATTTATTTTGCTCTCGAATCACTTCAAAATTTCTTCAATTTTGTATGCAAGTCTTTCTCTAGATTCTTTGGAGCATTTTAACGCCCATGCAATTTTCTTGAGATCCACGTCAAACCACTTGCATCTCATTTCTAAAACAACCCACGATGAATCTGCAACAATTCTGCTGCTCGCCAATTCTTTATGAGCGTCAAGAGTTTTGTCCACAAGACATACACTGAAAACCTTCAAGGACACTTTTTAACAATTGGCTCCTCTCCATGTTGAATGTTTGGACGAGCATCGTGATGCTTGTTAAGGTTGAAACCACCAGACTCCAACAATTAGGAGGCTCTTTGTGGATTAATATAGGTGACACTTTATCGCTTTCAAATTCTAATACACCTTCAAAGCTATTTGAGTTTTGATCTATAAGCTCCATAAGATATCTTGGTTGATTCTTCGCAAGTGTTAGCAAACATCAAGTATCCAGTATGTATTGTCTCACTTTCTAGAAGAAGAACAAATTTTACAAGTTTCTGGTCATGATCAAGCATGTCTTCTAACACACTTGGTTCCCTTAATAGTTTCATTTTCAATATCACCAAGTATCTAATGATTCTCGTTCTCAAAACACATAAAAATAGCAGAATCGTCAATTGGATAATTACAGTTGGTACCATCCCTGAAATTGGGCTCTTGATCAGTGCATAGAGAAATCCACATATTAAGATTGGCACAAGCAATTTGTTTGCAACCACAATAACTATCTAACTACTTCCTGTAAGAATGTTGAGAGAGTAGATTTCTCATGTCACAAGTAATTTTTCGAAGCTTCTCACCTCGACTTTGCGATGGTGGGGGGTCTCTTTTTCCATTCTACCAATTTATTTATTTTTTTATTTTTTTATCCTCTAATTCTTTTTTTCTAAGGACATACCAGATAGAGTACATTTCTTAATATTCCTTATAGTTTGGTATAAAGTTACTGGTAATCTTCCCAGAGACACGGTGACACTAAGAGCCAAGCCTACATATTGAGTCCAAAGAACATAATATACAGACCATTTATACTCGGAAGCACTTGCTAGCTGATTTTTAATACCAGAAATAAATCCATTAGAAATATAACTAATAAAGCAAATCATGAATAAAACATCGGTGGCCTCACGTGCCATTACAAACTGAGGGTTTCTGCCATAACCAAGACCTTGTTACACATGATTTTAACCTATCAAAGTCCATTAGGTCATTTCCTTGGGGTTCTATAGTCGAGATTGTTTTGTACAGCTCGTCATACTTACGTTTCAAGTACCTTTTACTTGTAAATACGGTCAATGCACAAGAACACAATATAATGAATTTATAAATAGTCATAACGACAGTCACCATTTGTACCAGTTTGAACTTTTTTGTAATCATATGTGTGAAAACTGGAATGATTACGTTGACCGTTAGTGTCACTATATGGATACCAAGTGCGATCAAATTAAGTCACATATCTGTACTACTCATGGATCCCAAAGAAGGCATGAAATGAGAGGTTGAAACACACAAGAAACCGGTGCTAGTACGTTTAGCTGTTTGATCATAGATACTTGGCATCGTGGTGGTTAGATCCATTGACAATTTCACTGCGACGGCTAATACCGCCAAAGAAGCATCACTGGGAGAAGTATATCTGTCTGGGAACCATAATTTTCTATGGCGGACAGAGTGAAATATCTTTGCCATAAGCGCAACAAACACATATCATAGTTGCTATAGCAGCGTATACGCCCATGCATCCATGGTATTGGTGCGCCAGAGTCGACCATTTTGTTTAATTGTTCAGCTGTCTTCGGATCACTAGCCCTCTCTGCTGGTATGAAAATAAGATTGGGAAGTGAGCGAAATTTCTTACTTCTTTCCGTGTAACTTAATTTTTCAACGCGTTAATGTATCCATTAAACTAAAACATATCCAATTATCAAACCTCGCCATGAATCATCTCAAAGTTTTCAACTACTACATTGGTAATATAACATTTAATATATTATTCTCAAGATTTTGAGATGAAGAAATTGACTATAGTATGTTACAAAATATCAGTTTCCTTATAAGAGTAAATGTTTGATTTTAGTTTATAATAATAATAATAATAATAATAATAATAATAATAATAATAATAATGATGATTTTACGTTTATAATTTAAATATTCAAGTTTTTTCAAAAATTTTAGATGAATTTTTTGTTTTTCTGTGTCATTTATTATATTTTTCTCTTTTATTATGTTGTTATCTATCTTCACCACATTATATTTTTAAATTTTGCCTTGCAACTCTTCTGTGTCTCAATTATCAAACTGGCGTGTCAAATGTGCGTTGCACGTTGTATGTAAAAGTGAAGGGTGTGATAGTCACAAAATAAATAGATATTTTCCTCAAATTTATGAAAAAAAAAATCGGATACTTAGGGACATAGAAAGAAATTGATTGAAAAAATTGTTTACGAGCCGTGTGGATGTAAAATGTTGTGGTAATAATGAATGTGAATATGCGGTTGCAATAAAATTTCTTTATCTATGATATGTTTGTTAATTTTCCATACAATTTTTTTGTTTTCGCTTTCTACTTATATTAATAAATTTGTTGTTTCTATTGAAACATTTCGATAGAGAGCCGCGTAGAATTGGTTATGAGAAAATACATTATTATTGTATGTAAAATTATCGTTATCAATATGCTTTGTCAAAAAAATAGCGTTACATTGATATTGCTGGTAACTTTATCAACTTGGTCTATGATTTCTTTATTCTCTATGCACAAAAACAATGTAGAAATAACACTTGACAAATGTAAGGAATAAATGAGCAATATACATCATAGACCAAGGAGAAGAATATAAGTAAAGATGAGAAATAATATATCCATTTCGATTGTCATTTCAGATTGAAATGAGCATGCGAGATTTTCCTATTAAGAAAACATTTAATTCTTCATTTAATAATTATGAATTGTTTATGAAGATTAGAAAGAAGAAGAGGTATACATTAATTATAAAAACAAAAATAAAAATCGAACATGAAAAGAATTTAATAAATCGTATAGGGTATTTTCGAAATCAAAAGATTTCATAAGATCCTTACTTTTTAATATAGTAAGGATAAGGATAAAGATATATACTTATCAATCTCTCTATTCAACATTTCTACAGATTCTAAGTAAATTTTATGTATTTCAAATTTCGACAATGCTCTCAAACTTTAGTTCACGTCATTTTTTATTTTATTTTTTTTGAAATAGCAGCTTTATTAATGGAGAATGTCACGTTAACGTAAGAGCATTAACAACACAACTCCGGATATCATAGTAAATCGAAGAACAAGCGTGTACGCGAGTCTCCCTAGCCAAAGCGTGAGTTAGCTTGCTTTCTAATGTAACAGACTGAGAAACTCTGTTCTTGGGCTAAAAGACCTTTGCAATCCCTAATAATGGAGCCAAATTCAGTGATATTATAATCATGAGCCTTGAGAGCTTCAACTGCCAACTCTGAATCAAGCTCAAAGATAACCTTTTGAAGACCCATTGAACGAGCCCAGGTGAGAGCATGCAACAGTCAAGATGCCTCAGCTTCTTTAACCACAATCTGTCCAGGGAGAAAAAACATACAACAAGCAATGACGAAGCCACACCCATCTCGAACCACCATACCCAGACCCACGCCTCTTGATGAAGAGGAGACAGAAGCATCCACATTGCACTTGAAGGAATCTGATGGAGGTCGGTGCCACAAAGAGCAAGAACTTCCTTCTCCATGTTGTTGAGTTGTCACAACCTGCCCCCTCGGTTGAACCTGAAGCCAGTGAAAGAGAGTTTCTTTGGCCATGAAACAAGTTTGCGCCGGTGTGAAGGACAAATTATTCCATAGTTCTTCATTGTGGCTCTTCCACACTCCGTAGTTTGTCATTTCGCCGGAGTTCATGTCATTTTTATTTAATGCAAAATTTTCATTTTCAATTTATAATTCTAAGGACTTTACATTAAATATTCACGTTTATCAAAAAATTTAGAAGGAATTATACAGGCCGAACCAGTCTAGAGTAGCTTGAGTCGACCATGGCAACCCACGAACCATGAGTTTTATGGTATATTCAGGTAAACTTTTTTTAGCTAAAAAAAAAAAAATTGTTTAGCTTGAATAATGATGAAAATTATGAAATGTGCAAATAATATTGATTGATGGTATAAGATGTGTAGTTGATATTAATATTTGATTTTGACTAATAGTAGAATTAAAAAAAAAACACCAGATAAAGGCTGAAAGAGACCTCCTTTTCACAGACGGAGAACCTAGCTCACCATGTACTGTTATGGGTTCTCTCGTAGTAGTTGCCTTGTCGGATCTCCAAATTTGCAAAATTGATCACGTCTTTGTGACAATTATGGCGTCAATAAAAAATAGTCCATCCTAAGTTATTTATTCAGGGCTTCTTCTATACACAATATAATAAATTTACTCGAACGACGTGTTAAATGTATAATTGAAAATTGATAAAAATGTATTAAAATATGTAAAGCAATTATATGAGTAGTTGAAAATGATGAGAGAGAAAAAGTAAGTGAAAGTTAGTGAAAATTTATTGTCTATAGAACAAGCCCTCAACTAAAGCCAATTTGACTGAGATGTTGATCATGGGCAATTCATGAGAATGTAAGCAGTGTTAGATTTAGAAATTTTAATGACATGAAAAAAAGGTTTCTATTATTATTATTATTATTATTATTATTATTATTATTTTATTTTATTTTATTTCATTATTATTATTATTATTATTATTATTATTATTATTATTATTTATTATTTATTATTTATTTTTTTTGAGTCGGCACAAGCTTCAACTCGTGCTTACTCCTGCTAGATCAATCCCTGCATCTAAGTGTAATGAAAGATTTGACCTTTTTTTCGGGTGATGGAAATAATATTTTGTAACACATACAATGAAAATCCAGTAATTTCATTTATCAATCAAAAGAAGTTAACATGACCCCTCATACTTAACAATTAATCAAAAGAAGTTAACACGACAAGTCATTCCATCTATATACACTAGAAGCAAGCTTTCAAATATCTAACATATTATATTCCAAGTTGCAAGCTAGCTACATGCCTACATCACATAGTTTGACATAAAAATATATCTCCTTAGTTATAAGTTGATCCATTCATCAATTGAGAAGTTGTCATTATAAGGTTCAAGGGCTTGCATTGCCTGAACTTCCGAATTCTTGGGTGGTATTGGTTCAGCATTTGAGCAATGTGGAGCTGCTCTTCCAAGAAAATCAATTGCGGGGTCAATCTGGAAAGGGACATCAGAAAATAACATCATCTCTGGCTCCTCAAAACCGGGCATGCAGTCTCTAATTGGTTCAATTATCTCACTATTTTTTTCGACGTCTTCTGAGTCACATTCTATGTACAAGTCTCCAGCTCTCCTAGCTTCAATCACCTAATACACATTAACAAGAATGATACATTCTTATTTATATGCCACTTGTAATTATAAAGATTCATTCACAAATCGAAAAATGTACATACAAGTTTTTTGTTATCCGTGCATCTGTACACTGCAAAGCTATCCCCTGCTTGCAAGCCATGTGTTGTCACAAAGTCCCCTAATTAACCAGTGTGAGTAGCGTACAGGAATGTTATGGTCCCCGGTCGGACCATAGTTATGCTCAGTTGGTTGATGTTTGGACATGCGATCTCAGTTTTTAAACCCGGAATTTAGGTTCGGCGGCGATGGAGAACTCAGCACCAAAATCTTCCGGCGATACCGTGGCGGCCGGCGGTGGCCGGTCAAAATTTTTGGGCACTATTTGAGCCAAAAACTTTGATCGGCCACCACCGACCGCCATGGTATCGTTGAAAAATTTTTTGAATTGCTGGAACTCCCCCTCGCAATGTCGAACTTAGATCTGGTCTCGGATTTCAAAATGGAAATCGTATGTGTTCGAAAAATCAAACGGCTGACTATAACTATGGTCCGGCCGCTGGCACTAAAACAAGCTCATCGCGTATCGCAAATGATTTTAAATACAAGATAAAATGAGACAAGTTTTTTGTACCTGTGTTCTCAAGTATATACATTCGACTATTGTTATTGGGCCAGAATCTATTGTAAAAAGAATAAAATGGCTTAGTTTTTGTCAAGGGAAAAAAATAAATCATGCACATTATTTGTTTTGATGGATTCATAGAAATTGATGGGACAATTTTGTGGCTGTTTATGTAGGAGAAGAGGCAACGTGTGAAAAACCACAAAACTGACATGACAGTTTTGTGGCTGTTTATATAGGAGATGAAGTGACATGTGAAAACATAGATATTTCAGTGTGTATGTGTGAAACTTTGTGCACAATTAATATGTACCTAGCATGAAATACCTAAATTGAAATAGAAATGCTAGGTGCACAACCTGAACTTGAATTCCCACACATGAATGCCATCCATGTCATGCATATTGATTATGATGCCTTCCTTGAATTCCAGAGCAGGAAGACTATTCTCAGCTGATCTCTGGAATTGACCATCATAAATGAACAAGAGAAATAATAATGCTATGCTGTTATTAATTTGCTTACGCACAGCTAATATAGCGATATTTTATTATCAATTAACATACAAAAGTAGGGAATAAAAGTTATTCAACAGTTGTGTGTAAGTCTTTCAATAGTAGTGTTGCTACGATTACTACTATTATCATTAAAAATTTCAAAACACAAACCTTTGGAAGGACAATTCTTTTGAGGGAGCTTACGTCACTTTTCTTGAGCACCTTACCAAATAGGTACTCTAAGTTGTTTAGATCAATGTCCTGAAGAATAAAATTAATTATGACTACTATCAGAAGGTTCAATTCTTATACATTATGGTACAAGATTTGAATAATATAATCACAATACAATATGGAAGTTCTCTAGCCAATTAGAGGGATTTACTTGCTCTTTCACACAGCGTGGGTGCTACCACGAGAAACTCTATCTCTATTTGAGAGGACAGATAAATCATGTCACTTACTGAAGAACTCTCTTACACAGTATAATATGAATTCTACCATAAAACATCAAATATGGATATGGAGTAGCAAAATGCCGCGCATTAACATCCCTACATATGTATACCCTAAAAATGCATACGACTATATTCAATTTATTCAATGTAATAAAAAAAAAAAAAAAAAAAAAATTCACACATTTATTGTTTGCAAGTTGAGCTGAACCGTTCATGAGCCGGGCCGATTTACGTCCCTACATGTATACCCTAAAATTACATACAACAAAAGCTGTACGTATATTTCCGACTTCACTCTTAAGTGTGAGTGAGCAGAGATATTTACTTATAATGAACCAATTTGGAATTGTTACGGCACCATTTCAAAAATCCATTAATTGTTTGAAAATAATTGAATTACTCCCTCCGTCATTTGCTCTTATTTTCACATAGATTAGAAAATGTAAATTAATGTCATTCAAAAGGTAAGAATCACACTTTTTTCCTTCCATGTCCTCATTTAATAATCTTAAATATATAGTCACTAAATTGTTACTTGAGAAAAAAAAAAAAAAAAGATGATATCAGTCTCTGTGCTCCCCCCATCCCAATTATATAATCCTCAATCATTTTTATACTGATTAAGACTCTTATCGGAACAGTAATAAATACAAATAATTTTTTTACTTTGCCCTTATCAATGAGTAAATGAGTCAAAAATTTTGTTGGAACTATCAAATGACTATATAAGGTGCGCAAATTAAATGGGGTATATTAGTAAATTAATAGAAAGAAACACATATAATTGCAACAAAAAAAAAAAGAGGCCTATGTAATCGGACCTATGGAATATTAGATACAAATATTTTAGAAGGTGAAAATTTAAATACATCATGAATAAAGTAAGTATTCCCCCGTCTCATTTTAATAGGCATGGTTTGACTTTCACATGAGATTAAGAATTTGAAATTAATATTTATTGGAAAAGTAAATTTTACTTGTATATTTCTCTATATACCCCTATATTAAATATGGCAATTTACTTTTATTAGCCACAATGCATAATGAATAGGTGTAGATTAGGAAATGAAGAAGTTAAATTTATACTAATAAGGAAAGTAGCCTCTATTTTTGGACGGATGAAAAAGGAAATCAAGCTTATCAAAATGGGATAGATGTAGTATATTATAGTTCGAAATGAACAAATAAAGAATACAAATCTATCTTCACCACATGAAACGAGTACAAGCAAACACATTAGTGGGTTTTGCAAAAATCGAATGCTTGATTAAAGCATGTGCGAGATATCAATAAACATGTTCTTAAAATGTAGTCAATTTATGAATATAATAAAAGTAACATGTGTAATGTGTGTAATCAGTGTTCTAAAAACGTTGTTAATCAAAATTAATTAATCACAACTATCGATCCAATCATCGCTAGCTAACTATAATTACGAAAAGACGAGAAGTCAAATCCAATCATCACTGGCTATCTATAATTACGAAAAGACAAGAAGAAGAGAAAAGAGAGGGAGAATTTACACGTGCGCCTAAAAAGGTCGATGGCAGTTGAGAGTTGGAAATCTTGAGGCATTCAAGTCCAGTTCGCTTCACTCTACTTCCCATTCTGGGCTTTCTCTGAACAATGAAAGCAGGCCCAGAGAAGAGATCCTGGTACCGGGTCAACTCAGTGAACTCAGTACCATTACCATTTCGACCGCTCCTTTCGGTCATCGGTTTTGAATTAAATAATAAATTTTTCTCCATTTTCGTTCGACTCTCAGAAGCTCACTGGGTTGAGAGAAAATGAAAATGAAGAGGTGTAAATGGAGGTTAGTTTGTTTTGTTTTTTGTATTTGACTGAGACTGATGAGATGGCATTGTGGTAATTAGTGGTTGAGGGGGGGTAAATTTGTAAGAAATGGAGCGAGGAAATGGTGAAGAAAAATGGGTGATACGAGTGACATTTGTTCAACGTAGGTTAATGGTGGTTTCAGGTTGTTCCTCGTTTGTTTTCTAATTAAATGCAAAATGCAATTACTCCATATGTTACATTAACAAATGAGAGTGATGTGATATATACTTCGTGATTCACTATTTAATTGGTACTGAAGGCGCTTGTAATAATTTTGTGAAATGATATCACTATTATTATACTATTATTATATAGAATTGTAACACATAACCTCGATGTCACATCAATAAATAAAAAGTGAAAACCGGGGGCGGTGATGGACGGTAGTTTAAAAGGAAAAAGATATCTGTACAATAAATGTTTACAAAAAGTGGTATTGAACTGGCCGTTGTAAAAAGCTCGTTTTGCTTTTGTGTAGCCAACGGGTAGATTCAATGTTCGATTTTCTCGCCTTGCATAATTTACACGTTTTAAATTTTTATTTCTTGCAGCATATATTTACACTCACTTAAACTCATAAAAACTCAAGAATTGGCATTAAATCTTAAATCACGCTAAGCTTGTTAGAACGCTAATCGAAAGAGATATGAAAATGAAATATTGGTTGATTTTCAAAGTGATGTTGTGGAATAGTAAATTTGATATTTTTCTTTATAGTAAATATGATATGTGAATATTCAATATTAATTCTAATAAAAAATGACACTCCTCCGTCCCAATTATATATGCTCATTTTGCTTTTTTTGAATGTCTCAAATATACAGGTGTGTTTCTTTTTCGACGGATTTAATTTACAATATTTTACTAATATATCCCATATTTAATACTTAATTATAACTATCAATTTTGAATTCTATCAATTGTGAATTCTACTCATTAAATAAATAAGAGTAAACTAGAAATACTGCTCACAAAATATATGTTTCTAGTTTTTTTAATATTTGTAAAAAATTAAATAAGCTTATATATATGTGGGACGGATGAATATCATTCAATATATAGCAAACTTCAATTTAGAAAGAGTGAGGTGGTGAAAGGGAAGAAGGTCCAGGTGTTGAAAAACTTCTGATTTTCTGGCAACAGAAATCAATTGCATTTTTTGGGGGCTTTGGTTATTTGAGTTGCGTTTTGGAGTTTGCTTTTTCTCTTTTCATTTTGTTTTTTCTTATTTCTATTGCCTGTTGAAAAACTCTACGGAAAAATGTTTAAATAAATAATTTTTTTTAAAACCGGTGTGCAGTAATTCAAAGATAATTTTTTTAAAGATAATTTTTTTTTTCTGAATAGAAAAAGATAATTTTTTAAAACAAAGCATTAAATTGTAAACGCGCGTTAAAGGGGGTGGAACGGTTTTGAAAAATGAAAAATGATGAATCAAAAGGCCGATTCATAGAAAGCACGCCTAAATAACTCTCAACTCTCACGCAGTCACGCTTTCTATCCCAATTATTGCGTCATCTTTTTTGTTTCTTTTCACCAACTTTTTATGCTACAACTGCAACGATGACAACATACAAATAAACATGATTGGAAGAGACATAGCTCATGTAAATAGTTCACATATACATTCTCCGTCTCGATTATATAAGGTTATCTTCATTTTTACACAAAGTTAATTCTCACTGGAAAGGTAAATAATGTAAATAATTTTCTTACTTTAGGCCTATTTAATTAATTTGAAAAATTATTGAAACTATCAAATAATGTTAAATGTGTGTAAATTAAATAAGGGTATAAAAGTAAATGAGGAAGATATCTAAATAATTTTTTTTGAAAGGAATAAAAGTCTATATAATAAGGATAATAGGAGTAATAAAATCGAACTGAAATTATAAGAAAGAAATTTCTAATCACAACAGTCGATATTCTCATACGCTCAAAAATGAAAAACAAAACTCAGATTACTCCAATGGAGTTAGGGAATTCGAATGATCGACTACAGAATCTTAGGATTCAGAGGGAAAGTTTTCAAATGCCAATGGCGGTACTGCAGTTGAATTTGAAGTTTGATTCGAACCCCTTACATGATTTCAATGCTTACCCGACGCTATCTCAAACTGTGAATAAAAAGGTTTTCTGCAAGGAATGTTTGAATGAGAAGAACAATAGAGGATCGACTTCGTTTCATCCATGTGTAAACGATTCGGTGGTTACCAATTTTCGAAGCCGGTTTGCCCCAATCGCTCGCCCTAGTAAATGATTTTTTGCTTTCTTTTGCTCTACAAATTGAATGATGTAAACTGTTTTGATTGAATGTGCAGAAACTTGATTCATGTTCAACTTTATATCCCATAAAATCTTGAAAAATGAAACATAAAATTCTATTTTATAGCCTTTTACTTTATTTGATTTTATATATTAATGCAATTTCTACTTAAATTTTATTTCCTATTTGATCTAGTTGTCACTAGATTTTAGCATTGATTCTATGGGTGCTTGAAGCTCTACATAATTCTCTACACGCCACCACTATCTTCATCTCCTTCCCCTCCATCTCGCTAAGCAACATCCATTCGAATTCTATAACCTTTGAAGTTGCTTTCCTCTTCACCGGTAGTGACTTGACCATTAGAGTGCCAATGGTCGCCTTGACCCTTTTCTCAGGTGACCTTGGTGCTTAGCAGTTTTCATTGAGTGTGCAAGCACCGACTAGGTGGGATGGGTGTGGATTGAGAGATCTATTGACATACGCGTCGCATGATCAATATCCTTATATGAACAAGCAGATGTAGGCATATATTGTGAGGAGTAAACGAGTAAAAAAAAATTGCGCATGTTAGTCTAAGTATTTTAATAAAATTTTTATATATTCTTTTTCAAATTTGAATTTGATCAAACTAATCACGTCCAAATATCTCGGGAACCTACATATGCTACTACACAAGTATCGGTTATTCAACTTCACTCATTCTCTTCTATTTGATATTAAAATTCATAAAAATTTATAAAAACTTATATCCTAACACACTCTAAAACGTATAAAACAACAAAGTGAAGTTTCAGACTTAAGCATGATTTAGGAGAGGTCGAAACAAGTAGGGCCAGATCTGTCACCCAATAGTGTTGAAAACTAGTTGATAGAAAAAATGGGCTTGACAATTTCGATCCTGCAACCGCGGAAGTACCCAATTATAAAGCCCAACAGCAACATGAAAGACCTACAAATCGGAAGGCCCGGCCACCGTGCGAAGGCTTATGCAAAACCCTAATTGAATCCCAATCACCGGCGATCTTCAATCCCCAATTAACAATGGCGGATGGGAATGCAGGCGAAGAAGAACGAGGGGGATCTCCCGCAAAACGCAAGCCCGATCTCCCAGGGTTCATCGACGAAGAAGAACACATCAAGAAGCGAAAGCTCGAATCCCCGTCGCGCAATGATGCCATTGCTCGTGCTGCCGATGAGGAGAAAAACGACTTAAAGGAGCCTGTGAGCACCTTGCATCCCGAAGAAGGAGAAGAAGATGACGATGAAGATGGCGAAGACGATTACGAAGGCGAAGAAGACGACGATGGAGATGAAGATGAAGATGAAGATGAACTGTCAGATGATGAAGAAGCAAAGGTTAATAGTAAGGGGAAGGCGATTGCAAGGGATGATAAAGGAAAAGGGAAATTGATCGAAGAATCTGATGGTGATGACGACGACTGTGAGAGTGAATTATCTGATGTTGATACTGATCTGTCGGACGATCCGCTTGCCGAGGTCGATTTGGATAACATTCTGCCGTCAAGGACACGGCGGCGCTCTGCTCAACCTGGACTCCATATTTCCAATGAAGGCAATGATAATCACGGTAGTAATGCTTAATTTGGTTTTCTTAGTTCAATTAAGAACAGAAACAAAATTCATTACTGTCTCTACTGATGCTGCTACTGCTAGAATGGTATTTAGATTGAGCCAAGAGGAATCCGACATTGCAATGTTGTTAGACATTACGTTTTAGGCATTTCCTTGATCGGTTTAAGGCAGTTTTCCTTTATTGCCATGAAAATTATGATTTGTCCTTTTACTTGATTTTTTAGCTATTTGTGGTCTCATCACTAAATTGCTATAAACACTCTGCAATTGAAATAGGTATTGCATTATAGAAACTCGAAAATTTCAATCTATGTGCTTGCTGTCGATTCTGTTGTGCCATGTAGCTAATGCATTATGCAAATTACAACTTGCTATCAATGTGGAGGCTAGTTGCAAAATGTTAGGCTATATGGAGCAACTGTGCGAACAATTAGGCATATTTTGGTCATGAATTTCTCTTGGTGGCCGATTTTCACATTGATGCTATGCCAGGAGTTTTTCAAGGAGTGTGCTTTGAATGCCAAAAAGGTACATAGCCAAGAGACCGAGTGATGCCCAAATGTTGCGGAAATGATTAATCTTACCTGTTTCCTTATTTATGCCGCTTCTTGTGTTTCTAAATCTGCCTGATGTAGGCTTTTGATGACGAAATTATTGGAGATGGTCTTTAAGTTCCATCTCTAAACAATGGTAGGACTCAAAAAACTTCTTACCCTGCGTCATTAAGTTCTTGTTTAAAGATGATTTGTCTAAAGTTCATTGACATTCATCTTGATCCTTGGTCTCACAAGTGACTTTGACATTGATCTAATATTTTTCACATGATGAATCATCTATCAGCATTTGATTTTGCAGAAACTTAAAACATTTTGGGGTACTTTATAGTATACCATATTCAGCTTTTTTTGTGGTAATTATTCTTGTTGGATGTTAAACATTCACATGCATGCGTTTATGCACGTATGGTTTGTTCAGTTAATCAAGTGATGAAGTGTAGATGCTACTTTTATTTCTTGTGGCTTGTGACACGATTCGTTAATAGGTGGCTTTTGTATGCGACTGTTAGTTGTGATATTTTGCAGATTAACGCTAATGCTCGCTTATGTTGGCTATTCACCGCGACGAGGCAGTTGGGGGCAACTAGACTCTGGTGTCTTTGGCATGGTAGGCTTAGTTTCTTCAGGTGGAGGGGGATACTAAAGTATTTCTTGCTGGGGAGATGCTTTCATATTTCTTGAAAGATCTTGCATTTCACTAAAGGTTATTAATCCCTTCAATCAGCCAATGGCATCTACAACCCCCTCCCTTCAATCAGGGGGGAGATCATTTTTGATAGACGCATACATACATCCATTTATGTTTTTACTTTTATGACATGTTTTATCGTTGACGTTTCATTAATTATTATCATATCTTGTCTTTAATCACGGCTTTGGTCTAAAATAATGTCAGCATGCTCACAAATGATTAGTGGCAATTTTGTAAACTTCTCGAATATTTTTCATATTCAAAATTATGACGGAAAGCTTTGTTATTTCTTTTTCAATATAATTTAAGGGCGTCACAAGATGGTCGTCCAATTAATGAAATATTAAAAGATATAACACGGTGAAAAATTTTGTAAATATTTGCGTGACAATGAATTTTATGTGATGAAGGAGATATTTGGAATTTGGAAACAATAAATTTTTTTTAAGAGATAACGCAAAACGATTTTATATATTATTTTCACTGGGCCCACATCAGAATGTTAAAAAAAACGTCGTTATCTTCTCTCCCTTTTCTTGAATCGTCTTCTCTCCGTTTTCAAAAAAAAAAAACACACACACACGCAAATATAAACTCAAAATTACAAATTGAGCGCTTCAAATAAAATAAAATAATAATAATAATAAAAATTACAAATTGAAAATTACGATGAAAAGAGGCACTAAAAAGTTAAAATATTAACAAATCAACTCGTACCCAATTTAGTGCGACAATGCTCTTCACTCTTATTTGCTACTCGAATAATAACCACACAATAATATTTCCTCCTTTTAGAGAACAATGCTATAATTAAATTAGGTGTCTCATAATTACATGAAGTGAGATATTACCTCAATTCTATCATTCTCTATGTATAATTGTAACAATTCATATTATTATCAATGTTTTAAAAATCCGAACAGATTGATTGGTTCGATTAGGAAACCAGCGAATCAACCAAAAAACTAGTCCGATCAACATCAAAGCCCATGCAATAGAAGACCAGATAAAAAACTAGGTTTTTAAGCGGTTAAATCGCAATTAGATGACTCGATTTGATTCACTAGTAAAATTATGAGTTTAACGATTTTGGACAAACTCATTATTTCTTATAAATTTATGGAGTGACCTTTTAAATATATAGAATAACTCAAAAGAAAAAAAATAACAAAAAAAAAATACCATGGGTCATGGGATGCTTGATGAATTTGTTTCGATTTTTAGTATTTTCTACTACAATTAAAAAGGAATGCTAGAAGTTTTATGTGAAGTTAACTTCTGTGCATGATTTCACCTCTAATTGTGGGTTTATTTGCAAAATTAGAGTAAATTATGTGAATGATCTATAATATTTCACTCCATTTGCATTTTGATCCACAATGTTTAAATTTAGACCTCCGAACCTCCAACCTTTAAGAAATAGGTGTTGTTAATCCAAAAACCACTACTCCATTACTTTTTCCGTTATCTCATTTTGGATATTTGGTAATTTAACATTTGTTTTATCTATTTTATTAATAAATAAAAATAAATGCTTCTTTCACAATTTAAACTCTTATATGAAACTTGCAGTCAAGTCCCTTTCGTTCATTAAATTTCACAAAAAAAGCCAACCATGTTCCATGTCCCAAAACTTACTTTGACCCCGCACATTGGGTGCAGCTTGAAAACCAGGGGAAACCTTCTAATTCCTGCTGGGAAACCACTCAGATGTGTGTTTCAAGCAATTCTGCCAATAACAACTACTGATGAAATTCTCGTCAGCTGTTAATCTTTCTTTCATTTTTTTTTTTTTTTTTTTTGGTTTTCACTCGCTTTTCTACAAAAATTTTTTTTTTGCTTATTCAATGTATTTTTTTACTGAAAAATCAAAATTTCTTTTAACAATATTGTTAACCTACAAATTCATAGAGATATAATAACAAACAATATTAATCTTTAATAATTTATCAAGATTATAATGTCTATACGTTTAATATTAAGAAGTAAATTTTTATAAAGTTATATCATTAATGAAGACGTGTGCTAGTTATTGAAAGTTTGGACGAAACTATT
The DNA here is from genome assembly GCA_018223645.1 of Jasminum sambac. Classification (NCBI taxonomy): domain Eukaryota; kingdom Viridiplantae; phylum Streptophyta; class Magnoliopsida; order Lamiales; family Oleaceae; genus Jasminum; species Jasminum sambac. Next base: position 18,848,815 of record CP073643.1, read on the forward strand.
GAATTATTACGAAATTAGTTAGATAAGTTTAATTATTGGCCAAAATCAAGATTCTAAAAAACGCAAGGCATGGTAAGACGCAGGGACGGTTTTGTGCGTGGTGAGGCCTGAGTCGAACTTATAAAAAAAGGCCCTTGAATCATAGAGTGTTTGGGGTTCTGAGCACTTAGTCGCTCAAATTTTTTTTTAATCGAATGCACGATAAGAACAAATTCAAAACTCAATTTTTACAAGACAAAATTGACATCGTAAAAACTCATCAAATTAAGCAATAAGCACAAACTCACAAACTCATGTTACTTGTTATTATCAAATTAAGCACAAACTCAATTTTTAGGGCAAAAAATTAGGTGAACTTGCTCTTACAAATGTACAAACATAACCCATAATTCATAGGATAAGACTTTTAAACTTTGAAATTGAAATTTAAAATTAACCATTAACCCTTAAAATTACCGCTTAATTTCTATCTTTTTTTTTTTTTTGCCTTCCCCAGATTTTTGCCGCTTAGTTTCTATCTTTTCTTTTCTTTTCTTTTCTTTTTCCTTCCCCAAAAAGTCTCAATTTCTCTTCAAGAGTTCAAGTTAATCTCCTCTAATTCAAATAAAATGGGTAATCTCTAATTCAAGCAAAATGGGTCTAAAAGAAATAAACAAATCTTCACAAAAAATGAGGTTAAATTTCTTTTAAGTTAAACAAAAACTCATAAATTTGGATTTAATGCTTGATTTTGTCCATTATTTTGTTTAAAAATAGGCCTACAAATTTGTATAAAATTTAAATTTGGGCATCTTTCTATTAAAAAATCGACCCACTTATAACGGATCAAAATGGGCCAAGGTCGTGAGGCACGACTCACTTGCTTCTGCCGTAAACGTCCATGGTAAGACGGCGAGGTCAAGCCTCAAGCTTAGGCGTAGAAAGGCAATTTCTTAATTATTGTAGAGTGATAAATAACTAAAAAAGTTCATATTTGATGATAAATAACTAAAAAAATTCACATTTGCCAAATTTTATATAAACTTCAATATATTTTTCATTTTTTCAATAAAAATATAATATTCAAGTATTAAAAATTACAAATACTTAGTAAAATACCATCAATTCCTACGATTAAATTACAAAATGAATATAAGTGAAAATATTTTTTTAATAATTTGGCCAAACTTAAAAAACAACGAGTACAAATGATCTCTCTAAAAAAAATGAAAAAATGAAAAAAAAATGATCTAACTAAAATGCTTACGCCTTTTCACACCTAGGTGCACATTGGGCGGTCTACTTAAAAGTTGACTATCTTTTTCCACGCCTTTCTACTATGCAAGGCGTTTTCTTCTCGCTTCATGCCTGTGTGGCACCTTTTGCCCCTTTTTCGAATCGTGGCCAAAATAGAAAAAGTAGAAAGTTAAAGTTTGAAATTGTATAATTGAAGAAAATTTAAGATTAATAATGAAGTGACTTTTATGGATATGAGGGTTTGTGTGAGAATTTGATGGATCAAGGAATTTATCTATAAGATGTTGGAGTTTAAATGGTAATAAAAGGGTTGATCTTTGTCTATTAATAAAATTGGTAAAATAATGTTAGATTATCAAATTATCTTTATTTTTTTAAAAAAATAAAAATAATTGTGACTAACGGTAAACCGTAAAAGTAATGAAATAGTGATTTTTTTTTACAAGCGACGTTTATTTCTAAAAAGTTGGAGGTTGGTGGTCCAAAACTTAAAAGTCGGGGAAAAGTGAGGCAACAAATGGCAAATAAAGTGAAAGGTTAAGAACAATTTGCATAATTTACCCCCTTTTTTCTTTTTAAGTAAAAATAAAAGTTTTACTAATTACAGGCCTTGTTGTAGATATATTAAATTTCAAAATTTTAAATCTGTTATAATATATTAAGCATGGCACCCGAGACTTTTGCTTTATTATATTTTATTTAGGTGAATATTATTATCTTTTTGATGAAATTATGTAATTCACGATTATCAGATTCGAAGTTTCCATAAATAGAACGCTTATTAATGAAATTATTCTGTGAATTCCTGTAATTCATTCTCTAAACTCTCTATTATTTCTATACTTTTATAACACGTTATCAAAGTGTGAGTTCTAACCAACCAGTAATATGAAGGGAGTATGCTTTCTATTCAGATCTTATAGATGATCTTCAGACGTAAACCTGATTATTACCAATGAATTAATTCTTCCTAATATCTCTGAATTCTATATTATAATCAATCCTATACAATTATACATCAATTCTCTTTCTTCGTCTTCTGCAAATAATTTGAACACGGCAGCAGTATCGATGAATTCAATGCCCCAATTTGAGTCAAACATGGATGTAGACAAGCTGAGAACTGCAGTGGATATTGAGGATGTGAGAACGGAGGTATATATATAATATTATTTTATAATATAATAATATATTAAACTCTAACATTCGTTTTCTCGAGATATAAGGAGCATACATTATCAAAATCAAATTTTATCGACTCCATTATACTCGATTTAACGAGATCTTCGATTTGACATCAATATTGATAAGGTAAACTTTCAAAAATTTACAAATCAGTACCCCAACTTTTGAAAAAGTTACAAAAGGGTCCTTGGACTTGTGAATATTTACGTATTAATGCTTATAATGTCAAAACTATAAAGAAATATGTGTAGCGCCACGCATTCGTGCAAGACCGCCATGAATCGGTAGCGGTTGGCGGCAGCAGATATTTCGATTTACTACTTACTTTACAATAATTATATTTTGAAGAAATAGTTAGAACAAATTTGATTATAGATATTTAAGCCTCGACTTTATTTATCAGAATTTAAATATCGCAATACCTCCTACCCGATGATGGGTTCAACCATCACTAAACGGAAGATTTTATATATTTATGCACTTTATATCTTAAGTGAAGAGTATACCTTCTACTAGCGGTTTCTCTTTCTGAAGAAGTAGTTAAATGTTATGCAATTTAATTCTCGCGATTTAAATTAGTAAATTTATATTTATTGCAATAATTCCCATAAGGTAGGTTCGACCACCTATTGGAGGAAATTTAATTTCGCAATTTAAATTTACGACTTTAAATTCGTGATATATTTCCAATGTGGTGAGTTATATCACACGATTGGTATGAATATTTTCAATGTGGTGGGATATACCACACGTTTAGAATACTTATTACAAATGTGGTTGGATTAAACCCCACAATTGGATAAGCGATTTATATATGTTCGATATGAATATTCTATTGATATTAAAGAAGGGATTTGAGCAAGTGATGCCGAATTTATCGTTGTATGTATTGATGAAATGAAATTGCTCAAAGAATCCCATTGTAATAAAAGAGAAAGAAAATATACTGAAGTGGTGAAAAATCTCATTATGAGATTAGTATATTGTAATATGATGAGAAATGCTCTTAAAGAAGCATTTAATAAAGGAATGTTCACTTTCCACGCCTATTGAATATTGATGGAGAAAATTGAGTAAGTGGTATCAAATTACCATTGGATAAATAAAATGCTCAATAGATCCCATGTTGATATATCAAAGAAAATATATCGCATGGAGAGATTATATGAAGTAATCTCATCGATGATATGAGATTGTATTAACATGAGAATAAAATGCTTTCTTGAAGAAGTATAATCACTAGATTTACGTATTTGAATAAAGCCAATATGATATTATTATTATTACTCCGGAAGAAGTACAAAAGCAAAGTGGAACATATTGAGAATATCAAAGATGGCAATAGACACTCGAAAATATAAAAATGCGAAAAGAAAATACATATTGAGCCCATAAATGAAGGGTGCGTTTCGAGAGTATAAATACTCCGTAATTCTGCCACCCTCAACATCGTGGTTCATAATGAGATATTTAAAGCGATCCGAATTTCTTTTTCGCTGACACCAGTGGTGTGGACCGACGGACCGGCTTCCACAGATTCTTGAACATATGCATGAAATTTGATAAGTAATTCATCAATGCATAGCGAGAAATAAGTATTTTTCTCGCTAAATGAGAGATAAACTTATTATCTACACTCGATCTAGGAACGCTAGTAAGCCATCAAAGAAATTGTTAATATTCAACAAACCTATTGGTTTGACATGAAAGTTCCACTGCGTACAACGATACTATATTGAATATTTCTCCAGGTGTGTTGTAGCGCTGGAAGGACAATGAAAACATCACTATTATTCATCATATACATCATGCAGTTGTGGATGGATTGCGCTTGTAGCACCAACCCTGCTGGACCCATGGTAGAACTGGCTCCAATTCGAGTATTAGATCCAACTAAATGGAAAGGTATTACACTCGAAACTCTTATTCCCCATGATGATGCGGCCATTATAAGTCTAGCTAAAAGTTTGTTGTTGGTTCCTCCATATAGTATATTGATTTCTTGTCTCCTAACTCTTTTCTGAGTCGATTTGCCATATCCACATATTGGATATGACTCTACCAATTAGATCCACCAAGAATACATACTGGTTTTTAATCTGGAGGTAAAAGCTGACTTGTATGAGATGATTCTAAAATCTCCATATCCATCTCTACTCCTATCTCTCTTTTTGCACTATACTTTTAATGTATGAACATGAGAGATATATGAATCTCTCTATTTAAAGAAAAATTTTCAAACCAATAATTGATTGTACTATTTACTTTTTGACAAATATGAAAGAGAAAAAGGCAGAAAAATTTTAGTGAAATGACATATACCTATCGGTGATTGAAAAATAATATATATATACATATATATATATCTTAAAAATTGAAAAATAATATTTACAATTACAAGAAAAACATTGATCTTCGTTATTACACCGAACCTCCTTACATTAATATGAGAAAATTATTATACTAAATTTTTCTACTAAATTTACAAATAGGATCTTCTAAAGTAAGTTTTTCAAGACTATAACGTGATTGTTCATCTTTGAATTTGGCCCATAAGGCTATCAGCTCACCTTGTACGTGTCCACTAGGATGTATCTCAAGAGCCTATTGAATATCATCCAAAGGCTCCTTACTCAATCCATCCTTAATGAATGCTATCTTATCTTCTCGGTTACTAGACACGTACCCCACAGATTTACATCGAGTGTCACATGTCCACCGAGCACATTTGTAGCACCCTCCTAATCTTTTTGTTCTCCGTTTCTTTGAAAAACTACTTTTACCCATACCAGGCATGTATTTAGAAGGAATCGAAACCTCACCAGATAATCGAACCTTTGCTTCAATTAAACATCGAACATCTCCTGGGATGCCCTTATTCATTAGCATCCTCAACCTTTCAAGCCTACTTCGATAAATCCTTTTTAGGATTTTTGACTCCAGATAGTGATGGATAGTATTTTCGAAGATTTGAGAGCAAATTATCCATTATTATATATGGACCATTATTATGGTGAATCTTGTAAGTGCCTGATAATTTATAACGCGTATGAGGTAAGGCTCTGCGTTGGAACAAGTATTGAAACATGAAGTGTATGTGCTAAGATTCCACGCTTGAACAAATGATGTGTAATAATGCTACCAAACATGATGGAATATGCTCGGTGAGCTATACATATGATGAAAGTAATAAATCATGTTGAGCACTATCTGAATACTAGTGAAATCGATATAAGAATTTCTTGAACTAAAAGTTCAATAATACTCGTTTTGAGCAGATCGACCATCAGGTTTAAATAATTATTGAAATCAATATTTCAAGTGAAGAATTAAAAGAATTCTTCAATGATTGTTCTCGATAAATGATGAAATCATTACTAAATATTGAAATAAATTCCAAATATATCTGGAATAAATGATGAGAAATATGGGCCCACTCATCCTCCATGTGGACTACTAGATATTATGATATGGATCCACTAGATAGTCACATGTGTATATGATTCGTAATTTGAAATTTACGAAATATTTGCTCACGGTATGAGCATGATTTCCAGATTTAATGATAAAGCTAGTAAATGTATATCCCAATACTTGAATAAATCCCTGAAGGATTGAGTATGCGCATACAAGTGGGATATTATGTGGCAAATTATTTAAAGTCCTCCAATAAATTGCCAATATCGAGAATAGAATGCAAACTATATAAATTCTCATATTAAGGCTGAATGATGAGAACATATATGAAGTTTTAGTGTTCTAAATTTTCTTAGCATGAGGGGAGTATTAAAGGTGAAAATGATATGTGAAATGCATCATACTATATCCTCACAATTAAAATATGAACTTGAAGTTCAAAGATGTATAAAGATGCTATGAACAATCACATATATCAGTTAAGATGCTTTGATAAGTTAGCCGTCAAGCGTTGATATTATGAGATTTCCCCAATCATATATATCAAGCAAATTATTAAAGATGGTCTTAATAACGGAGGCATATACTCTTGAAGAGTATATAGACATAACTATATTGTGTAATCCTACAAGAGGATTGATAATGAGATATCTCGATAAGTTATGTCGATATGGGAAAGAACTAAAATTGAAAGTGTCGACACACTATGAAAAGATAGCGCTACATACTATCAATAATAGTGAGGATATTAAAATCCATCGAAAATGCCCTATGAAATATATGCCCTTATGATTAAAGTGTTCATGCATGGGTTTAATGAGAAATGAGAATGAAACTCTTGAAGAGGTTTCAAACGTATTATTGTATCGATGCATGCAACGGCTCAAAATATCTACATTGATATTGTTGAGAAATTCATATGTCATACTCTTTCCTCGATTGATGTTTTTGTCCCAAATGGGTTTTTCTCAAATAAGGTTTTTAATGAGGCAAATTCAATCTCAATTAATATGAAATCTCCGTAAGAGATTTAGGTATATATCTCGATATAGTGAGAAAATGAGATCATTCGTTGATTGCATATATGCAATCGAATATAACATGATATTGTATAACATCTAAAATTTCATTCACGTGGAGATGAATGAAGAATATCAACCAATGTATATGATACTCATACAAATCTATGAAAGATTTTGAAATGCTTGCAAAGATACTTGTATAAAATACGCTGCACTCTTTTTCCTTGACCGACGCTTTATCCCATTGGGTTTTCCTAGCGAGGTTTTTAATGAGGCAAAATTAAAGGCGTATTCACATGAATAATGTACTCTTTTTCCTTCATGAGGATTTTTCCCACCTGGGTTTTTCCCAATAAGGTTTTAATCTTGAGGCATATTCATGGTATATATCGAGGACAACAAGAGAAATCGACAACAGTATCTATTTGATCGTTTATAATAGAGATAATGCTTTAGATCCAAACAATAATGATATCCTTTACCAGAAGTAAGGATATCCATCCCCAAGATATGAAATCAGATGGAGTAGTTGTACTCTTTTTCCTTCGATCAAGTTTTTTCCCACTGGGTTTTCTTGACAAGGTTTTAACGAGGCAGCACGTGAATACTCCTATACCGCTAATAGACATCAGGGGGAGCAATGTTTTGATGAAGTAAGATATAACCACCAAAGCTATCATGCAATCGATTTGGAAGTTTTTTTTTTCCACTGGGTTTTTCTCCAAACAAGTTTAGAAGACATTTGTATTAATAATATTCAAGTGTTATAATATATTAAGCATGGCACCGAGACTTTTGCTTTATTATATTTTATTTAGGTGAATGACTATTATGCCCCTATTTAAATTATATAATTACGATTGTACCATTCGAAGTTTTCCTATAAATAGGGCTTCAGTTATTAATGAAATTCATTCCTGTGAATTCCTTAGAATTCATTCTCTCTAAACTCTCTCTATTATTTCTATACTTTTATAACAAAATCTATTTTTTTCTCTCATTCTTTTTCACCATCCAAATTTTAATTTAATAATTTATTTATATTTTTTAACACATCTTTTTCAAATTTTAACTATATATTTTACACGAAATTTGAATAAATACAAAGTAATGTGTGTAGAACAAGGCCAAAAGCTTTGTCTTAGGGGAGAGGCCAAATAAATAGGTAAACTGTCAGTCCAAGACTTGGAAGAATAATTGACAAAATATAGCGGACCAATACAATGAGCAAGTGCATTCTTCGTCCTTAAAATAAGGTAAATGGCACCTCCGAAAAAAGAAATTACCTTAAGAAAATTTTTGCAATTAGCCCTAGAAAATAAGTTTTGTTTACTCAAATTTCATATAGAATGGGGGGTTCAATTTTGAAAAATATGTATTAAAAAATATAAAAAATTTATGAAATCAATATTTGAATGATTGAAAAAGATAAGAGAGAAAAATAAATTGAAATTGATGAAGGGTATGTTTGGTAAGCCAAATACGCTAGTTTATAACTTATTTAGGAGTTTATAAGCTCCTACTAATTAAATAAGTTCCGTTTTGTTGGAGAAGCTTATTCGAAAAGCTCGAGCTTAATTGAAAAATTTTTTTTGCTAGCTTTTCAAATAAGCTCATGAGCTTTTCGCTTTTTATTCAATTTTTTCTCTTATAATTTTCAAGAAATATATTTTAAGCATATCATTTTGTGTAATTTTCTATTTATGAATCAGCTTATTTATATGTGCATTTTTACACACTTTTCGGGTGCTTCTAACAGTCTAGAAATAGACAAAACGAGTAGATCTCTACTCATATTTCATCTATTTGACCCATATAGGTTAATAAAGTGGAACTGGAAAGAAAATAAGGAAAATGAATGGAAAAAAACAAGCCGAAAGCATAAAGCTGAAGAAAATAGAAGCATGGCAGATATACGGCTGTACAATTAAGCCATACGACTGTAACTTAGGCAGCTGAAGTACCATTTTTATGCAGAGAGTTTAATACGATCGTAAATTATAATTTACGGCCGTACATTGGGTACTTACGGGGTGCAATGCAAGTGATACGACCATACGTGATTAAGATGAGGAATTGCATAAAAGATGAAAAATGTTTTTTAGGGCTGTATAATCAAGTATTACGGCCGTATCAGTAACACTTCCGGCCGTATTTTTATCAGGATCAGAACTGTGATTTTGGACTGTTTTAACTGTTTCATTTAATTTCTCCCTATTTTCTCCTCCAACTTGAGGACGTTTTGGGTAGTTTTAGGCTTCTTTTAAGTTAGATATTTAGTGCTTATTATCTATCTTTGGAATCTACCTTGTTCTTACTCTCAAGAAAAGAATAAACAAATGAAAGCTATGTTAACCTTTGTTTGCTTTGTACTTTGGGAAGGTGATGGTGGTTTGCTTCAAATCTATGACGTAAAGGAGTCCCTTTATCATCTTCTTTGTATTTAACTTTTGAATTTTACATTATAATCAATATTTCTATTTCAATGATTTATCTACTTTCTATTGTGGGGTAAATCTTCTTAGTTGAGATTGTTGGTGAAGTTTGATCATGTTATTGGTGCTAAACTAGTTTGAATAATTGAATTGCTTGTAGTTGTGTGTGTACTCCATTGCTCTTCACTTATTTGGCCAATAAGTATTGTTGCTGCGAGTTAAATAGGCCTTGAGAAATGAATATTTAACTTAAACCAAATGGTTTTCACTCCAAATTCTTGGTGAGGATAGAGATATACCCTGACCTTGGATGATCCTTTGAATATTTTCACAAAATTCTATGTTTTGGATCAATATTCAATCGATATAGAGATATAGTAGGTTGAATTGATCGAAAATGGATGATTTGACATTCGAGAGAGGAATCACATATTCAAGGAAAATCGGGTCTAACACGAATGACAAGTGACTCATATGAGAACTAGCCGAGTGTTAATTACATAGTGATCAAACAAAGCTGACAATCTCAACTTTATCTCTTCTCTTAAGTTATTACCGTATTATTTGCTTTTGCTTTACTTGTCTGGACTGCATATTTTCAAGCCTTTAAGTTTATACTCAAACAATTTCCAGTCTTAGAAATGTGTTTATGTTATATATGTATGTATTAATTCACAATTATCTAGTTTGAAATCACTTCAGTCCTTGAGGGAACGATATCCAAATTTTTTAGTCCAAACTTTACTACTTGAACGGTATGTGCACTTGCAGTTTAATACTGCTTGTGTAAACGCCCAATACTTATCAGTTATTTTGTCAAACGTTTTTACTTATATCAATTAACTTATAAGTTATAAGCCAATTTATCAGTTAATTCTACCAAATATATCCGAAATTTATTGGATATGGAAGAACAAGCCCTGATTTCACTACTTGACCCATTGTCATTTCCAAATTAATTGTAAAACTGATAATTACTAATTAATTGCAAAAATAGAATTATCCCCTTTTAAAAGGAGAGCTTCCCCGCTACTCAATAATAAGTTGAAGGTCACTGCTGCAATTTTCCGAAAAGCAAAAAAGCAAAAAGAAAATTACTTCCCCGAGAAAAAAATCTCTGACGCACAATATGATAATTTATCTTCAAAATCAAGAAAAAAGCGAATTTCATCAATCATGATCTCGAGAGTAGAAATAAGACTATACTCGCTCCAAGAAAGGCCGACCTGTCGGAGTGGGGCACTAAGATTCCCCCCACATGGGAGCGGTGTAATTGTATGGCGCGTGTGCACTGTAAATCAGCGAGTGGAACATCAAAACCTTATCAACAGAATGGTATTTCCGTAAATTTTGAGTAAAAACAGGTCATATGATTGTCGCTCGCTTTTGAGTGGAAGAGAGCTCTTTGGACATGGAAACCAGAGATAAAGACATATGCTGCACGTCAACGGCCAAGATTTCTCTCTGCACTTTCCATCGAGCTAACATCCACCGTCAGATCTTTGCTGACCAGCATGCTTAAGAAATGGAAGCCCTAGTTTATTACAGCCTCTTTCCTCTCTTCTTCTCTCTTATGATTATGGTGAAATCGGTCTTTTGCTCAGCTTTGGAGTGAGAATATGCGTACTTTTTGAAATAGAGAGAGAAATTGAGGATTTGGGGTTTCTCTCTGATGAGTGATTTTAATCGCTCGGGGGGGACTTCTCTTTGCTTTTTGTGGTGGTGGTGTTGATGAGATAAGATAACTTTTTATGCTATAAATGTTAATTTAGCTTAGTGTTTCTCAGATCTGTAATTTTCAATTCAATCTGTTGTTGTATTGCCTGTTTTTCATCTCATTTTTTGCTGTTCATCTCTACAATCATCACCTTTTGATTTTTGGATGATGATGATGATAGAGCTCAGTATTATCTTTCATTTCCTTATCCAATAATTTCCTCTCGAGAAAAAAAAATTATTTTCTTTTTTGCCCTTTTTATTTTTTTCAGATCTAATCTTCAACTCAGGGAGAAATTCAGCTCTCCATTTGTAGCTTCGTTTTGGGCCAAAAAACTTTTAGATCTAGAGTGCAGATTGAATATTTCAACTCAGGTGCACCAAAAGAATGGTCTTTCATCAAAATCCGTACTTTTATTTCAGTTCAGATTCAACAAACACTACATCGTTGATTTGTTGGTAATATCTTTCTAGAGTTTTCACCTCCCATCAACAATTACATAAATAATTTCTGAAAAAGCTGTGTTATTTTGAAGATCGGGTCAACCATATGCGTTCATTTCAGAGTATGCTGAATTACTTTCCGGAGGAAGTATTAGAGCATATATTCAATTTTTTGACATCGCATCGGGACAGAAATGCAATATCTTTGGTTTGCAAGTTGTGGTATTCAGTGGAGAGATTCAGTAGAGAGAAGGTTTTCATAGGCAATTGCTATGCAATAAGCCCTGAGAGGCTGATTGCCAGGTTCCGTAGGCTTAGGTCCTTGACCCTCAAAGGGAAGCCCCATTTTGCAGACTTCAACTTGGTCCCTCCTGATTGGGGTGGATATGTGCAGCCTTGGATTGAGGCCATGGCGCAAGGCGGTGTGAATCTTGAGGAGCTAAGGCTGAAGAGGATGGTTGTTTCTGATGAAAGTCTCGAACTTCTTGCCAATCTTTTCCCCAATTTCAAGTCTTTGGTTTTAGTTAGCTGTGAAGGGTTCACCACTGATGGCCTTGCTGCAATTGCATCAAATTGCAGGTCTATACTCAGTACTTAATGTTCTTGGCGTTATATTAGCAATTTTTCCTTTTGTTTTTACTTGTCATTTTATCTGCTATTTGTTATGATGCTTAGCTTTATCTTGGAGCTGTCTGTTATTGGTTTTGAGGTTGGATTTTTTATGGCTACTGTAGTGTGTTCCACTTTCTTTCGCCCTCTAGCTCAGGCACCTACAAAAATTTGTTTTTAAGTTATGTTGAATGTTTGGCTATTAATAAATTCGTCACTGGATTGCAGATGCAAAATGCATTCACTTTCAAAGTCTTAGTTAATCATTTTCAATGTGTCCAAGATGTCTCGATTATATTGAGAGTTAATAGATGTTGAGTTATTTTGGATTTGCTACCTTGCATACTGACTCGTATGTTCTTATAGCACTGCTTACTGGATTGAGGTAAATGTAGATGTTTTGGATTAGTACAATAACTATTGATTTCTTGAGCTAGTTGTTTGGGCGGACTTATGTTTGTTGACGATGTGATACTTGTAACAGGTTTCTTAGGGAACTTGACTTGCAAGAAAATGAAGTTGAGGACCGTAGAGGGCAGTGGCTAAGCTGCTTTCCTGACAGCTGCACTTCTCTAGTCTCTTTGAATTTTGCATGCCTGAAGGGAGAAGTTAATTTGGCATCTCTAGAGAGACTAGTTGCAAGATGCCGTAATCTTAGAAGTCTGAGGGTTAACCATGCAGTGCCTCTTGACTTTCTCCCGAGGATTTTAGCGCAAGCACCTCAACTAGTGGATTTAGGGACTGGTGCATTTGTGCACGATCCCGACTCAGAGTCGTACAACAAATTAGAAGCAGCTATGCAAAAGTGCACTTCAATCACAAGCTTGTCCGGGTTCTTGGATGTTACTGCATGTTGCTTACCTGCTGTTTACCCGATTTGTGGACACTTGACTTCGTTGAATCTGAGCTATGCTCCAGGAATCTACAGCAATGAGCTTGTACATTTAATTTGCCACTGCAACAAACTAGAGAGACTATTGGTTCGATTTTCTTTAAACCGTTTTTCCAATTCAATATCTTTTTATTGTTTTCATGAAATAATCAGGATAAGGAATCTATTGTACAGGTTTTAGATACAATTGGAGATAAAGGGCTAGGTATTGTGGCCTCGACTTGTAAAGAACTGCAGGAATTGAGAGTCTTTCCATCTGATGTCCACGGCGTTGGCAATGCAGCTGTAACTGAAGAAGGATTAGTGGCCATATCAGCTGGTTGTCCAAAGCTTAATTCAATACTTTACTTCTGTGAGCAGATGACAAATGCAGCACTTATTACAGTTGCCAAAAACTGCCCTAATTTCATTCGCTTTCGACTTGCCACCCTCAATCCTGTTGTACCAGACGCCAGAACAATGCAGCCCTTAGACGAAGGATTTGGGGCAATTGTGAAATCATGCAAGGGTCTTAAGCGTTTTTCCATCTCTGGCCTCTTGACAGATCAAGTTTTCCTCTACATTGGAAGGTACGCCGAGCAACTTGAAATGCTTTCAATTGGCTTTGCTGGGGATAGCGACAAGGGTATGCGCCATGTTCTTGATGGATGCAAGAAGCTCAAGAAGCTGGAGATTAGGGACTGTCCCTTCGGTAATGGGGCACTTCTGGAGGACATGGGGAAGTATGAAACAATGCGATCCCTTTGGATGTCGTCCTGTGAAGTGACCCTCGGAGCTTGCAAGACTCTTGCTCAGAAGATGCCACGGCTGAATGTAGAGATCATTAATGAAAGTGAACAGATGGAGGCTATTGTTGATGACAAGATGAAAGTCGAGAAAATGTACTTGTATCGGACATTGGTGGGCCCGCGTAAAGATGCACCGGATTTTGTGTGGACGTTGTAGATGCATCTGAGCTTTGTATTCGCAATGGGCGCTGGCATTTGTTGTCTGTATCGTTAGCTGTATCTTGTTTAGGTAAGTGTTGCACGGTGTTGTTCTTTTGTAGTGTTGTATTATTTATTAATTGGTACTTGGGGGTATGTAATTTTGTTTATATTTGACTGTTTTCAGGGCCATGAATAACCGTATGACTGCCTAAAGTTGTTCTTCCCGTGTCTAAGTTCATTTGTGCGAAATAATATGGATGTACTGATGTTAACCATGCTGCTTTTGGGTCTTTATAGCAAATTTGAAACATATCCTGGTGAAAAACAGTGTTTTTGTGGCTTATGTTGTGTTATGACGCCCTATCAACTGTCCGTATTGAAGCAGCAGCTGATGTTGGAGCCTGAAAGCCATGCCTTGGATATAATCTGTATTCCCCACTTCCGGAGTTCTGGTTTCCTCTAGGAGATTTTATTCTCTTCTATGTTAGGAGAATTTTTATTCTCTTCGTTGTTGACGTTCTTGAATATTGATTTTGAGGGAATAAAATCTTTTTATATGGAGAGATTATTGGTCTCCATCAGTGGCAAGAGGAAGAATCGGGTCTCCTAACATGGGGACGAAAATGATACCGTGTTTTTACCTGCTTTACAGTGGTTCATTTGGGAGGAAACTTGATTTGATATCGAGCTTTTGTTTTGTTTTTTGTTTTTTTTTTTTAACTGACTCCAAGAAATTTTGCTCCAACATATAGCTTTCAACTTCATTTTTTCTTTCGAGTGCTTTCAAATAATACTTGTATTGAGATGATAACTTTCTTCTATACATATTTTTGAACTTTTTACAGAATTTTACTCATTTCAAGTGACACATTCAAGAATCATTTTTCCAATAATTCTTATCAAACAAACGGGTGCGTTTCTACACATAATTTTGGAATGAAATACTTAAGATATAACTGAGAGGAGCTTTGTTCCAGTATCCTTCGCGGGTACAAACCCGATAGAGAGGGAAAATACAAAAAAAATGTGTGGGCCCCCCGCATTCGGGGCTGCTCTCTGGTGGGATTGTACCCGCGAAGGGTACTTGAACATCAGGGTAATTGAGAGTATCCATGGCTTTACCCTTGTTTGGGAAACTTGAAACTTTGTTGTCTCGTTTTGCCTTACGGTACAAGTTTCTCTCACTGCGGGTCAAATGATTGCATCTCACGGAACTTGTTAGGTCAAACCGAAGATAGCATGCAACATCCACATCCACATACTATTCTGCAGAATTTGTGCACTTAACCACGTTCATCATAATGAAACTTGGAATGGGAAAAAGTGTTAAAAAGGAACTAAACTTACTAACTCCACTTGAAAAACTTTATCACCATATCCCATTGTTGGTTCAAACAAAATGTACATAAATTTGGTAGGAAAGACAATCCCACCAAGGGGATAGAGTTTCAACAAACACGTGATAGAACCTTTACAATTTGACAAAGCCATGACATCAATATCGTACAAATCTATAAATAGCACACCGACACTACTTGGTTCGGTCAATATCAATAATAAACATTTTGGCTTCTATCAGTATCAATAATAAGCATTTTAGCATAATTGCACAATCATAAAACAGGGCGTAATATCTCCATTACAGCATAATGATGAACTACCAGATACACAGAAACATCACGTAGCACACCTTGAATGCTCAGAAGCAGCATTCTTCCAATATACAGCAGCAACAAAGTGCAGCCAAACTGCATCGCACAACGAAAAATATAATAGCTTTTTGCCACAATAATTCTACAAGAAAAAAGATGCTACAGTCCACGAGGAGCAACGAGCAAAATAAGCCATTGTATTATCGGTGAAGCTCAAGAAATTATAATGCTACCAAGTATAAGTTGATAGCATCTTGATATGGATGTGTAGAGTTCCCCATTAAACACCAACGTTAAGAATTTCAACATAGACTGACACTTCAAGTCTTAAGAGTTAAGTAGTGTAGGTTAGCAAGCTTCTACATATGACGGTCTTATGTTGAACATGCAATTGCCAAAAGCATCAAGTTACAAATACATATCCAGAAAATGAGGTGAGATTTTGACATGATCATGCGGTAATTGTATTCCAACTTCGTTCAGTTTCCTATTAAAAAAAATTGTATTCCCAACTTCTATAATGGGGAAAACAGCGAAGGTATCCTGGCTGATGAAAGACATTGCATCTGGGCTATATATCCGAGCAGCCCCACATTCAGCTAGAACATACTTTGTTTCTATAAGTAATGACTTATTTGTTAGTTAGATTTCGAGCTTGAGTAACTAGATGGCCAGAATAGTACCAGTCAGTCCATACAGTATCTTTAAAAACTTGAATTTCACCACTTCAAGGAGATTTGACTGGTAAATTAAACCTCAACAAAGAAAAATTTGCCTCCCAACAATATACGTGAGACTATCTATGCTCTATTCATGCATTTTGGTAAGACGCAATAAAAACAGCAGTCATGAGTTGGGGGACCGAGCTTCAGATATTAGTCAGCATAAAGTCGTGATAATAGAATAGTAGCACAAATTTTCTTAGGTTTGGTGCTCTAATTAATCAAATGGCATATCATTTGGTTTCTAAGTCAAAATTTTCAACCGACTGTTAGAACCTGAAACTTCACAATCCAATGGGCATATCTATATTTTTAAGTCAAAACATCCAACAATGGTACTTTTCAACCGACTCTCAGAACCAGAGACTTCACAATCCAATGGGCATATCTATACTCCAGCTATAGAATATAGATAAATCCATTTGAGAGATAGATGGTAAAAAAAAAATTCCAGCTATAGAAGATAAATGAGAAGTACAATTCATCAGTAAAAAGACACCATTATACCAATGATTTTAAAAGCTCACAAAGCTTTTCTAATAAGACACAAATATTAACAGAAGTATGAAAAAGTTTGAATCAGATTATACCAATATTTAAGCTAATTGGGTTAATTTTCTAGTGGAGGACAAACTCTGACAATGAAGGCAAATTCTACGGAGTTGACTCATTGTAAAGTCTAACAAGAAGAGGGACTTCTTTTGAAGCTTGAAACAAGGATGGTACCCTTTTAACGTTTCATGTTTGATGGCCCAAATATAGTGTTGTAAAAAAATTCCAACCAAGAAGAAAGAAAAGAGATGAAAATGAAAATTCACTTCATTTGAACTTGGCATAAGGCTTTCTTATTATTTTTATTTTAAATGCTGTGAATGTGTTTATAAAAGATTCACAACGCAACGAAAAAAAAAAAAGAAAAGAAAAAAGGAAAAATGGGGGACCCCAAAAAAAGAAAAGGAAAAAGGGGGAGCTTAGGGTTACCGCACTCCCTCCATCGGCAGCTCAATCTAATCCCTTAGCTGAATCACCAACAACATTTCTTTCCTTTGTCTGAGATCCCATAATACACAGAATCTATCCTCCCATCCCTTGAAACAAGCTTTACAATAGCTGGTTTCATGCTTTATAATTTAGTTTTATATTTTAATTCATACTGTCCGTTATATGACGTTTGCCGATAGAAATAGCAATGAGACACTGATATGCACACCGGACAAGGCAACAAGTGAAGTAATAACATACCAGCCCGTAGAAAAGATAGACAGCCTGAATCGCCATCGTAATGGTGATGATCACAGTGGTGGACCTGATATTGAGGTGGTGGAGGGTATCCGGGATTAAAATATCCTTGATAACTGTCTCCAGGCCGTGGAGGTGGTGGAGGATAATATCCCGGTGGTGGGTATGGGTACCCCTCATGTGGTGGTTGCGGTGGTGCCGGTGGTGCTGATGGATAACCTGGTGGAGGATAGGTTCCATACCCTACAGATATAAATCCTTAAATTACAAAACAATATCGATTCACAAATGCAACCAAGATATTCCATTTATACATAATTCCGCTACCGATAATATAAATCCAGAACTCAAAAGTTCAAAATCCAAAAATGTTAGACAATAATTTAACCATAGTTCTGTACCCTACATAAGTACATACACAAATCCTTAATCACAAATCAAAATCGATTCAAAATGCAACCAGAAAATTTCTCTATACATAATTTCCCCAGCTAAAAATATAAATCCAATACTTAAAAGGTTTAAAACCGAGACAGTCAAACAATAAATTTAACCATAGTTCTTCCGTAGTCACGCAAATCCAGATTCAAATTAAAAAGTCAATTGGAGAAAAGAAAATGGACCTGGTGGAGGGTAGGGTTCTTGAGGAACATGCTGATAACTCATCTCCCCTTTCTCTCCCTGCAAATACAATCCAATCGGTCTACGATTTGAAAGAGAGGGAGGCACGGTGATGTCTTCTGAAATCTGCTAAATCTTTATATTATAAAAAGAAAAGTGATATTGGCAATGGTGCCAACATGGTAATAGTGCCAATATGGCACTCATTAATATTTTTTTAAAAAATTATAAAAGTTAATTTTGTAGTTAAAAAAAAGAAAATTTTATTTTTAAAAATAAACTAACATTAATTAGTAATTTTAAACAGGAAAATTCTTTAAATATAATTATTTTTTAATGAAATATAAATTTTTCATTAAATGTGATTAATAAAATTTAATAAGAAAAAATTAGTTTTGGAAAAACTTTAAATGTAATTTCATTTTTCAAACTTCTAATCGAAAATATTAAATAATAAGTATTTTATTTATTTATTTTCACCGTGTTAAAAAAGTTAGAGTTTCAGATAGTTTTGATTTGTAATGTGTATTGGATTATATAAATAGTAGATTATTGTTAAATCAAATAATGTGTGCTAAAATTATAATTGAATTTGCACTGAACAATTTATTTATTTTTAAATAAAGAGTAATTTATGAATCTTTATCTTTATATTTTGAATTGTTATATTATTATCATATCATTAATCTTTATATTACAATTTGTAAAGTCATGAGCGAAAGACGCCTAACGCTACCCATATTAAATGTTTTTTTTAAAAAATTATAAAATTAGTTATTAGTTATGAAAATAAACCAACATTCATTAGTAAAAATTAAAAATATAATTGAAAATAAACCAATATTTAAAACACACATTTAATGAGAAAAATTTATTTTGGAAAGACTTTAAATGTAAGTTCATTTTTAAAGGTCTAATTCAAAATATTAAATAATAAATATTTTTTATTTTTATTTAATTTTATCGTGATAAAATTATAGGTTTTGATAGCTTTGTTTGATTAGTGAATCGGCCTATTAAAAATAATTGACATTTTTTACTTTTTCCTTTTTAAATTAAATTGTGAGTGGTTAAAATTATAAATGCATTTATATTGAATAATTTATTTATTTTTAAGTAAAATAGTAATATATTAATCCTTAAATTATTATAATTGAAGTCGCCACTTTTGATGAACACTTATTGGTAGTGCTAATATAACACATAGTTTCTAATTAAAAAAATTAATTGATATTTTTCCTTTTCAATACAAATGATGTGATATGCCACTAATTGAATTTTACGTTATACGTACATTTTTGCCTTTTCTAAGTATATAAAATTAAAAATAAAAGTTTTTGTTTCTACAATTAACATACACTTTACGTAAATGGAAAGAAATCAAATGAATTATGTAAATACAGAAAATTATCGGTATTATTACAAATTTAAGTTACTTAAAATTAACTATAATACTTCTTATACAATATAGTTAAAATTAAAAATTAATTACAACTAATCACTAAAAGAACGATAAAATCGTAAAATTTAGAGTGCATAATGTCCATTTCGTAGAAAGAAGAAAGGTGTTCAATATAAATTTGATATGTAAAAACCAGAATACACGTTTTGATAATCAAAGAATTTTTATATATTCATTCCCCATGGTTCGCATACAATTAATTACTCTCCACGATAATTGTTGTGCATGCTATACAAGGCAATTAGAATTAAGGTTATACATTTTGATAAATTTCTTAATTATGTGATACACGTGAATTTTTATAATTTACAATTGTAAATTTATCTTCCATATTTTTCAGATTGATTATAATATCTGATATTATAGATTTTAATAATTATTTACAATTATGCAATCTCCTATGCATAAATTACATTAATTCTGTAATTCAACATTTATATTTATAATTTTATACCAATTATTTATCGTATATAAATTTAATTATTCCCGTGTATCGCACGGGCGTGATACTAGTTATATATAGCACGCTGTGTGGGTGTCCAATAGGTTTGTGCCACGTCAGAAAGATATTGCCCATAAGAAAAGAAGGAAGTTGGTAGTCCCGTAACCTTCGTCGGCCCTGCGCTTTTAATCCCAATTCTTTAAATGTTCACATTTACACCCCAAATCTTTGCATTTACGTGCGCATTTGATCCTTTTGACAGGATTTCACGGTTAATTCTACCTGACGAGCTTCTTTTATAGTATAGTATTTTGTTTTTGTTTTTCTTGAAGGAAAAATTTGTAAAAACTCAAGAGACGGTAGAATATAGGATAAATCACTTCATTTTGGCTTTTTATTGTTTTGTTCTTTCTTTATTTGTTTAAGCATATTAACACAAATAGAAAGTTCTTCTCAAAATAATAATAATAAAATAAAAAGTAACAATAAATAAATAAATAAATAAAAATAAACATAAATAGAAAGTATCTACAAAAATAATTTTTCAATGACTATCATCATAGATGTTATTGAAATCATTGTGTAGAATCTAAATAACGTTAAAGTTGCATGATTTAATATGTATATAACTAATATACAAATTCAGATAACATTATTGTGTGTAACTAAGCTACAAATTCAGACGACATTATTGTGTGCATGCTGACGCTCTTCTGCACACACAGTGTGCAGGATAATATGCACACCCCTAATGTGAGAGCCCGTGGGCGCCCTACGTTGATGCCACATGGGCGCCACATTAGGTGTATACATACTATCTTGGACACAGTGTAGTAGAACATTTGATAAATATATCATTAATTATAATATTAATTCAAATCAATTAATGATAATATTAGTAGCGAGTCAAATTCATTGATTAAAATAAATATAATATTAGTTAAAATTCATTGATTATTATATTAAAATCAATATTTTCAGTAGTAGCGTACAATGAAGGGGCTCTGATATAGCGGGCAACAAGATGCGAGCGCAATGGTTTCACAAATTCTCCTAAAAGAGTGTTATCTTGGAAGATGACTTTATCAAAGCAATGACCTTAATACCGTTGGTAGAATACACGGACACTATTTAACATTAAAATCAACAAGAGAGTAACTATTCACACACCAAAAATCCACATTTCCCAAAATATCCTCCACTTTCTTAACCAAAAAATAAAAAAAAACAATCTAGCCAAACAGCTTTGAAACTGTTTGTCCATGGTTGGCCGAACAAGCAAAACGGAAAAAAAAAAAAAATCCGGTGAATTTTGCTGTCATTTCCGACAGCCTTGCACCGCCGGCTGTGTCTTCTTCTTCATTTGCTTTTTTTTTTTTTTTTTGGAGAGAGGGGGTGGTGCTTGAGGGGTGGTTAAGAAATGGGGAGGGTATTTTGGGAAAGAGGATATTTTTGGGGTGTGTTTAGGAAGAAATGGGGTATCAACAATCCCACCCAATCAACAATATTTAACTATTACGAAAGAACACATTCTGAAATTATTAATAATTTTTAACAAGTCATTCAAATTAATTAATGCACGAAACAAAATAAAAGCGAGTGATGGATGGACTAGAGAATTCAAGATTGGTATCTTGCTCTGCTCATTAAAAGTACTAACAGAAACAAGAAAACTGTGGATTCCAGGGAGCAACCTAAGTTGGTGAAATAATTTTTAACAAGTCATTCAAATTAATTAATGCACGAAACAAAATAAAAGCGAGTGATGGATGGACTAGAGAATTCAAGATTGGTATCTTGCTCTGCTCATTAAAAGTACTAACAGAAACAAGAAAACTGTGGATTCCAGGAGCAACCTAAGTTGGTGAATAGTGATATTCTAGCTTACACGGAACCCGGACTAACAAGTCAGTTCATCTCACTTTTAATACAACTTAACATTTAGAACTTTCTAGCCTCAACGTGCAGAATTTTACGGACGAACACAAAAAGAAACATTTTTAGCTGGTCACAATAAAGGTGTAAAGAGGTACAGGGGTTGCTTAGCAGTTGAATGAGTGTGTACTCATCAGCGCTTCTTCTTGCTTCCCTTTGGCCCGCTGGATTTTGAGGGCGTCGCAACCAAGTACACAAACAAAACTACAATCGAGACCACAGAGATTAGGGATCCATATTTCACCAACAGCTTCTGCATAAGAGAAGTGAAATTTAGATCAATGAGAAAATCCAAATTCTAGATTTCACATAAGACGAGGCGGCAATAGTTTTTCCTTGTACAAATTTATCGAGACTGATATATCATACATACCTTAGCCTATAAGATTTCAGATGCAACCGCATGACAATTCCATGCAAAAAAAAAAAAAAAAAGGGATCAGAAAGGAGTATTAATGAACAAAAACAAGGAAACTGAATGAACGCTAAGATATGTTTGAAGAGTCGTGCTAGGTGTACAACCCTCTAATAGAGGGCTGGCTAGACCCCACCAATATAGTTTGGGGGTGGGTTAAATATGGTATTTTCCATGGTCCTCTATTTAAAGGGTAATACAACTAATTTTACGAGTTGATAGTAAACCTAGCACTACTCAAGTTCGAGGATATCTTCAATAAAGCTTACCCACTCAAACTTCTGCTCAGGAGGCCTATCTGCTAGAAGATCGAGGGGCAGGATAGGAGTTGAGTATGCTTCCTGAGGTATAGAGAGTCAAAAGATTGGACAACGTCGGTAAATGACATTAAGAAAACATTCACAGACAGTGCAACTGTCATGACAGTAACAATTGACAAACCTGTAAAGCAGCCTTTGTGGGTATACGGAACTTAATTACTGCTGGTGCTCCATAGAACATGGTTTTGGATTTGGCTTCCAATTCAAAGGAATGTGACACAAGAGCCCCCCTACAACCATCCAAATTAACAAGTCAATGATGAAAAAGGGAAGATCAACGATATGAATTGGGGAAGACAATCATCAAACTAGGAACTCAGTCAACTCACGCATCAAGTCTTTCCCATGATGTTGACGTGTTACCAGAGACGATATCAAATATGTCTTGGGTCCACCCACCATCATTAAGGCTCACATCATATGCAGTCCTGAACATACAATTTTTTAGTGCAGTTGTTACGAAATTCCAGGATTAGAACAGCACGTACAATAACATCGTAAGAAAGGAAATTCATCATTGATTAAGAACCAGTTCACCAGAGGCAATAGTAACACATGTCATTATAGGGCATTTCAATATTTCTTTACATCTAATAACCCATGACCAAAAAAAAAAAAAAAAAACAAATCTCCACAGGTTTTCAAAAAGCACATACTTCAGTGACTATTGATCAGGAGAACATGAAATTCTGCTCATGCTTTTCTACTAAATACTAGAAAGTGAGTATATCAGAGGGTCAACCAGTAGTAGCAAAAGAGAATTCAAAATGGGGTAAAGAAGCCATCCTGGAAATTTGGTCCAACAGAATTAACCAATCATTGAACCACAGATCAAATACAATCACAGCAGTGGTATGTGTTTAAGAAGTAATCAGATAAAAGCAATGAAACCACATAAGACTTCCCTAGAAAGTGTATGTTCTGTAAAGCTTTTTGTAGATACAAAGATGTGGGTCATCCAGAGTTTTGCATTAATATGATATTGGGTTGGCTTGTAAGCTGAAAAAGCTTTACCACACTTACTCAAAGAGTCTTCATAGCTTATGTTAATGGTGTAGCATTAACATGTTGAGAATACTACTCAAGGAACACTGACATACTGAAATCAGCTCAAATAGGGAGCACGGGGCAACGTTTAAGCATAAACACATGGAGCTTAAGATAAAATCAAATTGAAGCTGCCGATATTTAGCCATCAAATCTGTTAGATAATGTTCAGTAGTCATCGATCTAGCCCTAAACGCTCCCCGTTTCCTATAGAATAGAAGTAAAAATTCTTGCCGTGTCATTTATTTAAAGCTTCTCGATTTCTCCCCTTTCGAAAGTAATTAACACAAAATGGAAAAAAATTAATTAAACAACGAAAAACAGATAGCTAACTATCAAATTCGTCAAATATAACGAAAAACAGATAGCTAACTATCAAATTCGTCAAATATAAAGTCAAGCAATCCATAATCCTGAATCCTGATCAAATCTCATGCAGCGCAGGAAAATGAAAATCTTATTTAAGAATACTAATAATAAAAGCAGATCAATTCTTGGAATGGCATTTAAAGCAACTCAATTTCTCCCGCTTTCAACTCATTAGTCAAAGCAAAAAGGGAAGACAATTAACTAAAGTTAAGGATCCAGTAAATACAATTAAATATGTCAAATCTAAAAACACAAAATCAATCAAAACTCCAAATCAAATTATAAAAATATGCTTAATTATGTGCAACAACAGAACAAAGCAGATCTGAGTTGAAGGGATGGAATTTGACTGTACGCTGATCCTTGATTGTAAACATCAATGGAAACTGAGACGCGTTCGGAGCCGGCGTTGAGCCTGTGGAGCTTGGCTTTCTTATGGGCAACTATAAATGGTCCTTCGGAGGTGGCAATTGTGGATGAGACCAACAGCAGAGCTGCCAGGATACAGATAAGCGGTCGTCTGATCCAATTCGCCATTGCCGAACAAATACAGAGCAGATTTTGCCAGCAATGTGAAATTTTCAAATGAACAGGTCACCCTAGGGTTGCCAGAAATGATATTCCTGTTTGCGTTTGATCTCCCCTGCGATGACGTTTCCATTGACGGACTGGGCTTTGTCATTGGACTTAGAGTGGTCAATACGGATTGGATTGATCAAGGTTTCTTCTATAATTGGGCTGTTGCAACTAGATATAAACATTGGGTTGGTAGCCTCTTTTGGAGCAAGATCAACCCAAGGCAATTTGATTAATTTCAAAATTAGTTTAAACAAATGTAACTCATTTTGGTGTAGGAATCAACCGAATCCAAATCATTTTTCTGTCCTTTATTTATATATATATATATATATATATATATATATATATATATATATTATGCGGGGGGTTTGTTTTTTAAGGTTTAAAAATAAATTAAAAACACTAAAGGCATAATAATATATATAGCAAACATATGAACAGCAACAAGGTAAACAAAGTATTTTAAAGAGAACTTACTAGTATACAACGGAGGTATGGGCTGAAATTTGTACAGGACCTTGAACTGAAAATGCCCTCTTTTTTTTTTTTTTAACAAGAACTGCTATAAGGATTAAGGAAAATAAAAGCTCGTAACTGGAAGAGATTTGCTAGGTTAGGGAAAAGGAAATTTAGAAGGCCATGATATTAGAAAATGCCAATTTGTATTATTGATGTTTTTTCTCCCGATGATTTACAACTGACTCTCAACCCCTTTATATACAAATTGTGAGGGGTAAATCTGGAACGAAAAAAGGACACGTATTTACAATAATATGGCGGTGTGCCACATTAATTACAAGAAAGGACACGTATGTACATGACTCACTATCCAAATAATTACAAAAGACAAGTGACTAAGCCTATATTTACAGTAACTGAACATGGCTATTGAACAGCTGTCCCTCTTCTAGAAGCTCTAGAAATCTCTATGTGTATCTAGAATTGGGCTATCATTTTCTTCTACACTGTCCATGGCTACGGCTTCGTATGTACTGCTCTCTGTATCTTCATTATGTATGTACTGTGGATCTAATTTATGACATTCACCACTGAAAGGAAGACACATATGCCAATTATGGGTTGCCCATACTTGAACATAATGTCCTTCTCCTAGTAGGCGCCATCTTTTGAAACTTGAAAATATAGCAAAATTTGCTATCAACTGTGTATCTTGAAATCTTCTATATACAGCTGCATCTTCTATGAACTGATAACTGTACGGCTCGTTGGAAGAACTTGGTCTAGGATCTTTAGTGTCAATGTAGATCCTTTTCTTTGCTGGGAATAAAACTGTATTTCTCATTTTTGGCAATGTACTCTCTATATACATATAAACTTCTCCTTCGAATGAAGCAATATTTCCTGCTATTAACAATATTTTTTCTCCCATTTTTTCTAATATTTTTTCTATTCTGTCATCTGTATCTAAATAAAACTTTATTCTGTCAACCATTCCGTAATGGAAAAACTGTAATATCTTTTCTGTAGGCATATCTGTTCTATTGAGATCAACTTGAAGCTTTAGAGGTTGTGGCCTCCAATCGCCTCTTTGTATCACTCTTATTCATGTATACTGTATTTCTCCAAAATATAGCTGTAATAATTCTTTTTGGGCCTATATTAATGACTGTATATGTTACGACCCGAATTTTCGCTAATTAAAATTTTGGCTACTACTTGATCAAGGCCGTTAATTATGGGTCAAAGATAAATTGTTAAAGAGATTTAATTTGGCCTATTGAAAGTTTATGGATTTAATTGATATAATTGGAAGTTTGTGGGCTATGGACGTAAATAAGGGTCAAAGGACCAACTTAAATCTCTTAATTAAAAGATAAGGACATAAATTGCAATTATATATATATATATATATATATATATATATATATGAATCAAACAAGCCTGGGAATTCCATCGTGAATAGCAACAAGACCCGAAGCCGACTTCAGCGTGAGGAGAAAGAAAAAAAAAAGAAGAAAAAAAAGAAGGAAAAAGGGAAAAGGGAAAGGAAAAAAACTTGGTTTCGTCGTGGTTTCGCGTGGTAAGTATGATTCCTCAATTTTATCTTATGAAATTCGAGGTAAATAGTGAAAGTAATTCTACGGTTTTATAAATAGACATTGGGGATTTGAAATTTATCATTAGTTTGGATTGATTGGGTGTTATTAAGATGTTATTTGGCCATAATTAATTATTTTGAAGTGGAATTGGTGGTAATTCAGTAGTGAGTTATGAAATGGATTGGAACTAACATTACCTAAATGCTGAGAATTTGGGAATTTATTATGTGATTCAATTGGCTGGTTCCAATGGTGTGAAATATGGAAAAAAATCAATGAAAAAAGTGGAATAAAACAACAAAAGGGGAAAATTAGAGAATGTTAGAAAAGTTAAAACTTGGTATTGAATGTGGGTAGGCGATTGGTTGGAAATTCATGTGTATAGGTTTTGATTAGATTAATACTATTATTTCAGGTGGTGACGAGACGATTGGGCAAGCCTACCAACCGAATTAGAAGCAGTTCGTAGTTCTGTGAGTGGAAAAACTATACTTTTCATAACGTAGCACATTTTAAATTCCGATATGCTTTTAAAGATTATTATCACGATATGTTATTTTAAATGAATATTTCAACAAGTCATGGATTTTATTTCCTTTTCAAGAAGATTATATGAAAATTCTTTCAAAATCATCACAGAGTACCTTGTTAGATTTACCCGCTCTGTACTGTTGTGATGTGTTCCACAGTGTATGACCAGAATTACAGAGGTCTTTCGGACCCACTTTCATACACATATAGGCTTTGGGCCGTGTATGGGGGTGCTTAGCCTTTGGGGCTTGCTCTGCGCGCGTATGACTAGATATTCAGACAGAACAGATTTTTGGGCGACACACCACGTGTATTGAGAGTACTCTACACAAGTGTGTTGTTGCTCGTTGGTACTTTTGATGTTATTTTTAAGTAAATTATTTTTAGTTACAGAATTCAGTTTCAGAAAGCAAAATCCGTTTGAAACGGTATAATCAGTGGTTTTCAGCTAGAAAAGTTTCAGTTATTAGTATTACCTCGATGGTTTTCAATTATTTATGATATTGATGCATTTGGTTATAAAGAGATTTTATGAAGGTACTTTAGATGGAAAGCTACATATATTTGTGAACTTATCCACTCACTGAGTTACAAAACTCACATATTTTCCCCTAACGTTTTCTTATAGGAAGGACCGAGCTTGAGCATTAGTGGATTGCCTGTGGAGTTCGTAACCGACCACCATAGTACTCAGACGATACATGTTTTTATATACTTGGCAATCGTCATATTTTGATATGCTGTCAAATATGATTGAGGTTTTAATTTATTTATTATAACTATTTTTTTTAAAACATTGGTTTTAGAATTATTCATCATCTCCTCAATTATAATTCTTTTATCACAATTTCTACATATGATATTAAATATTTCCGGATTGGTTCTTCTAATTTATTTAGGAAACCCTTTCATAATTTTTATAAGTTCATTTTAGTACAGAGAAGTTATAGTTCCATATCAAGTTCAATTTGCCTTGGCGGTGGACCCAGTGCCAGGCTGGCCCCCATCGTCGGCGCACGTCACGTGTCAAGTTATTAGAGATAATTTGGGATGGGGCGTGTCAGTATATGCCCATCGCCTGCTTTCTGTTTAATAATATCAAAGCTGTCTTTAAACTGTTCTGTTAAGGGCTGTAATACTTCATGGGCTGGTAAATCAACTAATCGAGCCCATAACTGTTCAAAGGATCTGTTTATAGGCTGTTGGACTTTCAAATTTAGATGCTGTACATGTTTTTTTAATAAACCAATAGTCTGGTCTTTATACTGTACATCTGTTTGGGCTTTTTGTGTCTGCTGTTGGGCTATATTTAATTGGGTTGTTTGTTGGACTAGATTTTGTTGTAGGTGGGCTATTTGGGCTTCAAGTTGGGCTATTTTATCTTGTTGTTGTTGTATGAGTTGGGCTTGGTCTGTTTGGGCTATTTGAGAGTATGGTTTAATTGTTTCGGGTTCTATATAAAAGTTTAGACCCAAATCTTTTCTAGCTGCTTCAATAGCATCTGAAAAAGTATAATATCCTTTCCAGATTGGCTGTGGACACATGGTTATCTATCTAACTGTATCATAATTATGAAAAACACCTGTCTGTAAACCTCTGTATATAACATAGTGAGAAAAAGGCCTTCTGTATACTGTTTTCTGTTGTTCTGTAAAATAAAAAGATAGAGCATTTAAAACCTGTACTTTAGCTTGTATAGCTGTAGTACCCGGCGTCTGTAGATGCCAGAGATTATCTAATAAGCAGGACTGTCTTTCATCCACTTTAATTCCTGCTAAAGGCTTAAACTTTTTCTGTAGATTAGTACACATTTGGAGAGTTATAGTGTCAAAGATTTCTGTATTTTTTACTATAGCTGTAGCTGTTGAAGTCTGTAAAGAAATTTGAGGAGATAATGGCTGTTGCTGTACATATTCTATTTTGTCTTTCTCTTTTTCTGTAGAGGCTGTAGCTGTAGCTGTAGAGGCTGCTGTAGAGGCTATATCCTCTTTTGGCTTTATAATCTTATTTCTCTTCATGACCTGCATAGAAAAGCTTGTTAATTTGTCTAGATAATAAATCAGCTAAGCTGTTATCTTTCCCTTTTATATGCTCAAAATTAATAATATAACCATGTCCTTGTATTAAATTTTGTAAATTTAACCATCTAGTTCTATTTATCTTTTTACTATTAGTATTTTGTAGAAATTTAACTATTGCCTCGCAGTCTATTCTTACTGTAAATTCTTTGTTTAAATAAACCTTAAATTTATCCAAAGCATTTATTAAAGCTTGAATTTCATAATCTAAACTACTCCAATTGGATCCTGTTTTCTTAAAATTACCACTAGTATAAGCTGCTATTCTTTCTGTTGATTTTGGTGAATACTTAGTAGGTTTACAAAGCATCACTGCTCCCCAACCTTCTTTACATCCATCTGTTTCTATGATAATATAATCGGTTACTAAAGGTAATTCTAATGGTTTAATCTTTTTGACTTCTTCCTTGATTTTGCGAACTAATTCTATATCTTCTTTATTAAAATTTCTTTGACCATTTTTTGTAGTTTTACTATATAAAAGACCTACTAATTTACTCATATTAGGGATAAATTTCCTAACATAATTTAGTAATCCTAAAAGAGCTTGTATCTGTTTTAATCCTTCTAATTTATCTGGAAATTGTAAAATTTTTTCAGCTATATGAGGTTGTAAAATAATTTCTCCATTTCCTATTTCTAAACCTAAAAAGGATATTTTCTTTTTAAATAGTTCCATTTTTCTTCTACTAACTACTATACCATTCTTTTCTATCTCCTTAAATATTATTTGTAAATGCTTCTCATGTTCGTTTATGCTATTACTTGCTATTAAAATATCATCTATATATACTAGACAAAAATCATACTTTAAGAATATAGAATCCATAAATCGTTGAAAAACTGCTGGTGCATTCTTTAATCCAAACTAAGAACATTCCATTCAAAATGTCCTTCGGGGCAGGTAAAAGCTGTCCAAGGTTTAAACCATTCTTCTAATTTTAATTGATGATAACCAGATTTTAAATCAAATTTACTAAAAATCTTTTTATCTTGTATTAATCTTATTAAACTATCTTTATTGGGAATATTATACGCATCATCTTCTGTATTATCATTTAATCTTTTGTAATTATAGACTATTCTTACTTTTCCTCTAGCAATTTCTGCATGATTTCTTACTATAAAAGCTGCTGTTCTGTGCGGGCTTTCTGATTTTCTTATTAGATTTTGCTTTAACATTTCATCTATTTGTTTTTTAAATTCCTCTTTACCTAAAGGATCATAGTCTATATTAGCTGTTATTATTTTTAAGTCTGGGTTTTTAATTTTCATTTTAGCTATATAGTCTACTCTATTCTTTGTGATATCATCACCTATAAATCCAAATTTTTCTAATTTCTGAATAATAGGATAATTTAAGCTTTTTGTTATGTCAAGTCTTTTTTCTAAATCTAAAGCTAAATACTGTCCTAAAAGTTTAAGAGCTTCGTTTTCTATATGCAAACTGTTAGTATGATTATTTAAAGTTTTGAAAAAATCTAAATTACCTGTCTCACCACGCTTCTGCAGTAACTCTGATTTTTTGATGTAATTATTAGTAGGAAAATTATGTACATGTTTATTGATTGTTATCGAATTTTTAGAAATAGTAACACTACCATTTAAATTACAGATAAAATTTAAACCTAATAAGAATTCTTCAGACTGTGTTTGTTGTGGAGCAATATTAACTTGAGGAATTATATATTTACTACTAAAATTGCCCGAGAAATCTAAAAATTGAATACCTAAAGAATCTAAACAATGTGTTAAAGCCATTGTTCTATTTTCTACGGTTTTGGTTATGATTTTATAAGGTAATGGTTTATGATATTTAAGAGGTACTAATTTATAACTAATTAAACTCTTTGTACTTCCTGTGTCTAAAATTGCTGTTAAATCCTTATAGTGAGTATTTGTAAACCACAATCTACATTGTAATGTTATTAAAGTTGTTATAGGTTGTTTAATAATAAAGTTTTCTTCTGGTTGTGTAATTTCTGCTAATTTGTTAGTCTCAATGTCTTCTATTATTTTCTCTTTTCCTTTAAACATTTCTAATTTATCTAATCTTACCTTTATCAATTCGATTTCTAATTCATGTCTCTGTAATCTTTCTTTATAGAAATCATTATCTATATTTTGTTTTTTCTTTACAGTTCCTTCCAGTTCTGTTGTAATATTAAAATGTTTTTGTAGACAAATAAAGCATATTTCTTCAAAACATCTATTACACTGAAATCTTCTATCAATAGCTGGATAATAATGACGAATATAACATTTAATGTGATTATTTCCTCTATTTTTAATCCATTCGTGTTCACACTCATTTTGCATATAAGTATATGTTATTTTTTATGTATCTTCTATTTCACTAACAATACTATATATTGATTCGGTGTCACTATTATTATTTATATCTTCTATTTCATAATCTTCTAGTTCTTCAACTAAATTGGTTTTTTCTATGTTTTTTCCTTTATTGGGACATTTATTTGCTAAATGGTTAGTGTCTCCACAAATAAAACATGAACATTTTCTAGTTTTTGGTTTTTTAACATATCTATCTGTATTTTTCTTATTTTTATTATATGTTGTACTTTTCCTAAGAGTTTTCTTTCTTTTAGGTTTATCATAATAACCATAATCTTGTGGTGTATAAATAGCTATTTTACAAAATGCCCAAGCTTGTCTTTTAATTTGTTCTTGTAATGTAGCTTCTTTGCATTTTTCTTCTAATTTAGTAAAAACAAAAGTAATTCGAGGTCCTATTCCTAAATTTGTTATTTGCCCATTAAGCTATTTCCATTCCTCATGAATTATTCGACCTAAATCTCCTGGGAGTTTAACAAAATATTTATCACACAATTCATCTTCCATAGCTTTTCCTGTTTGTGATAGTAGTCTAGCAAAATCTGTACTAAATTCTTTAATATATTTAAAATCTTTAATACTTAATTGCTCTAAATTTCTAATAGCCGTATCTTGAATAAAAGTACTCTGTTTAGCCGGATCAACTCCTAATAGTAAAATTCTAATTTGACTTGTAAAATTATATGGATTATCACCTAAGGCTTTAATCATATTTATTTCATCAGGATTTTTAGCTTTTTTCTTTGCCATAATCCTAATGCTGTTGGTCCTAATGTTGTTTCTAAATATGAAAACATATCTATATCTGCTTTTTTATTTGTCTCCCAATTTCTAACCACTGTTTGTTCCCATATTAATATTTCATCTGGCCATAATTGTGGACTTTGTTGTTCTAATAATAACATATCTGAACTATATAATTTTCCTATAGGCATTCTTGACCCTTTTCCTATATACTGTGATTCACCTTCATATTTTAAGCTAGCTGGTACCCATTTTTCTCTGCCAAATTGTTCTACTGTTTGTGATCCTATTGTTCCTTCAAATTCTGGTTTTGGTCTTTTTCTAGGTGTACTTGTTTCAGCATATTCCATATAATTAGCTTCTGTTTCTGCTTTAAAGAAATCACTCAACATACAATTTCCTTTCATTATTTCTGTGACTAATGGTAAATTAAAATATTTTTCTAATTTATTATATGCTTCTTCATAACTTAATCCTAGCCCTGTCATACATTCTATTAGCATATCGTCAACTTGATCTTGAATATTTAATTCTGTAAATTTTTTATTTACAATGTGTTCTATAGTTATTTGAGTTTCTTCTGTTTTGAAACCTACATCTATATTTTCTTCAATATCTTCACTCATAGTTTCCTCCTCATATAAACTATATCCTATTGTATCAAATTCATAATTTTCGCTTTCAATGTTCTCCTTTTCTGTATCATAGAGTGGTTCTGTATCATATATTGGTTCATCTATTATATTTACTAAATTATATTCTAATTCAGAATCATTTTCTTCTTCTTCATTTTTATTTGTTTTTTGTTTAAATTGTGTGAATCTTAAAGTAGTTGTTCCATCATTATTTTCATATAATATACTTTTTTCTGGTACTATTATTGAATTATCTGATTCTGTAAAATCTTTTAGATTCCATTCTAACCCTGCTAATTCTTCTGGATTAATTTTAACTGGATCTATCATTTTTATTCCTTTACTAGCTATATTTTGAACTATTCCATCTATATTTATTTTAAATTTCATTCCTAATCTGTTACTAGCTCTTCCTAAAATTCCAATACTTACCACTAAATTATTTCCTATAAAATTATCACATCCCTTAGTTTGTAGTCCTATTTTTAAATTTTTTAAATCCTGTATATCTTTTGTTATTGATGGGGCACAATAAAATAAAGCACTATTTTTACTCAAGTCTACTTCCATCCCTGCTATTATTGCTTTCTTTAAGTCTGTTTGCCATGATTTATCTAATACTAATGTTAGTACTTTAGTTCCTAATTCTTTTCTTCCTAATCCTTTAATTCCTATTACTATTAATCCAATATGTATAAATCTTTTTCCGAATTGTTTTAATTTTTGAATTGTTTCTGGAGCTAATAAATTCATAAGATGAGAGTTATCTACTACTCTAAGACTTTATTCTCTATTACTTCTAATTAATGTTGTATTTATATTTAATGGTCCTACTTCATATAAAATTCTAGGATTTAAAGCATTTATTTGTTCATTATTATATAATTCCAAATTTCTATCAACATCTATTTCATCTTCTAATTGTACTAGACTTGGTGAACTTCTACTACCTGATCCTCGTCTTAATATTCTGTTTAAAAAGGTATCTGTAGAAATATTATCTATAGGTCGATTTCTCCTATCTTGTATAGTTCTAGATGTTCCTTGAAAAGATTGTATATTATTCTTCTGATTTATCTGCATTTTTATCTTGATACGTCCAAAATTTATATTTAGTGGGTAATAATTCTCTTTGTGCTGTAGTAATATGGATTTTATTTGTAGCTTCTGTTATTTTATCAAATTCACTACTTATTTCTGTAGAAGGAATACCTTTTTCTTTTAGTAAAATATCTAATTTTTTATCTAATTTATTAACCTTTTCTATTAATTGTAATATTAATGTTAATTGAAAATTAAATAAATTTTGGTAATGTTGATTTGTTTTACTTTTATCTGAACAATATTTAAGATATCCTATTACTGGTTCTTTATTACTTTTTGTTCTATAATTTGCTGCTACTTCTAAAGCGTATGTAAATTCTTCACTTGACTCCACTTTATCTACTAGCTATTGCTTTTATGTCCTCTAAGATACTATTGATAGTATTAATCTGTTTATCAAATAAACTAAGTTTTTGATCTAGATTCTGTACTAATCTTTTGGTTTCTAATTCTATTTTCTTTGGTTTATTATTTTCTAATAAATAACTTAACTGTTGAAATTCTTCTTTAGATGGTATATCTTTTTGTAATTTTTTCAGTTCACTGATAATTTGTTCGTTCTGTGCTTTTAAATAGTCAAAGTTTTTAACAAGCCTATATAATAACGTATTAGTTTTTTCAACTTCAGATTTAAAATCAAAAGCAGGTTTCGGAGATTGTGCTATTTCAATAGTAGACTAGTTTCCCTTTCCTAGCAATTCTTCCAGTTGTTTCGTATAAATTCTTGATCCTTATAGCATTTATAATTATCCTACATAAATTCAAACACCTACACAAAGCTATACTAAATTCTAACTACTTTTTGCAATAATTTTGACATTTACATACATCTAGAATAGTAGGTAAAGACTAGTTCAAGGTTCATGGGTTTAATTTTTCCTTTAACACGATTCCTTTTCCCTGTTTTGTCTTTGAACATCCGCAACCTAGACACAACTAAGGACTTATGCCACCATGCTGCCCATATAAAGTCTTAGGCACTGGCTTCAGTTCTCAGATTTTACAACGCTTTTAGAATCGTTTTAATTCAAACCTAAAGATTTGAAATCAAGCTCTGATACCAAAATTGGGTTATGCGGGGGGGTTTGTTTTTTAAGGCTTAAAAACAAATTATAAACACTAAAGACATAATAATATATATAGCAAACATATGAACAACAAGAAGGTAAACAAAGTATTTACCTGTATATATATATATATATATATATATATATATATATTTGCATATATATATGTATATATATACAAGGGGGTGGAGGGGAGGATGGGTTGGGTGACGAGATTCGAACTTTAGCGTTTACTAGGTAAAGATTGTCTTCTAACCACTGAGACATTGTCATTGGTTCCTCGGTTAATTTAGTTTTAACTAAACTTACTTTTTCAACTTCTTGGAGATGTATTTATGTGTTTATATTTTTCCTCCCATTTTCATAGTTCTTAGTTTGTGTAAAATTTTAGTATTTACATCCTCTAAAAATGCTTTTCATTTTTAGATTTTACTAAGAGAGAGAAAAAGAGTAAAAACTACCATCCTTTTTATTTTGTTTTTTGTTGTCTCTTTCATTCTAAGAATTCAAGTATAGATGTGAAAATTAAAAGAAAATAAATAAAACAATGACAAAGAAAAGAAGAAAATGAAAAAAAAAATTGATTTGCAAGCTCGACATTGTGATTCAACTACATAATTAATTTATTCCAAGCTTCTCTCCACCATTATAAAATAATTACTTATGTTTGTATTATTTATTGTTTTTAAAGGACATCGTGTAACAATAGACATTGACCATTGAAGATGTATTTGCGCAATAGACAACCGTATTTTGCCTGGTGTTGGCCAATTTTGATTGGACATTCGTGTACGCAGGTCGCGCTCGCACATGAGCCCCAAAGCCCGTGTGAAAATCTGTTCAAGATTTGCACCCCCCATGCGAGTGCGTAGGCTACGACGAATTCCTTAGCTAATAAGTGATTGCACTTGGTGTTTACCCAACCACTATTATATTGGTCCATATTTCCATATTTTTCCTATGTGGGATTCACTCAAACCAATTTTCCATTTAACATTCAATTGCCTCAGTCACCTATATTTTCCAACATTTTATTGGTTCATATTCACCAATCCATAGAGAGTATTGGAGATTCTCTAAGATGCCTGTATTTAATACTTCTATGACATTTTCTTGTTTGAAGTGAGGGACAAGTTAGTCATAATTCGATCATGGATTTTGTAATATATTAAGTTAAATTTATGAAATAGGAGAAATACAAATTTGGGGTCACGGTTTTGAGATTTTTTGACCATCCCTACATGGAGGATGTAAAGTTGGGAAATGAAAATGAATGAATGTAGACAATTCAAGGGTGATTGACTATTTCTAGACGGGATGTGAGACATTGTGATTCAATTACGTAATTAATTTATTGCAAGCTTCTCCCTAGCTATCATAACAAAATAATTACTTATGTTTGGATTAACTATTGTTTTTAAAGAATACCGTGTAACAATGGACATGGACCCTTGAAGATATCTCTGCACAATTGAGTCTCTATTCAATGGATATAGTCGTATTCCAAATCGGAACTTAACTATTTTATTGCTTCATATTCACCGATTCGCAAAGAATATTGGAGATTCTCTAACACACTTGTATTAAATACGTATACGACATTTTCTCGTTTGAAGTGAGGGGCAAGTCAGTCAATGATCATAGATTTTTGGGGTATATTAAAATTTATGAAATAGGAGAAATACAAATTCTATGTGAAAAATTGTTAACTGTTGAAAAATTGTTATGAAATGAGGCACGAGGCACCCGAGGAAATATTATATATTATTTCTTTAATGTGAATGACTATTATGTCCCTGATGAAATTATGTAATTACGATTGTACCATTTGAAGTTTTCCTATAAATAGGGATTCAGTTATTAATGAAATTCATTCATGTGAATTCCTTAGAATTCATTCTTTTTAAATTCTCTCTATTATTTCTATACTTTTATAACACGTTATAAGCACGAGTCTCTAGCCTTTTGAGTAATATGAAAGAAGTATGCTCTACAGTTGCATCTTATAGATGATCTTACATGTCGTAAGCTGGATTATTACAATTTGAAATACTCAATTTTCTATAAAATCTCTCTCTGTCTCATTCTCTCTCTAAAGCAGACAAGCACACCATAGCCTCCGTTATAAAATACATACTCCTACAGAGCAGTCACAATACCAATGTCAATTAGTGGAATTTTCCAAGTCAAACATGACGAATACTGGTTTCAAAAAAAATTAAGTGACAAAATGGAAGCAAAAGGACGGAGAGGTATATATTATATATATTATATTATTATTTTATAATATAATAATATATTAAACTATAACATTCGTTTTCTCGAAATATAAGGAGCATACATTATCAAAATCAAATTTTCTCGACTCCATTATACTCGATTTAACGAGATCTTCGATTTGATACCAATATTGATAAGGTAAACTTTCAAAAATTTACAAATCAGTACTCCCAACTTTTGAAAAAGTTACAAAAGGGTCCTTAGACTTGTGAATATTTACGTATTAATGTTTATAATGTCAAAACTTTATAAAAAAATATGTGTAGCGGCACGCACCTGCCAGGCGGCACTGTCGCCGGCAACTAGTAGCGGTTAGCAGCAGCCGAGTATATATTAATGTTTTATAAAGAAATATGTGTAGCGCCACGCACTGCCAGCAAGATCGCCGCAAGAATCGGTAGCGGTTGGCGTGACGATCGTTCGACCTCTCCTGCTAAACAAAAATGGATAGAATATTCCCGAAGAAATTCTAAATCCATTAATTACGACCTGAAGTCCATTTGAGTTAAAAGATCGGAATATTATTTTAACTCCCGAAGAGTTTAATTACATAATATACTTATTCTAAAAGGATAAGTGAGCTCTTGTAGAAGTAATGAGAATTTGTTCTAGAAGAACAAATTTACTCCCGTAGAAGCAGTTCAATATTTAATTCTCGTACTTTATTTACTGCAATTTAAATACTGCAATATCTCCTACCTGATGATGGGTTCAACTATCACTAAACAGAAGGTTTTATATATTTATGCAATTTATATGCTAAGTGATGGGTGATACCTTCTACTAAAGCAGATCCTACTCCTGAAGTAGTTAATCATTATGCATTTTAATTCTCGCAATTTAAATTCCGTAAATTTATATTTATTGCGATAATTTTCATGTGGTAGGTTCAACCACCTATTGGGGAGAATTTAATTTCTACAATTTAAATTTATGCACTGTATAGTTTGAGTATCTTTCCAATGTGGTGGGTTATACCACACGTTTAGAATACTTATTACAAATGTGGTTGGATTAAACCCCACAATTGGATAACTGATTTATATATGTTCGATATGAATATTCTATTGATATTAAAGAAGGGATTTGAGTAAGTGATGCCAGAATTTACCGTTGTATGTATTGATGAAATGAAATTGCTCAAAGAATCCCATTGTGATAAAAGAGAAAGAAAATATACCGTGGTGAAAAATCTCATTATGAGATTAGCATATTGTGATATGATGAGAAATGCTCTTAAAGAAGCATTTAATAAAGGACTGTTCACTTTCCACGTCTATTGAATATTGATGGAGAAAATTGAGTAAGTGGTACCTGAAGTTACCATTGGATAAATAGATGAAAGTAAAATGCTCAATAGATCCCATGTTGATAAATCAAAGGAAATATATCGCATGGAGAGATTATATGAAGTAATCTCATTAATGATATGAGACTGTATTGATATAAGAATAAAATGCTCTTGAAGAAGCATAATCACTAGATTTCTGTATTTGAATAAAGCCAATATGATATTATTATTACTCCAGAAGAAGTACAAAACAGCCGAAGTGGAACATATTGAGAATATCAAAGATGACAATAAAATATAGAAATGCGAAATAAAATACATATTGAACCCATAAATGAGGGATGCGTCTCGAGAGTATAAATACTCCGTAACTTTGCCACCCCGAACATTCGGGTTCATAATGAAAGATCCAAAGGATCTCTTTTAAACGCTTGACAATATGGTCTGTGGCCAGATGGGTTTTAGCTTCCACAATTTTTGAACATATGATTGAATCTTGATGAGTAGATCAAGAAGCTGTATTAAGCGAGAAACAAGTATATTTCTCTCATTGAGCGACAAATAAATTTATGTTCTACGCCCTGATCTAGAAATGCTAGCAAACCATCAAAGAAATAATTAATATTCAACAAACCTATGGGTTTGTTATGAAAGTTCCACTGTGCAAATGACGCTATATTGAATATTTCCTCCAGCGTGTTATAACCGCCTGGAAGAATAATAAAAGCATCACTATTGCTCATCATGTACATCAGACAGTCGTGGATGGATTGTATTTGTAGCATCAATCCAGCTGGACTAATGACATTTCTAACTCCAATTCGATTACTGCCTCCAATTCGATGAAAATGTATTACACTTGACACTCTTATCCCCCATGATTGTGCGGCCATCATAAGACTCCTTAATAGTTTGTTATTAGTCCCTCCATATAGTATATTGATATTTTGTTTTCCTAACTCCCTTACAAGTTGGTCTGCCATATCCACATATTGGATATGACCTACTAGTCTGGAGCCACCAAGAACACATCTGGTTTTAATCTGGTGAGGTAAAGGCTGACTTGTATGAGATGATTCTAAAATCTCCATATCCATCTCTACTCCTATCTCTCTTTTTGCACTATACTTTTAATGTATGAACATGAGAGATATATGAACCCCTCTATTTAAAGAAAAATTTTCAAACTAATAATTGATTGCACTATTTACTTTTTGACAAATATGAAAGAGAAAAGGCAGAAAAATTTTAGTGAAATGACATATACCTGTCGGTGATTGAAAAATAATATATATATACATATATATATCTTAAAAATTGAAAAACAATATTTACAATTACAAGAAAAACATTGATCTTCATTATTACACCGAATTTCCTTATATTAATATGAGAAAATTATTATGCTAAGTTTTTCTACTAAATTTACAAACAGGATCTTCTAAAATAAGTTTTTCAAGACTATAACGTGATTGTTCATCTTTGAATTTGGCCCATAAGGCCATCAGTTCACCTTGTACATGCCCACTAGGATGTGTCTCAAGAGCCTGTTGAATATCATCCAAAGACTCTTTACTCAATTCATCCTTAATGAATGCTATTTTATCTTTTCGGTTTCTGGACAAGTACCCCACAGATTTACATCGAGTATCACATGTCCACCGAGCACACTTGTAGCATCCTCCTAATCTTTTTGCTTTAGTTTCTTTGAAAAACTACTTTTACCCATACCGGGCATGTATTTAGAAGGAATCGAAACCTCACAAGATAATCGAACCTTTACTTCAATCAACCATCGAATATCTTGTGGGATACCCTTATTCATTAGCATCCTCAACCTTTCAAGCCTACTTCGATAAATCATTTTTAGGATTTTGATCGGTAGTGATGGATAGTATTTTCGAAGATTTGAGAGCAAATAATCCATTATTATATATGGACCATTATTATGGTGAATACTGTAAGTGCCCGGATAATTTATAAACGCATATGAGGTAAGGCTCCGCGTTGGAACAATATTGAAACATGAAGCGTATGTGCTAAGATTCCACGCTTGAACAGTGATATGTAATAATGCTACCGAAATATGATGGAATATGTCGGTGAGCTATACATATGATGAAAGTAATAAATCATGTTGAGCACTATAGAGATACTAGTGAAATCGATATAAGAATTTACTGAACTAAAAGTTCAATAATACTGCTATGCGTAATCCTGATGACCATCCCGGTTTAAATAATTATTGAAATCAATATTTCAAGTGAAAAATTAAAAGAATTCTTCAATGATTGTTCTCGATAAATGATGAAATCATTATTAGCCAATATTGGAAATAAATCCCAAATATATCTGGAATAAAGGATGAGAAATTTGGGCCCACTCATCCTCCATGTGGACTACTAGATATTATGATATGGATCCACTAGATAGTCACATGTGTATATGATTCGTAATTTGAAATTTATTTAAATATTTGCTCACCTAATTATGAGCATGATTTCCAAATTTAATGATAAAGCTAGTAAATGTATATCCCAATACTTGAATAAATCCCTGAAGGATTGAGTATGCACGTACAAGTGGGATATTATGTGGCAAATTATTTACAGTCATCCAATAAATTGTCAATATTGAGAATAGAATGCAAACTATATAAATTCCCATATTAAGGTTGAATGATGAGAACATATATGAGTTTTAGTGTTCTAAATTTTCTTAGCATGAGGGGGAGTATTAAAGGCTGAAAATGATATGTGAAATGCATCATACTATATACTCACAAT
This sequence comes from Jasminum sambac, assembly GCA_018223645.1. Lineage (NCBI taxonomy): Eukaryota > Viridiplantae > Streptophyta > Magnoliopsida > Lamiales > Oleaceae > Jasminum > Jasminum sambac. The sequence continues at coordinate 18,890,434 of CP073643.1, forward strand.
TGAAATATGAACTTGAAATTCAAGGATGCATGAAAGACTATGAACAATCACATATATCAGTTATGATGCTTTGATAAGTTAATATTGCTAGAAATGTTGATATTATAAGAGTTCCCCAATCATATATATCAAAGTAAATTATAAAAGATGGTCTTAATAACGGAGGCATATACTCTTGAAGAGTATATAGACATAACTATATTGTGTAATCCTACAAGATGATTGATAATGAGATATCTCGATAAGTTATGTCGATATGGGGAAAAAAATAAAATTGAAAGTGTCGACACACTATGAAAAGATAGCGCTACATACTATCAATAATAGTGAGGATATTAAAATCCATCGAAAATGCCAATGCTGAAATATATGCCCTTATGATTAAGGTGTTCATGCACGGGTTTAATGAGAAATGAGAATGAAACTCTTGAAGAGGTTTCAAATGTATTATTGTATCAGTGCATGCAATGGCTCAAAATATCTACATTGATATTGTTGAGAAATTCATATGCCGTACTCTTTTCCTTGATTGATGTTTTTGTCCCAAAAGGGTTTTTTCCAAACAAGGTTTTTAATGAGGCAGTACAATCTCAACTAATATAAAATCTCCAGAAGAGATTTAGGTATATATCTCGATATAGTGAGAAAATGAGATCGAAGCTGTTGATTGCATATATGCACTAAATATAACATGATATTGTATAACATCTAAAAATTCATTCACGTGGAGATGAATGAAGAGTATCAACCAATGTATATGATACTCATACAAATCTATGAAAGATTTTGAAATGCTTGCAGCATACTTATATAAAATACGCGTTGCACTCTTTTTCCCTTGACTGAGGTTTTATCCCATTGGGTTTTCCTAGCAAGGTTTTTAATGAGGCAACATTAAAAGCGCCAGATTCCATGAATAATGTACTCTTTTTCCTTCATTATGATTTTTCTCACCGAATTTTTCCTAATAAGGTTTTAACGAGGCGATATTCATGGTATATTGAGGAGACGACAAGAGAAATCGGCTAATGTATCTATTGGATCGAGTTATAATAGAGATAATGATTTAAGATCCAAATAATGATGATATTGAAATCCTTTACCGTAAGTAAGGATATCCGTCCTCAAGATATGAAATCGGATGAATAATCAGATTCTTTTCCTTCGATCAAGTTTTTTCCCACCGGGTTTTCTTGACAAGGTTTTAATGAGGCAAAGACGTGAATACTCCTATACCAATCGATGACATCGTGGGGAGCAATGTTTTCAAATGAAGATATAACCACCAAAGCCTATCCCCGCAATCGGTTTAAGTTTTTTCCATCGATTTTTTCCAAACAAGTCAGGAAGACGCTTATACTAATAAATATTCAAGGAAATACATTATGAAATGAGCGATGAGTAAGCACTCGAGGAAATATTATATATTATTTCTTTAATGTGAATAACTATTATGTCCCTGATGAAATTATGTGATTACGATTGTACCATTCGAAATTTTCCTATAAATATGGTTTCAGTTATTAATGAAATTCATTCCTATGAATTCCTTAGAATTCATTCTTTCTAAATTCTCTCTATTATTTCTATACTTTTATAACAAAAATAAAATTATTTAATAATTGTTTGTCATCTGTACGTAAGATTTACAATTCGGTTAATAATAATAAATAAATAATTTACAGATAATTTATAGGATTGCTATCACAGTCTTGTAAGTATTGATATATTCAACAGTAGCGCAAATCAACAATTACAGCTTTACATCACTGCCACAATTTTTTTTTTTTTTTTATTTTATTATTATTTTTTTTGATGCGTATGGCTGGAGTAATTCATCCATGAACACTAAAAAATGAAAGAAAAATCCTGTAACTTGAATGGCTGGCAGGTGGAGTGCAGAACAGACAAGAGTGATACATCAAATGAAACTGAATCCATCTGGTGAGATGCGTGCAATCGCACGAGTCACATGCAATATTTCTCGAAAAACAGATAAAATAAGAATCCGCATTGCAAGATGGATTTAACGAACTCAGATCATCATAGCCTTTCTCGTAAAAAAGTCAAATGAGTAAAATCCAAAAAGCACAAGATCAAAAAGGTAAATTAATCAATATACTCACTGTCTCTTCCTACGGATTCGCCATGTGACTGATTAATTGGGCCCCGAGCTTAGATTTCGTTTTGATTTTTCAATGTGAACTGTAGCTTCACAACGAAGCTTCTTCCAGATCGCGCTCAGCGGGTATAATAATATTCATTAAATTAATTACCGTTGTTCGTATTCAGTTCTCTATAGGTTCAATTGGTTGAAAATGACGAATATTCTGTTTGTTCTTCTTACTTGTGGTCACTCAATGCATAATGTGTAGGAGCGAACGACAATGGGGAGCGCCATTTCTGTTTGTGCAACTGGAGTGAAGAGGAAGAAGAATATTCCAGAAGTTACTGTTTTTGTCCCATCGCTGCGTGTTCCAGTCCAATCCGATCTCCACAGAACACTGCGAGGATTAATTCCCAAGGATCTCGTTGATAGATTTGCTTCCTTGAGAAATCAGATTGCGTTAATTGCAGAGGACACTGGTTCGAATATGACCTTTGGATCCTGAGTTGAATTTCGTTTGTCAACCGAATTTTATGCATCTATTGTTTGTAATTTCTTCAGGGGTTTCAGCTATCAGCGAATTGCAGAAGGCATTGGCGGATTACTTGTCTTTGCTGGTTGGCTTTACTAACAAAGGTTTGTTTAACGGTTTTGTATTCTATTCTCTATAGATTCATTACACAATTTGATGAATTGGTTTGTATTGATAATAGAGTATGGGCTTCAAGATGTGGTTGAATTCAGATGGAAGGATTTAGAAGACGGCCGTAAGGTGAAGAAACAAACAGCTTTCCTTTGATTTCGACTGATTTGAAGGAATTGGAATTTGAATGTGTCATTGTGTTATTAACATTTGCAGGAAATATGTGTAGCAAACTCCTGGTTTGAACTACTATCTGTTCTTCATATGATGGCTATGTTAACATTGACAGAGGCAAATAAAAGGTTGATTCCCAAGGATGATAATTCGTCTGAGAGGATTGTATCTGCAGGTCATTATAAGCTTTTGTGAATTAGCTATCAAGCAGAATAAATTATAAAAATCATAAGGGGTTGATTTTCAATAACGTGCATTTGTTGTATTTGCAGATTCCATGCGAGAAGCTGTTGATTTATTGTTGAAAGCAGCAGGATATTTGGATTTTTGTGTGAAAAATGTTCTTCCTCGGTTGCCACCTGATATTAAGTATGTCCTTTCAAGTCTTCAGCATCCTACCCTCATTTCTGCACCATTACTGACGTGATCACCTTTGTAATTATGAATAGGAATAGGTTGCCTACGAATTTGCACGTGAGTATCCTTGAGGCAATCTCAAACCAAGCACTGGCTCAGGTATATTCTAGTGTTTGGTCTCCACTAGCACAAGGGGAAAGGGTAGAAAGGATCATAATGCATATTTTGCATTAAGAGAACAAAAAATTTTGATGAATGGTTATTGAGTTGGTTCTATCAGCCGCATTGGATAAGTTACTCAATCACAAATGAGCAAATACGAACTTTATTCTCGTAATAACATTTATATATTCCCAGATTCTTCAAATATACAAATTGAACTGTTGTTTGGTCCTTGATTTCATTGGTATTCACGAAGTATGGAATGAATATAACAGGGAACTGAACTGCAACTTGGTTTGGCTGTCCAAAGTCAAAATGCAACTTTATCCGTAAAGAGGAGGTTAGCTTGTGAACTACTGACCTACTTTGGGCAGGTATGCATGATTAGATGCTACTTTCTATGCTGCAATTTTATCTCCTTTGCTTGGTGCACATTGTCTTGCAACAATGAACTCTACTAATTTGCTTATACCTTTGTTCTCTTGCAGCATAAGTTGTTAGATACTCTCTTGTACCATAAGTTGTTAGATACAAAGACCAAATAATACGGTTTCAAAGCACAAAACTTATTGACTTCAAATATTATTGTCCATTTTTTATTATTCCATGAACGGCGCTTTTGAGTTATGATTTGCTCATCTAATTGGGCCATCATGATCTATTGTCACTAGCTGCATATTGGGAAGTACACCACATCCAGTTTTTGATTATTTTAACCTTAATTTATCTTATTATTCCTTCTTGCAGGCTCATTGTTGTTTGTCTGAAGGTAATAACAATAATGCGAACGCAGGAAAGAAGAACTTGTTGTTCATTAAATACAAGTATCTCGAAGCAAAGGTTGTCATCACTCATTCCTGATTTTGAATTTTCTTTTAGCATTAACGAGTCGTGTCTTCAGTTCATATTCTGACGTATTCAAGAATCAATAGGCTGCAGCTTACTACTACCACGGACTAATTCTCGACAAAGGCACTGAACCATCCTCCCACATTAGTGCTGTATGTTGTTTCCTAGCTGCAGAAGAGATACTAACAGAAAACAAGAAGGCATGCCTCGCCTTTTGTCTAGCAGATCCAGTTACTAGGTTGGATGCAGATTCTTTAATATCTATATTAAATATCCAAATTCCTAAGCATATCATATTGGATGCAGATTCCTCAATCATCGATGTTAAATATCCAAATTCCTAAGCATATCGTAATTGCATTGTTTTATCTGTCATTATCACACTCTCATTTCATTAGTCTGTTTAAAGGGTGCCTCCACCATGGGGAGCCTTGAAGCATTTACACACGAAAATACCCGAAACTGCATCGAAGAAATCTCAGATGTATGGCCATCTTTTAGATCAAGAGAAGTAAGGCCTCTATACATCCATTATACTATGTTGTTCCATGTACTGAAGACTATGCTAAGTGTACATCCTCTAATAGAGGGTCATGTAAAAATACTACTTTTGTTCCCGTTTTGTTGGTGGGGTACAGTGCTCTATTAGAGAGTGTACACCCAGGTGTGCACATAGCATGATCCATGTACTAAGTTGTTTTCCTGAGACGTTGTATAACATGTAGTGTTAAATGATGCAGAGGTCTTCACGTTTTGCCTGATCTTCCAGAGTTCCAATTGTCGCTAAAACCTGACGACTATGAATTGCCTGCACCTGATTCTGCATGGAATTCTGGATCTTGGGAAATCCCTGGACAACCTCTCAAGCAGCACCTCAAAGATGGGGAAGGGATTGAAAAATAAGGTTATGGACAAGTTGTTATATGTAAATTGTTTTCCTACGCATGATTGAACTCGTGAAATGAGATTGTACTTCTTCAATTATAAGGTGATCAATTTGAATATTGAAATTGAGATTATCGTACATTTATACATACAAGTAAAATTGGTACAAATATCACAAGATGAACATTGTAATGTTGAAATGTATCATGTTTGTATTAATAGTCATGTCAAAGAGTCGAGCTGATTGAGTTGGCTCACAAGCCAAACCATCAGACTCGAGCTTGGCTCCATGCTGCATGTATGTAGCTTTCTTCTATTCCAGTTTTTTTTAAGGGTCTATGGTCCTATTTCATGTGGATCAAGTTGCATTAGCATATCTAGACAAGAATCATGGCAAAATTCGAAGACATACACGTATCTTGACAAGACCTATTGAATAAATATATTGAAAATTTTGTTACGAAAAACTAGTTTGGACTTCATTTAAACCACACTTGTATTTCCAAATTTAATTGTATCACCTTAAAATTTGAATACTTTATATTTTTTAACACACTTGTCTCGCACAATAAATAAACATTATACTCAACTTAAAATTTAACCTCCTAATTACACTATTAAAATTCTGATTTGAAAATTAGGGTTTTGTCACTTCGTTGTCACGACTCACAGTAACCAAAGAAATCTTGCGTCTTTCACATGCTAGCGGTCACTTTCCATTTTCTAGTAGCAAAATTACATTGGAGATCTTTAATTTAGACATTTTATGTTTAGATCCTCCACTTTTAACCTTTTACACCCATCATCAAGTAAATTTTTAAAAGCCCAATGCTTGACAATGTGCAAAGAACAACTGCGCCTAGATGTGATAAATTCTTAACAAAAACCATAAACAATGTAGTATTAAAAATAGACAGGACATATTGTATTATACTTCCATTTAAGTGCGCAGCTAAAAATATAATTAATATGTTTACATTTATAAAATTTACAAGATAATGAAATTTAGAAGATTATGAAGAGGAATAATACCACTTAAAAAACGCAAATATATAATAGTAATAATATTATGCTTGATCCCATTCCGAAATCAAATTAGTTAATCCTTGAAACTTGGGTAATGACTTGGATGACATAATCCGTTTCTTGAGTTTTTACTGTTTGCATTCTTTTTTATTTGAGTAATGTGATTTACAAACAATCATGATTGTCAAATTTTCACGTAACCTCACTTGATTGATCATATTAAATTTTAATTTAAGATAACAAATCAATTATTGTTATTTTACTGTCATATGATCAAGGATTAGGAAATAATCATAATAAATGTCATTTTTTTTATGTCATTTTTTTCTCGGTTTATAATCAAGCTAGACATGAAGGCATCGACGATGAGCGTTTAGTTAGAATAATGTTATCAACGATCATGAATAATCATAATTGTAGGTGATTCTTTTTTCAAGTGTGTAACCGACCTAAACATGAATCAACTTTCGGGTAGAATATAAATGTTAAACTTTCGGCATGAATAAAAGATTGACCTTGCCGCCAAATTCAACTCTATGTACAGTTTAGGGACCAATACTGCAATTATTTCGTTTTCTGAAAAGACCACTATTATCTTATGGTTGACTATTAGAATTGTACTCATCATTGTCCCTGTCATTACAAGCGCTGCAAAATTGAAAACTTTTCAACTCGGCGAAAGTATCCAATCCACACGATAAGAAATAGAAAGAACAAAGAGCCAATAAAGCTCGCGATCCTCTAACCTTTCTTCCATTTCATGGCGGCCACCGTCACCGCCGTCTGTGCTGCCAGCTTCTCCTCGATTTTCCGACGCAACATATTTCCGGCCGCCGTAAGACCGAAACTCACAGTCTCCGCATCGGTAACCAACAGAGTAGAGTCAGTCAATTTGAACGAGCAAGAGCACCACCATAAGCAGCAACCGCAACAGCAAAGAGCACCGATTGTTGGTGACAATGGAACCTTCGAGAAGAAGAACTCGGTGGAGGACGACTCGCGGAATGGAGATTTGAGTTTGAGAGATTATTTAGAAATGTCGAGAGAATTGGCTGCCAGATCGGACGGTGGACCGCCGCGGTGGTTTTCGCCTTTAGAGTGTGGCGCTCGATTGAGAGACTCTCCGCTCTTGCTGTTTCTGCCAGGTCGATAAATCTTTGCTCTATAATTTTTCTTAACTTTTTTTAACTGTGCGTTAAATTCATTTTTCTTTCGAGAGTAACTCTATCTAATACGAATAGGCAACATTATGTTGTTTTGGTGTGGTTTTCGTCGTGAATGTATATTTTTAATTGACTTTATGCCACATTTTAAAATATAATTAGAAGTTAGAAATAAACTTACGTATTTCAATTACTTTTTAATTACGAATTCCTTTCTAAAAGGACACACTCATTCTCTAAAAAGAAATTGTACCAAATGTTGGGTTCAGTGGACCAGTTGTATCTTCAGCTATGATTGTGACCTTTAGAGTACTTAAAATTGATTTTTTGGGACAGTGTATGTTAGAGAATGGAAAAAGTTAATTGTTCATAAAAATGCGTGGATTTTATTTCACGCACGTTTCCATTTCAAATTAAAACATTAATTAATGTTTGTATTGAGCTCATTAATCTCAGCTTGTGAATCAGTTCTTCATTTTCTTCACTGTCACATTAGATTTTATTTGAAAGTTTACAGGCATTGATGGTCTTGGACTTGGAATTGGCTTGCATCATGAAAGACTTGGAAAGTAAGTTGTTAAAACAACTTGAGTTGGCTTCACATCGATTGTCGATTATTGACAATTGTAGTTACTTTATCTTTTGAATTTGTTTGCTCGTCACGTCTGATCCTTTTGACCTTCCTCTGTGAAGGATATTTGATATATGGTGCTTGCATATTCCCATCATGGATCGAACACCATTTACAGGTCTCTCTTTTTCTCTAATGAAAGGACCGGACCTTCTTTTTTAGGACGCAATATAAAATGCTTTTATTTTTATTTTGTTGCAGACCTGGTGAGGCTTGTTGAGAGCACAGTTAGGAGGGAACACTTTCATTCACAAAATCGACCAATATATCTTGTTGGAGAATCTCTAGGGGCATGTCTTGCATTAGCTGTTGCTGCACGAACGCCAGACATTGACCTTGTACTTATCTTAGCTAATCCAGGTTACATTCATGGTCTATTAGGTACTAAACTAGGTAATATTATGTGCATTAAAAAGATTGATTTCATCTGTTAATGCCTTCATGCAGCTACATCTTTTAGCAGATCTCAGATTCAACCTTTACTATCTTTATCTGCAATGCTACCCGAGCAGCTCCGCGCTGGCTTGCCTTACATGCGCAGTTTAATGACAGGTTTTCTTGGCTCAATCTGTCTTCCCAAAGTTTAGCATGGAACAGTAGCATACTCCATTTATTATTATTGTTAAAAGGGGAACTTTCATTAATTAGGTATTCCTTCAAGGTTACTGATATCAACCATGGAGAAAGGACTTCCTCTGGCGGAAACAATTGGAGACCTATCCAAGGGTGCTATTGCATTTTCGTCTTATCTTTCTGTAAGATTCAACTTTGAGAATATTTGAGTTATTGAACAATGTTAGAAGTTATTATCTACTGTTTTAAAGAAAAATGATGAGTAAGGGCACAGGTACTGGCAGAGGCTTTAACGGTTGAAACGCTTCTCTGGAAGCTGAACATGCTCAAGTCAGCTGCAGCATCTGCCAATTCACGTCTTCATGCTGTCAAAGCTCAAACATTGATACTTACGAGGTTGTCCTCTTCCCCTTTTTTTATTATTGAATTGTGTATTTCATACGTTTGTTTCGTACTTTTCTTGTATGATGAAGATGGATTTGTGCTGGTGTAGTGGAAGAGATCAGTTACTTCCTAGTAGAGACGAGGGCGAAAGACTTCGTCGGGTGTTGTCTAAGTGTGAGATCCGTACATATAATGACAGTGGTCATGCCCTCTTCCTGGTAGGAAAATTTAACTCTCTCCCTCCATATAGTTCACTTCCATTACCCTGTCCATCATTTTTTACCTGCTGATCTGAAAGGAAGCTCTGTTCAAATACAGGAAGATGGATTTGACTTGGTAACAATCCTAATGGGTGCCGGTTTTTACCGTCGAGGAAGACACCGTGACCATGTGTTAGATTACATCCCACCAAGCCCTTCCCAATTCCAAAAAATCTACAACCCTCATAGGTTACTAATCTCTCCTCCAATCCACTAATTACCTTGTGTGTTAGCAGTAAAACTTTAGTCCAATGTGTTTTCAGATGGATGGAGGTTGCCATCAATACCGTAACCCTCTCAACCTTGGAAAGCGGAGAAGTTGTGCGAGGACTTGCGGAATTCCATCTGAAGGACCGGTATTACTGGTCGGTTACCATATGTTGCTCGGTTTTGAACTAATCCCTCTGACATCCAGGTTTTGGATTGAAAGAAATATTCTGTTGAGAGGTGTAGCACATCCAATGATGTTCACTAGGTTGAAGGATGGATTATTACCCGATATGTCATCTTACGATACATTCAAAATTATGGGTGCGGTTCCAGTTTCACCAAGTAATTTATTCAAACTTTTTTCGTCCAAGTCCCACATCCTTCTCTATCCTGGAGGAATGAGAGAGGCTCTCCACCGCAAGGTCTTATATAAGTTATAACTCATCCTACATTATTTGTTTCCTTAAAATTTAAAATCAACAAGATATCCTATGCTCATTTGCCTAAATAATCTTGTCGCATCTCTTATCAGGGCGAGGAGTATAAGTTGTTTTGGCCAGATCAATCAGAGTTTGTGAGAATGGCAGCAAGATTTGGAGCGAAAATTGTACCTTTTGGTGGTGTTGGTGAAGATGATGTTGGCCAAGTAAGCTGAGAGGCTTAGCATATGTTTATAATCACTGCAACTTTTGCTAAGTAAGATAAATTGAAATGTTCTGGTTTGATCAGTTGCTTTTGGATTATGATGACCTGAGGAAGATACCATGTTTAGAGGAAGGTATAAGGGCCTTAACCGAGGAATCTGTGAAGTTGAGGTAACTGAAAATTTGTGATAGTATGCTATACACAGAGAGTCGAAAGAGGTTTATCTTTTCGATTTTTGTTGTATTTGCTTGGCGTACAGGGGAGATGCTGAGGGTGAGGTTGCAAATCAAGACGTACACCTTCCAATATTTGCACCTAAACTTCCTGGCCGGTTTTATTTCTACTTTGGGAAGCCAATAGAGACTGAAGGTAACGTTCCTCCTTTCTTTTTATTTTTATTTTTATTTATTTTTTTAAATACAATTGTTTCACTGGTCTTGACTCTCGTCTGAAGGTGAAGAAGCTACATAGCTAACTTGTTTGGATTTAATCCATATATGTTGCAGAGATGAAGCAGGAGTTGAAGGACAGAGAAAAGGCTAATGAACTGTATTTAGAAGTGAAAAGCGAGGTCGAAAGATGCATAGCTTATTTGAAGGAGAAACGAGAAAGCGATCCATATCGGAATATTTTTGCTCGTTTAACTTACCAAGCAACACATGGCTTTGATTCTGAGGTCCCAACTTTTGAGATATGATGATGATTAGTATTGTTTCTCTAGGTTCAATTCAGATTCAAAATTAATTATTTTTTATTTTTATTTTTATGATTGTAACACCTGTACTAAAATCTTGTAATTGTATGCTCCAAACGTGAAATCAAATTTGGAAGCCAGCCATTCAAGGCAGTGTAAATTGCACAATCTGAAATTTTGGTTAGTAGTGTAATACATACATAATCCATTACAATCTCTAGCTGCAATTTTGCATGCTTGTAATGATAATTTAGCATATATAAATTGTAATGGGGTCAATAGTAACATTTGTCCTAATTAGGGACACTTTGCCTATTTGATTATATGCCAAATTCAAAGAAAAGAAAATCACCATAAATCGGTCACTAATTAAGGACAAACAGCCAACAAAATACTTCTAAAAATAAGGTAGTGTTTGGCAAATCTTCCACTAAGCTGTAAGCATCCAAAAATAACTCTCTTTTTCTTCTTCTTCGTCTTCTTCATCATCTTCTTATTTCTTTCTTTTTCTTTTCTTTTCTTTTTTTTAATAATAATAATAATAATAATATGCATACATAACATAACAGCATTAATGAGGCCAAGAAACTCAAAATTCTCATGATATATAAGACATGCTACTAATTAATTATTCAGAAAAAAAAAAAACGAAAAACGAAAAAACAAAAAACATAACATTCTCGATTCTTCCTCCCTAATGAAGCTCTGCTTCAACTAAACTACTCCTTCTCATGAATGATTTCATCCATCGTCAAACTAAAGCTCTATATATATGTCAATGTCAGATGACAGTTATCACAAACGAAGTGTGAGGTCAAGATTTACGTGTTCACCGGAGTCACCGTTGGCAGCAAACGACCCACCACCGGCGCCGCCACCGCCGCCACCACCACTATAATGGACGGGAGAAAGCGGATGGAGCCAGTAATAGTAAGACGGCGGTGGTGCATTCAACTCCAAACTCAGGTCATTCTGGGCGGCGGCCGCCGTCCTTCTGGTGGCGGCTCTTTCTCTCTTGTGGGCATTCTGGTGACCTCCCAAAGCTTGGGAAGTGCAGAACTTGCGATTGCAGTAAAGGCATGAGAACATTCTGGAAGGTGCCTTTTGTTTCTGTGTTGATGATTCTTTCTCTGTAGAGAGCTTAAAGAAGTCGTAGGTGCTAGGATCCGCCATTGCTGCTTCCTACTCAAGCTCAAAGCTCTAGTCTATCTATTTCAGAGAAAACAGAACCATTAACAGAGTTATGTGTAGTGTATGTGTATATATAGGACAGGGAATGTGTTTTGTACATGTATATGTACTGAATGGTAAATTTGTTAATTTATTTTTGTCTCTATCCGCTGCCATGTGGATTTTTACAGAATTTTCTTATCATTTTTCTACTTTTTATTTTTAATCAAGCTGTGGGAATGTATTGCGTGCATTGAGCACGTATTTGCAGTTGTGTGTCACAATCCTGTTAATTCTTTTCAGAATAATATTATGTGTATCTCATAGTCCATCACTTAGTGGATATCGAGATTATATGTTACTATGACGTGTGAAATGATATTATTTTTTAATAAGCACTTTTAAACTCATATATATATATATATATATATATATATATATATAAAGCAGATGATAACTGTTGAACAATATAAAATATTTGCTGGTAACTAATTTATTATGTCACTTGATAGAGATACGTGACTGTTGAGCATCACTGTGTTGTGTAAAGTATGACTTAAGGCTTGTTTTATAGAAGATATTGATTTATTCGTTAAATATATAGTTAAAAATTGGGAAAATATATTTAAAAATATAAAATAATTGTATGAGTAGTTGAAAATGATGAGAAAAAAAATTAATAAAAATTAGAAAAAAAATGGTATATAGAACAAGCGAATGTACCACGTAGTATTACAATTGTGTATAGTTTTTGGCTAATGAATGGGACTTCTGCGAACTCAAACGATGTCTAATTGTGATGTGACTGGGACCTGAATTAAATAAATTTATCTAGTTGTTTTTATTCTTTTGGGCTATCCAATTATTCTAAAATGGTGAAGTTATGTCAATATTCAACATAGTTTAAGTGTATTGTTACTAATTGTTACTTAATCCTGAAGATGAAATTAAAGCTCTGATTCAAGCAATTTGGTTTAGAGAACATGTTAAATGGTACACAACCGGTAATCCATTCTATATATCCGAATATGATGAACTCTAAAGTATATACTATAGGGCATCTTGGGTGATGCATCGTATCAACTTGAATATTATTACCTCCATCTCATAAATATAGTCCACTTTTAATTTTTCAAAGATTAAAAAAATACAATTAATAATGTTGGAAAAGTAAAATTTAAACTTATTTTCCTAATATGTCATTTCATTTATTTGATATTTTATTTCAACTAATATATTTTGATAATAATAATATATATTAAATGAGGATATAAGACAACTAATATTTTAACTATATTTTAAAAATGAATGTAATCTATATTTTGGAACAGAAGAAAAAGGAATAGTGCATTATATTTATGGGATGGGGTAGTATATTGCAATTGTGCTAAAGTGTTACATAATTGAAGTGTGTCATATTATGCATTCCAAGATGTACTAGCTATATTAGTGTCATACATATTATTTAAAATTTATTTTTTATAGCTTGTAAAAGTAAAGTGAGTTGATTTGAAATTGATAAGGATGATTGACAGAAAAAAAAATGATGTGAGGAGACGTGTGGTGTGAGAATTTTGATACACAAAGGAAAGGCCTCCTAGTCCAATCATAAAATCAAATTAAATTATTTAAATATAATAATATGGACTACCAACTACATACAACAAAATCAGGTACCATCTCGTTCAATCAATATAGTTATATCCTTGCAATACATTTCAATATTTATTATTTTGTATTTCAATTTAACTCATGTACTATTTATTTTGATAATTTATCTCTTAAAGGCTATAAGTCTTATTTTCGTGCACTTAACTTAAGTGATATTCTCATTTTATCATGTACTATTTCATTTTTGCTAATTATTTCTAATTTTAGAAAATATTTTTTTGAAGCAATTTTAGAAAATATTGTTAGCGGTGTGTAGTCACAATTAATATAGAATTTGTTGTTCACCTTGCATGTCGAATTGAAACAATATAACATAATAGTGATAATACAACAACGCAACATAATACACCTTAGCACGTACATAAAAATTAGCAATGTGGTAGAGTTCACTTATGTTAATTTTTCCTTAATATAATTTATGTGATGACACATGTCATCTAAATAAGTTAATTGTAATTATTTGTGTGTGTATATATATATATAGCTAAAATATATATATCATATATATATATAAGTAATTTAAATATTTTAAATATATCATATATATATATATATATATATATCTAAAATATAATTAATTATGAGCAAAACGAAGAATATAACAAGGCGCATAAAGAAAGGAGAGGTTGAGGATATATATATAGTACGCAGTTGTTGTGTCGAACAGCGCCAAACCAGCAATTTTTGGTAGTTGTACACTACGCTACGTACTAGCCACCATGTACCCTCATGCACTCTTTCTCTCTCTATCTCTCTGACATAACACATATACAACACATTCTCTCTCTCTCTCTAAATAATATATATATAGATATGTATATATATGTGTAGATGTGTACGTGTGTGGGTGGTGGAGTGAATAAAATAAAGGAATCAAAGGAGCGGAGAAGTAGACACGTATGCGAAATATACCAACAACTTTAAACTGTCACACACCACAAGACCAGAGCACTCATCCGAGGGACCATCTTCTAATTGCATATATACGCGTGTTTAAAATATGAAGTATATATGTATCACTAACAAATATTTTTAAAAACATAAAAATTTCGTAAAATAATAAAGTTACAATTTAACTTGTGCGAATTGAAACTGATTTAATAATTGTGGTAGTACGAGTTCAAGTAACAATATATATATATATATATATATGCAAAGCGTACAAAGAGGTGAAATCAAACTTTGTACCTACTCGATCGTTGCTCAAGTAAGGCCTAAATGAGTTTTTAGAATAACTGATAAGAAGTAGTTTGTGTACACAGCACACCATGATTTAGTTTTACTAGATCATTACTACGTACTACAAACAGGGGGCAGTGCCAAGAAATTATTTTAGTGGAATTATAAGTTAAATTCGCAGTTAAGAGTGAACAATTACTATATGAATCGAGTTGATATTAAACACCAGTGATTATTTGCTACAATGTTTAAGGCTAAGGCTGGTTGTAAGTAAATTCCTTTTTCCCTTTTCGTATTTATTTATTTATTTTAAGTTGAAGTAATTCAAAAATAAACCCTCATTGTTCGAGGTAAAAACTAAAGTTACATTTCCATTAATGAAATATTTATGATTATCAAAATATTAAAATTTTACTACTTATAGCTAAAAAAAATTAGGAAAAACTAAAAATTTTTCTAAGAAATTTTAAGGCCTTATTCTATCCAAAATAATTTTTATCCCACACTTTTCTCTCTCTTTTTCAACCACATACACACTTTTCAATACAATATTAAATACAATATTAACCACACATTTTACACAGAAATACCGCGAATAACTTTTATCCCCAATCAAACAACCTCTAAAAGTTAGTTGAGTCCCAACGTAAGACCATTCCCTGCATGAGGTGAATCCGCCATTGTGTCCAATGCATGTGGTTTGTCATAATATTTCATAATACACATGTCAATATAATTACTATAATTTATATAAGAAAATATTGCTAAAAACACACCACCATATGAAAACTACAAATCTTATATGTTTAGAAATGTAAGCAGGAATATTTGTTTCGCTAATTGAAATTAATTAAAGAAACCATTGTTATTGTTTTTTCCTTTATCATCCCGATAAAGCATTTGATAAAAATGTGGAATATGTACCCATGATTGATCTATAGAATTACAATGCTCGAGGCTATTTTGTTTGGGGTGGGGGGTGGGGTCCCTCAACTAATTGATTCAAACAACTATTTAAACCATATGATTTAAACGACTATTTAAATTCTATTCATTTGATACACTATACCTTCATTTAATTTGCACACTTAAAATGTAATTTCATAATTCAAACAACTACTTAAACTCATTAAATAAGATAGAATAATACAATCTGCATTATTTATTTTTCCAATAATACTGTTGATATATCATGCAAAAAATGGAAGGGGTCTATAAAATTGTATGTAGTATAAGAGGTGCTTGGTGTATAACTAATTGTCATATAATAGTAGTGTCTACTTACCAACTCCCCTACTACTACGTGGCAGCGATAGGATGCGCTATATCAGCGCTAAAATTTTAATAAAATTCTAACGCTGTAATTATATCATTCTTGCCTATTTATATACATTCTAATAAAAAAACGCTGAATCTCACATATAGGGGATAACGGTGATATTTTGTTATAGTTTTTTGTCAATAGGCAAAAGATCTCCTGCCAACCTGTTGGCAACATAAGCTGCCAACAAGGTGACATGGCGCCGTGTGTTATCGGCAATTTTTAAAATTTTTTTAATATCCACATTAATTAAGATGAATAATATATAACTGCCCTCAATGTTTGAGGGGCTCATGTAAGCCCCATATCCCCCAACCCCCAAAAGGGGTGTTGGCATGATCTCCTACCAACAGTATTGGTAGGAGATCACGAGCGTCTATCAATAATAAGCTTATGAATTAATGAACACAAATAGGTGTATTAGCAGATTTATCATATCTTCTATCATGTAGCATAGATAACACACTAATTAACACCTCAAACCTAAAATGGTTTCATTCAAATGCGGATTATTGCACTGTACCTCTGCACCCATTCATCATTCAATTCAAAGAATGATATATATTAGTCCATGGAGATGAATCACGAAATCAGTTTATGTCTCTATCTATGTTGCATAAAAATATGCTTGTAATGTGTTGCTTAATTGCATTGATTGATTATTCATTTGAAAGATCGATATTACGATAGATGGGGAAATTAGAATATATGTCTCTGAGATATGCATCATCATTACTTGGGTAGATGCGCCGCCTGATACACAGCACACATGTAGTCATTTTAGAAAACTATAACGTTTGACATGTGATTAAAAATAAGCAGACGTTCTAATAAAATTAGAAAAAAATTATTAGAGTAATAAAATGAATTGTTGAAAAATGAAAATGATATTTTATAAAAATTAACTTTTGAAAAATTAATTTTTGGTAAACAAGCACTGAATTTAGTTGCAATTGATCAACTACATCAAAATTTATGGTGACCCACGTAATTTCTTTGATAAAATTTATTATTAAATTTATTAAGAGATTTATTAGTTCTTACTGGGTTAAATATCTTGATCTTTGAAGTGTTTTCTCAGTTAAACACATTGATCAGAAGTAATTGATCGTTAGGATGCCCCATAAGAAACTTCATCTCTCAGTTTATAAGTGTATATAGCGATTTCCTCTTCTATGGGTGAGGATAGGTAGTCCACACCTTTACTAATGTGACATTGTCATGTCGCCTATGATATATGAGGCATTTATTCATTAAAATAATAACGTAGCATCAACTGATATGGCATTTGCTATGTCAAGAGGAGGCATTGCTTATTCTCCATGAGGAGGAGATCACTACCCATGAAAATGTTCAAAACCCAGCCGTGGTTTTATCCCATAATTGAAATACCCCTTGACTAAAGAAGATAATGTAGTCCACTAAATCCCAAACTCTCAGCTAGACCCTGTCCCACCAAGATACTCTATTCTATTAGTAGTACAACTTTTGCACTAAAATAGTTCAGCTTTTACACAATCTGATTACCTCACTCCATCCCATTAAACGTCAAATCCTACACCAAACATATAGGATGTAGTTATTTTCTTATTTTAAAATTCACAATAACACAATTTAGCTGGAAACTAAACATAATGCATATACTTAACTGCAGCTAAATGGTCAACTAACACAAGAAACAGAGTCCATACCACTGAAAAATGGAAAGAAAAAAATACTGGGTCGAAATGGCTCTATCTCCTAGCGCCAAATCTACAGTGTTGCACCACATTACGTATTGACGAAAGCCGACTGGTTGAAGCGCTATCAAGCACCAATACGGCTTGACATCGCCCTTTTTTGCTCAGAGTTGATTTCGGAGATGTAAGCAGAAAATTAACTGGAATTCAAATTCAAGTGCACTTAACACTGGATAAACTAAGACAGCAAGTAACAAGGTGCTTGTCCCCTGGTAGGAAGGATGATTTCCTAAAATCGATCGAACCTCCACAGCCCAACTAGAGCATTCCAACTGTACAGCTTTCAAATTCTTGTAATCATATTAGTTGATTTGCCAATACAGATTATTAAAGCCACTGTGAGATATAGTGGCTGAAGAACGAATGGTGTGAGAAATGTACAAGAAACGCAACACAGTGCGAGCCCAAGCATTTCAGCTGCTGATATCGAAGTATTTTGGATCTTCTGGGAAATGGTATTCAACGTTCAACTGCAATAAAGATCTTGTTAGCCAAATGTGAGCCTCCCAATTCTTAATCTATTAAATGAGCAATTAATCTCTACAAAACAGATAAAGAAGAGAAAGAAAGACAGAGAAATAGTGGGGTAGACAAAAATGAAGTAAAACTTATGATAGAGATGAAAAATGAAGCTAATTGAACAAGATAGCTGGAAGCTATAGATTATCAAGCTTCCAAAGAGAAATTACCAAATGCATTATGAAGTCTGAGGTCACACACGAGTCATGCTAGTGGTACAACCAATTTGGTACAACAAGATGTACAACCCTTTAATAGATAGATGGATCCACCAATACAGGAGGGGGGTAAAAATGGTACTCCTCAACATCTCGTTCTACCAACTGTGTTATACCACTAGCATTATTAGGTCACACACAAATTTTAGGAGCTATAGAAAATTCAAGTTCACATACCTTTCCCTCGTCAGCATCGGACTGACGTTGGGGGAACACAACTCTCAAATCATTGTACAGATAAAATCTCCTTTCACCTGCATTGTCTTCTCTACTCGAGTTTGCTGATAAAGGATCTGATTTGCGCAATGACCTTGAAGATTTCTTTGGGAACGGACAACAAAATCTCAAGTGAAGAGCATAACGTAAAGCACCAATGGTGTTCGCATTTCTGTTAATCTTCAAACAAGAATGTTCGTGCTTTCTATCGATTTCATGGAATGCGTCCAACTGCTCACTCTCACATAACTTATTCCCATAAACTTGTCTTTCATTGTCTGGCTGATCAACATGACTTCTCCTTGGGGTTAAAGAAACTCCATCTTCCTTTATATCAAGACTTTTTTGCTCTCCTCTTCCATTTATAGAACCTTTCAAGCCTGACGAAGCAATGGAGACCTTCTGCCGCAAGAACGTCTAGCTCAGAAGGACACACAAGATTATCATTAACACAAGTTACAACTCAGCACTAGATATCAGTAAGGAGAAAATAATAATAAATAATAGCAGAAGATATAGCTCTCCAAAACACCAGCTGTAAAAGAATTGTTCTTTACCTTCTCTCAGATCCATCTCTGGGTACCTGCATGGACTCTAAGAGCTTGTCTGGTAGACATTATTTTTTACACCATCATTTTTAACCACTCCTTGCATTTTCTTCATATTTTTTAATTTTTTTGTACATTTAGAAATATCTATCAAACAAATACTAAGATGAGTCAGTAATATATGATGCAATTACAGGCTCTATGTGTTCTTTTGCTGACTACAGTTAAAACCCTTTTTCCATTTGCTATCAATTTTAAAGGGAAAGGTGGAAACCAGTTTGCACAAATTTCTTCAGGCATAATTAATATGTGAGAGACCACAAAGAAGTGAGAAGTGTCCATGTTATTGATTTACCAAGAAATTATTGGTTCTTGATTTAGCAAGAAAGTATTTGGTACAGACTACACATACCCTTAACTGATCCACGCTACCACTGGAAAAGGTCTCCTCTGTGGGAGTGCTTTACTGGGTTAAGATGTGGAAACTTCCACAAAGGAACTGATAAGCAAATTATTGCCAAATGTTTGTGCAGATGTTCGTACTAGCACTAATAAGACCCCTGAAGATCCATACTCTCCAAGGTCAAGGTTAACGTATTGTTATTGCAAATATAGCACTATCGATGCATTTTCCAATCCAGTTCATACACATTTATACGTTTTCATATTTTCTTGTTACTATCAGACCCCAGGATAAGAAAATTTCCTGTCCACAACTATCTAGAGAGGAAGTTAGTAGCTTCGTTGGGCACTAAACAGGAGAGCTATGTTGCTTTAAGAGAAGGAGATTTTGACCTCACCTTGGTACCAGCGGGCATGTCGCTTAAGTCATAATTACAGAAGTAGGTGTGAAGGGGTGTCTTCTCAGGGTTGCTCAGGACCTACAAAAGTTGAAATAATTTCAATTCTAATAGCAGCTGGCAAAGGATACTTTAATGTTAAACTACAATCACATGACAGTGCCAATGCAATTGTTCATCAATAGCTATGTAGTATTGAATTAAGGGTGTGTTTGATTGCAAACTTGGAAAATGGTTGGAAGGAAAACGTTTTCCGGGTAAATGAATTTCGGAAAAAGGTTTTCGAGGAAAATAGTAATTATAGGTGTTTGATTAGATTAATTTGAAAGTTGGAAAACGATGTTATTTTCCTTATTTATTTATTTATTTATTTCATGAAATTTGATCATTTTCCTTGTCTTTATGGTTAAAGTAAATTGTCCATTAAAAAAAGAAAAAAAGCCAAATTTTCCTCGGAAAACAAAAACCACATCTCCTCTAAGGAAAATGTTTTCTTTGAAAACAAGGAAAAAACGAAAATCAAGAAAAAGTTGGAAAATATTTTACAGGAAAAAAAAGTGCAATCAAACAGCCAAGGGTGAAAAAAAAGCTGGAAAAGGAGTTTTCCTAAAAAAAATTGTTGAATCAAACATACCCTACGCGTTTACAAACACTTCAAATAGGAACACTTCTATCAAGCCACTTTTTATCCACATATTTGGTAAGACCCACCAATACCACTCACCTAACAACCTACAGACAATATTGTTTATATACACTTCCCAAGTATACTCTCAGTCTTCATGCCCACTTTACATATCTCAGTCAATTGTCATAAAAAAAATAGAAAAATAAAAATAATAAAAACACAGTTGAAAGTGGTATTAGTCACCCACTCTCGTCACACAATAATGGAATACATCTATACAAGATAAAACACTTCCACTTATAGACAATAACCTATTCTAGAACATTTAGTTCAACCCATAAATTTTACTTGTGTACATTCTAACTCTTCCCCTTAAGTTGGTATGTAGATATCATACATGGACTTGGATAGTGATTTGTAGAATTGACCAGCAACTATGTCTGTCATCATTTCAGCTAGTCTCCAAAGGAAGTTCATTTGCAGACAACTCATGGAGTGTTACAGGATCTCAAAGGGACACCTTGAAAGGATATTCTGTTCAAAAGAAAAGAAGGTTTGGCACTTGAGGCATGGTTGAGAGGAGGTCAATAAAGGATATTGCACCATTCTTCGTAGGAACCTCATGATATGGAGGAACAAGAAAAAAACTGTCGTAGCACCGTCTGGTGTAGAGGCATGAGCAATGGCTCAAGGGAGGGTGAACTACTGTGGTTAAGTCATCTTAGAGGACTTGAAGATCGAGGGTGATGGCCCAACGAGACTTTATTGTGGTAATAAGTCTACAATTAGCATAGCTTACAACCCAGTACAACATGATCACACGAAGCACATCGAAAGCGACAAGCAATTCATAAAGGAGAAATTGGAGAACGAGTTGATTTGTACTCCTTATGTGCCTTACACGGCCAACTTGCAAACATACTCACTAAGTGATTAAGTAGCTCAGTCTTTGAGAGTATTGTATTCAAGCTGTGAATGCAAAACACCTATTTACTAGGTTGAGGGGGAGTGCGAAAACATGATTTACATGTGTCGTTTCCTATCTTTGGGAGATTTGTATCCTCAAAATTAGGCTATTGATTTTTTATTTATTTTTTCCTATTTAGTTAGAATATCTTATAAATCATGGGATCTGACATAGCCTAGCTTCCTTTTCTATTTTGTAATGCTAACCAACTGTACATATTAATACGATATATCAGAAAGTTCTTTCACAAAATTCTCTCTAGTTTTTGTCAGTGGGAAATGGCAGTCACAACTCTCGACCTCTCCTAGTTGTAGCAAGAGCTCACCTAAACTATTCTAGGACGTTTATTTTGATCTATACATATTAATCAGGTATATTGTAAGGCTATATGGGTTATCATCTTAATTTAATCCTTTGTAATGGATACTGGTTGACGTGAACATATTGCGCCCTACATATTCTGTCATCAGATTTGGAAGGATATACTGGTCACCCTTCTATGTCAGAGTTTAAACCAGCTAAGTAATTCTGCAACAATATCTTAATGCCATTTTTGCATAGCATGCAATAGTTACTAAATACTTGTAGGCCCGCCTGACAATAACAACTGTAAATATGTTAAAGCATGTACAATAGAAACAGATGCAATTATATAGGACTGAATGTCCAGAAACAGATTTAAATAGGAAGATCCTAAAATTAAAGGTTGTTTGAATTAGGTTCTAGCATCATCCGACTTTCTCCAAACTCAATTTGAATCGCATGTTTTATGGGACCCATAAGTTTTTCTTCTCCTAAAAAACCAATTCTTACTTCCAGAAATCCAACAGGCAGAAAGCACAGTTTTTTTTTTTTTTTTTTGGGATAGGAGACAGAAAATTTTATTATCATAGAAAGAATTACAGAAAACAACGAGAGAGTGGATAA
Source organism: Jasminum sambac (assembly GCA_018223645.1). Classification (NCBI taxonomy): domain Eukaryota; kingdom Viridiplantae; phylum Streptophyta; class Magnoliopsida; order Lamiales; family Oleaceae; genus Jasminum; species Jasminum sambac. The sequence continues at coordinate 18,913,100 of CP073643.1, forward strand.
GATATCCACCAAAACAATCCCAAAGGTGAACACTAAAAACAACCGAACATAGAGACCTAGCTGTTGCTTAATACTAGGGCACGTAGAATTTAAAATACCATAAACTTGCACTTGGTGCTTGTAAACATATAACTTCGACAGACTACCATTGAAAGTTTGCTACTTTATCCTGCTTGTAAACATATAACTTCGACAAACTACCATTGAAGGTTTGCTACTTTATCCTTGATAAGTTTTACCCAATTGCAAATTACATGTAACTGACAGACTTTCAAAAATAAACCATGAAGGTGTTAAAAAGGGAAAATGTTCAAATCTGTTTGTTCCAGATTCTTAACACTGAATGATCAAGTTTTAAATGACTTTCTGGTCAACTAATTCCTGTGATTGGGATATTCAGTCTCCTTTTGAGCTTGATAGTAGGCTGTAGGTGAGCAGCCATCAGATCCAGTTCAACCACTAATGATAGGGAAAAACAATTGATGACAGGGGATGAGTGATATCTATGATTTATGCTTTTCACATTTGCTCTGATGCCATAATATGTTCTTGAGAAGTAGATTAAAATTGAGTGATTTAGCCCATTGGTGAGCAAAAAGAAACTTAATAACCCAGGTCGAACATGAAACATCCCTGGTACTGAAAGATGAGGTCAGTGTCCAGAGCTACACTAAGGTTTAATTATAAGATTCACTATAATATCAGTAACAACAGCCCCAAAATACTAGGTACACGATGCTCTTTGTTTTAAAGAGCCAATGCTTAGAAACAAGCTCCACCAGACTTTCTAGTTTAATATTTTAAAATAGAGGGTGAGGTTTCCCGAATTAGATAGCCAGAGCTGTTGATACATTGTAATTAATGCGTTTAATATGTTACATATATGAATAACAAACTTTTAAAATTATTCTTTGATTGACTATTACCATGTTGAAAAATATTTCAAGTAAAAGATGACAAGATGCCAATAAATATTTATAGAGGCTCTTTATTTCTCTTCAAGATGCTCCAAGTATAGTAGAGTCAGCAAGAGGGTTTCCAAGAAAAGCACAACAGGTGCAGCATAATCACATTAAATTTCATCAAATTAAATTTATTTTCTCTCTCTAATCCTTTTCAACCACTCATACAGCCCAACTTTTCATCTTCTCTAATTATCAAATACACATTCAAAAGCACATTTAATTAGTCAAATTTAATGTGAACAGAACAAGCCATAAATTGAAAAGAGCACAAATTATACCAACTGGATGCGTCCTTTCATAGGAATGCGCAGACGGCTCTCACCAATTCGCGAATTATCACCACCAAGGGCTCTCTTCATATTTTCCCCTCTGCGGTTACTTGATTGCGAATTTCCAGCAAGATCTATGGATGCATAGTACAAAAGATAGTTATCTCCATCAACACTGGTCACTCCAAATGGAAGTTTCTGTGACTTTGGTGAAAAATTCCCACCACTAATGCTTAATACAGCAAGAAAACCATCTATTGCCTGCAGAACTCATACCAAAGAGAAGAATCAAAATATGCATAATATCTCGGAACTTCTATTCATATTTCAGCTTGGATAACGACAGCCCTAAAATTTTTTGGAACAACAAAACAAAAACAGCAAGGTCATGTAATTAGAAAGAAAACCTGACTGAGTTTCCCACGTGACAACCGCCCAGAGAGCAGCGACTCCTCAAATGACCCAACCAAAGACCTTCTCACGGGACATGCCCTTAAACTTCTACCCAACTTCATGCAATTGATTGTCGTCCCGGAATTGTTACAGAAAGGCCAACTTAATTCTGTGTTAGTTTCAGGGGTTGAACATCGAAGATCCTTGTGAAGATAATCAACATCTTCATATGACATGCTTGTCGTCCGAAATTCGTCTTCTTCAGAGGGAAAGATAGTTCCAGAGCGATTCTCCTCAGCAGAATAAGATACATTTCCTAATATTTTAGTTGCTTTCTGGATATTTCGGCCACGACCTGTGGATCTAGTTCTATCAGAAAATTTTGGACCTAGAGGGGACCGAGAGAGTGGGAGCAAGATTTTCTCCTTTGATGTCAGTCCATGGTGTGATCTGCCCTCGCCTTCTTCTATCAAAGGATAAAACCTAGATGAAGGTACACAGGTAAAGGGATCTAGTTCTTTGTCCTCTAATATAGGGCCATCTGTAAAAAATATGGACGCTGATCTACTGTAATTGTACAACATATCATTCCGTTCTGTACAGTTAGACACACACCAAATTGGTGATGTGCAATGACTTTTACCACCAATATTTGGTTTCTTATTATCTTGAACCGCAGAAATACCACATAATTCAGTTTTAGCTTGAGAACTATGAGGAAACTTTCTGCTGCCAATATCTAAAATATCGCCCCTAAATTGCTCGGGGAGAAGCATCCTATTCAATGGAGACAGCATTCGCTTCCTAACAATCGATCCATTGGACTCAGTATCATTCAATATGACACTGGCAGAAGTAGCATGAACTCGACTTGTTGATAAACTATCTAACCCATCAGGAAATGCATCCTTCTTGTATTCAAAACCAACAATCCTAGAAATGGGAGCCTGAATAGTACGTTTACCTGGACTCGAATCAATAACGTCCTTGACACAAATATTTTTCATGCAAAAATTTGGAGTACCAACTAAACACTCTTGCTTTAATGTGTCAGGAAATTCTGAGACCTCCGATGAGGTTTTCCATCGAAAACCACCTAAAGAAGAATATACTGAATCCTGACATGTTGGACCAACAGCTCCCACATGACTCCCATCCAAATCACATCTGCTAACACCACCAAATTCAGACGCATCATAGATATATGTGTTCAATGAGCCACTGACCTCCTCAGGGTTTTCACTGGAGGAAGCTTGCGGCAATCCCATCAGTATTTTCCCACTCAAACTTGAACAAGTTCTTTCCTATTATCTTCCTTGCTGTTGTTGTTTACTATAAGGAGATTAACTTTATTTGGCACTTGACATCCTCAAACCAACAAAAAATTGCAGCCAAGCTTCTCAATGCTTGATCCAAGAGTAACTTACCTAGATTCAAATTTAAATTATCAGATTTTCTATTCAGAAGACTAGAACACAACTAAAGGAGTTTCCACATCATTCTATCTGTTTAAAAACGTTGTCATCTCAGAGTCTCAGTTACCAATTATTCCTTTTCAACCATAACTATAGTGGTTGCAAAGCCTATTTTCAAGTTGAGTGCCTGAACAGAACAAAATATCAGTTAAGACCTGATTAGGATATGCACAAATATTGTTACAGAAAATTGATCACATTACATTCAACACGCACTTGAGTACATAAGATTCAATAAATTGCAATTTGCAGCAAATGCGGCAAATACAGTCCAATTTTCAATTTGATTGCAGATAAAAGAAGCTAAAAACTGTAGTGCCCCAAAAATAACGTCACGCGTATGCAAAATGCAGTCAATTTGGTTAGCAGCTCTTAGTTGAGAACGACAAATGAGCGATTTGGGCATAATCCAACATTTAACCAAAATGAGCAAAATAAAAAATAAAAAATAAAAAATAAAAAATAAAAAATAAAAATGATAAAATGCATCAAAATTTTATCAAATCTCCGATCTGTGTTAAAAATCGAGAACTAAAATGGAGAAAAAAGTATACCATTTAGAGTAATTCATCAAAAAGCAAGTGTAAAAATGATCAATGCCCAGAACCACAGAACAAATAAACAGTTAACTTTTACGGCACACATTCACCACTAAAATAGATTAGAAAAGGAAAAAATTGAACAAATCGAATCATTGGTAACATTGCAGTTCACCAAGATATAAATTAACGATGTGAAAAATGTTATAATCAACGGAATCAGACGCGCACCGATTCTGATAATTTTCCGGATCATAAAACAATTTTTTACCCAGATGAAATTGAAGATGAAGTTATATTAATTTAATTGAAGTTATAAATGAAGAGAAGAGAACATCATTTTGTGAGTGTTTTCCATTTTTGCGTCATCTACTTTCTCTCGTCGTCTCCTCCCTTTTTCTCCTGTCATCTGTAAAAAATGTGATAATATACACTGTCGTTCATTTTTAATTGGGTGCGGCTAAATACAGCCTGCAATTTTCTGAGAACAGTTTTTCAAAGCATGCCCTCTCATTTAAAAAAATAAAAATGACAAGGGAAAATTTTTACTATCATTTTCTATACAAATCTTTTATAATCATTTGATGAGTAATTTTAAAATTTCTTTAAGTTTTTTAAATTATTAAAATTTTTTTTAATAATTGTATTCAGTACTAACCGAATAAAATTAATTACTATATAATCAAAAATTCGAAATTCATCATTAAAATAGTTACAAAAAATATAAAGAAATTTGGAAATTAGTCGTCAAAGTGGTTGCAAAAAATTTGAATTTTTTAATAACAGTGTTCGACAATAAAGTCAATTATTGTATCACAAAAAATTCGAAATTCATGATTAAAGTGGTTGCAAAAAATTTAAAGAAATTTTAAAATTACCCGCAAAGTAGTTGTAAAAAATTTGAACAAAAAAATTAATGGCAAAAATTGCATTCCCGAAAGAAAAATCAGATAAAAATTATTCATTTTTCTTCAATTTTTTAAAACTCTTGTTTGCTGTGAACATAGGTTCACAGCGAACAAATAAAAACTTGTTCGCTATGTTCACAACGAACACTAAAAAAAAAAAAAGAAAAAAAAGATGGATGCTGGATATATTAGTCCTTTCATTATTTTTTCAAAAAGTGAGTGCATCCAGCAAAATGCTGGGTGCATTTAGCCACACCCTTTTAAATTTTTAGTTTTATTCCTCATTTTCATTTTCATTTCGATTTTTATTTGGGCGCGGCAAAATGCACCCAACTTTCTTCTTCCTTTCTAACTCACACCCAGCTCCCTCCACACTCCATTACTGACTCTCAACTCTTCGTTCCCATCTTCATATTCACCTTTGAGTGCAACATCAATAGAAAAGGCAATAGACGGCCCAAAAAAAAGGCTAAAAAAATAATAAAACCTTATCGCTCGGCATTCAGACCAAACACGGCCGCTAGTGTTCGCCATGTTCAGGCCAAACATATGCTAATGTGTTCGGCCTGAACAACCAATAACACTCGGCAACCTCGTCTATTTGCCATTTTTAGCCCCAAAACCGTAGATTAGAGCACTCCATATCTTTGGAATTCGATTGGGTGTTCGCAAGATTTCAATGGACGGCGAGCTTGATCGGTGCACAATGTGTTGGACGAAGAAGAAAAGAACTAGTTCTACGGTTTGATGTCAAAGGGTAAATACATAGGGTTGGGGGGGGAGGGGTTGTATTTAGTAATATTTGTACTAAAAAAATTTGGAGGTGGATGCACTAAACAAAGTGGGTGTGTAAAGTAAATTTAGGGAATGCATTTAGCCGCTCCCTTTTTATTTTGAGGAGCATCCCTTTTTGTATTTTTATCCATCCAACCCCTCACCATTCTGAAAAGGGTAATTTACGTCTGTGTTCAATAAAGCTTTTTAGTTTTTAGCACTAATTTGGTAAATAATGAGTAAATTAGGTGAAAAATGACGTTAAGTTTAATATTATAAAAGTCAAGTAAAATAATGTCACTGTAAAAAATCATGTCACCAAATCAAGTCTTTTGGCGACTTCATTTATGCAAATTAGTTATGCGTGATTATTTAGATTTATTCAGGGTAATTGGGCAGTGTTGGGAGGTTGGCCAACCAAAATTTAGGCGATTGACCAACCGGTACAAATCTAGGCAATCACCTAGCATTTTTATTTTTAATTTTTAATTTTTATGTCTATTCAGTAATGTAACCCATTGCACAATGTGTAATGCATTATATAGAGTTTGTAATGCTTTACAACAAAGTATGTAACGGGTTACATAGAATTCATAATGGGTAGAAAATCGAGAAAAGTACATTAAACACACAATAAATAAATAAATAAATAAAAATTCATCTTAAGCTAGGCGACACTAGGCAAAAAACTATGGGGCAATGCCCAAAATTGAACTACGGAAGAGAACAAATCTAGCGATCGCAGTTTTACGATTTGCATAAGTTAGTCGCGAAAATACCTAATTTTCAAAATTTCAAACTTAAATACCACTTTTCGCTTAATTTCCTTTAATTTTTAATATCGAGTCTGGTTGGATTGGGTTGGGTTCGAGTTTTACATAAAAATCCAATTAAACACAACCTGCCAATTAATGTAATTTTAAATAGAAAAATCGAGGAAGAAAGATAAAATAAATTTTCAAGAAATGAGTAAAAATAAAAATAAAAATAAAAGACAGTCAAAGAGTGTGATTTTAGAAAATTTTCAATGTATAAATTAGAATTGAATTAAGCTAATGATCAGTTTACATAATTTCAAATTGGAAAAAATTTTTTAAATTAAATTGTTATTTTGCAGAAACCTTAACCGACCAACCCAACCCAATCTTAATTAAGTTGGGTTGAATTGGATTTTACTCTTCAAGATGATTAAGTCTAGATTCAATTTTCGTCAAGTACTTGAGTTGGATTGGGGTTTGACTCCAAACCCAATCCAATCCAAACTAGGCCCATGGCCCAATCTTTCTCAAAGTCTATTTTTGAGATTTCTAACTTCACTGTACTATATGGTAAATATGTACAGCAGTTAAAAATACATTTTTTTACTTTAAATGACCAATTGAAACAAATTGAAGTTGAATCATTCGAGATTCTAACCAAAAGTCCATTGATTTTCTTATATTTAATAGGAAAAACTATCAGCAACACACAGACCAGACTTTTGATCATTTCAGAAAGGGTAATTGATGCAACATGTCTCTGCATTTTATTCATGTTTTGAAAATCGTTCTTACCTTCAAATTCTTGTGAACTTGTTAATGCAGTAGATATGGAGCTAAACCTTATTACCTTAATTATAAATGGAAACATATATGACCGGTGAACAAAGTTATCAGTGATATGAGTGTCATGCCACCACAATCAGAAACACCTCGTATCATAACAGAGCAATTACGTGCATCTCCACCATTAGACTCTACATTCAATTCAAAGTTATAAATTCCAAAAGTAAATAGTAAATACCACAAATTACCAAATAACATCATTTCTATTTGCTGCCCTCAATAATAAAGTCAAAAACAGCAATTCCTTCTTACTCAAAGGCAGGCCAATGAAACGAGCAACTATAGATTACACACGTTGCTACTGGTTTTCCATCTTTTAGCAAAATTCTCTTTAATGGATCGTGAAATAACACCATAATTTTCCTACAACATGTTTCAACTTTTACATAGTGATGATTACAATAATAATAATAATATGCATAAATGAGTAAGGATAGAAACTAACAATGAATGTACGGTCATGAGAGTCTGAAAAGAAGGGGGAAAAAATAATAATAATGAATTATGATTCCCAAATGGGAGAAACAAATAAATAGAGAATGAAACATCACCAAAGATTTGATGCCCACCTACATGTGTGTCGACGATTTACACATGTCCACCCTTCCCGACAATAACAGAGCGGGAGGACACGTGTTAATCATCAACCCACATGTGCACGTCGGTTCATTACAAATGAAACATTACCCAAAAATAATCAGCACCAGAAGGCCCACTCAATCAAGAATAGATCTTCTTAGATTTGCCCCATCATATTCGAGCAACATTTGTCTTGAATTGAGGAAGAGAAGATGACAGAAGAGATGGAGGAACGAGACGAGCTCGAAGACGGCATCTAGGGCTCGAGACAGAAAGGGGAGAAAATGAATCTTATATAGGGTCCCGAGTACGGCATCGTTTCGGACGACAAAAAAAAAAAGAAAAGAAAGAAAAAGGATGTCAATGTCAAGAAAACTCACTCTTTTATTATATTATGGTGGATAACTTATAATATTTGTTTGATCTTACTGCATTTGATTCTAATGTATATATATTTTAAATATTATATCTTGTTAATTTTTGTGTCGTCACATTTTGTTTGATTTTTTTATATTCTCATATATTAGGAGATATCTACGGGGAATTTAATTCCCACCTGCAACGAATTATACTTGAATTTAGAGCTTGTTTGGCGAAACTTTTGTTTAAAAGAATTTCGTTTTTATTTTTTTAAACATGTTATGTGAAAGTAAAGAAAGTTTATAGACAAAACATTTAAAAAAACAAAAAACAAAAACAAAAAATGCTTTTCTTGAAGAAAGTGTGCTGCAAAGTGAGTGAGACAATGTGATTACTTTGAGACAATGTGATTACTTTTCAAGCTTTGTAAAACAAGTCCTTCATGCTGTTTCACTTTTTTTTTTTGAAAGGGATCATGTTGTTTCACTTGTTTGCATAAAAAGTTGTTTAGCTTATTGGTTAAAAGGGGAAAACTGTTGTTCAAAGAAGCGCCAATTTTTCTAAAATATTACGTTTCAGTTTGAATAGGTTTTTGTTTTCTTTGTTTTTTTTTTTTTTGGAATTTAATTTGGGCAGTTTTAGAAGCCACGAAATGTGAGAATAATACCAATAAATAGCAAGTAGACCCAATGGGTTGGATCAGTTACACGTGTCCCCTGTTGGTGGGAGCCCACAATTGTGACACGCGTGTTGATTCATTTATCAGCAATGATCATGACTCGATAATGAAGATATGTTTAATATAGACTATTTAGAGAGACAACCAAAAGATGTTAATGATATATATGTTTGATATTAATAAATATCTAGTTTTCAAAATAATAATAATAATAATAATAATAATAATAAATGAAAAACAAAGCCAAGAGAAAACAGTTCTTTTTCGGTTGTTTTTCTCCCAAATTAGGTTGGGCCATGGGTTGACCTGGGCCATGGATAAGTTCCGCTTATGACTATGTTGGAGGAAAGTTTCTGTGGATTCATTAGAAATGGGCTACGGATAAGTTCCGCTTATGACTCTGTTGGAGGAAAGTTTCTATGGATTCATTAGAAATGAAGAGGTAGTTGCAGAATTATTGATTGTTTGAAATCAATTCGGCATTAAATGCGTTTCGACCTAATTTCTCAACATTAAATTCACGATAAGACAATTTACCTAACTTGACATCTAGTGTTCCAATTACTCAAGTTTCTAAACTTCAAAACAATTGCCCTTGTTGTACATCTACCCAACATGGAAGAGCTGGACACAAGCATGACACATTGTTCAAACAGGACTAACCTGAGTAGCTCAAACCAAAATACATGTATTCTATCAGTGGTAATCTTTTCAAACAGCCACATACTAATCAATAGGCTTCCCACTGCCATGTACAAATGAAAACGCCCCTCGAAGTATCATGCAAGTAAAATGTTGATTACAAAGCTCTGAAGGGGTTCTGTTGAATATGTAGTAGAGTTTCAGTTGCACCATTTTAAAGGTCAAGTGCATCTCTGTCAAAACTTTGTGTGCACCTGACATGATTGGTCGAATCACATCATTTAGATTTTGTTGTAAAAGAAACAAATATTAAAAAAAATGAAAAGGATTACAATGAAATCAAAGTCAGGAACCAAGAAGTAAAAGATTCCTGAAATGATTGATCAATACAAGTTACAGAAAGTTTCTCCATTCCCACAAAGATCAAAAAAAGAGAGGCCTTCAAAATCTTTGGTTTTAAAGACCCAAGTTGCAACCCAAAATCACATCATTTAGATGTTTTAAATGTAATTTTTAACATGCTTTTGACGTTCACAAATCACACTGTAATCTTTGTTAACTTCCAAATACCCAAGGAATGGGTGGTCTGAGTTTGAACATAGAACACTCGTGTATAAATACATTTAAGATCCTTGGAACATAATGAAAATAAGAGGTGAATTGAGCTACAAATGGCTTACTAGTTTGCTAGGCTCAAATTTGCTGGTTAAAATGGTCTGGCGGCCTCTTCCATCATCTTCTTTGCTCTCATCAATTTCTCAATCTCCTTGAGCACCTACGTTCATCACAACTATGTTATTAGTCTGATTTCGTAATTTCAAGAATATGCTTTTTCCAACTGCACTGCATTTATTCAATTCACCTCCATGCACAGATCTTCTGCAGTCACAGCATCCAATTCATAGTAACCCAATTCAGAGGCTACTTCTGCCAATAACAATGGATTGTTAACACAAAGGATTGGTACTTGTGAGCAAAAAGGTAGAAATTGTCAACAGGACTGACTTTGGATTGAAATTGTTGCATCAGCTGTAGCATATCCACTTTTCCTTGATTCATATAGCATTTTAAGTTGAGCAAAAACCTGTAATCAGTTAACCTCAAGACATTAAAGAACATAGAATGTGAAGAATGCAATTGTTAATAGACAAGCTCTAGTTGAAAACCGTCCAAGATAATCACAAGACCTCAGCAGAAGATCCACATATCAATGTATCAGCAGCAGAAAGTTGAACTCTATCTTCCAGAATGTCCCGAGCCGCCAAGTCTAGAGGAACATCAATCCATATAGTAATACCGTATCTCAAAAGTGCCCTGTAAATAAGTCAAATCAAGTCAATATTAAAAGAACAAGTCAAGCGATGCATGGAAAAAATTGATGCTCATACAGATTTGTAGCATCTTTAACTGCTCCATTTCCAGCACAAACAACCAGGCGACCCATGGATGACAACTGCTTCAGTACCTCAGTCTGCAAGCCGTGAAAAGGTCAATTCAAGTTTTTTACATAATAAAGTCAGAATGAAATGAAACTTTACAGCCAAGAAACATGGACATCATAACAAGTTACCTCTGAGGCTAGAAATCCCTCTTCATCTCTTTCTATGTATGATATTGCAGCAGTTTTTCCTCCAGCAACATCCTCGAGCACATTATCACTGCAGTAGCACAACGGTGAGTCATTCTTATTCCAACCACTTACGATAAAGTTCCACAGACAGTACCTATCGAAATAGTAGTATCGCAATGCATCAGCAAGAACTTTCCCCAAGCTTGATTTGAAGGAGCTGTTTAAACCTTTAGCAAATCAATTATCATATCAGACATGATAGATATGAAAATACTCGAGAATCTAAGGGAGATTCTCTCTCTCTCTCTCTCTCTCTCTTGAAGATTTAATCTCACCAACAAGAAATATAGACGTTCCCTTCATTTTAGGGGCTATCTCCGCTGCTATCTTCTGAAATGAACTGAACAGTTGCTATTAGTTCTTTAATTATATATGGAATTAGGCGACTTCAAAGTACATGGTATCCAAAAACTCACTTTCATCTTTAAGGAAAGATCCACTTCTGTTGCCAAAGTATCTAACACAAAAAAGAAAAATTGTTTTTAGAATCATAATTCTGCATTTCAGACGATGATCACTAACACAACAATGAGTTATGTGCATCGGATGTTGAGCACAAATGCTTGCAATTGAAAACAAAATAAACTCAATCTACAGCTACCAATTCTCCTCAAAACGATTACCGAAATTACTTATTACGGTAGTAACTTATTTCAGCCAAATATGATAACCTTGAACTCTGAAATGTTAATCTCTTGCTTATTCAACATGTTCAGAGTTCTGTAAGTATCATCAATCAAACAGATAGAAGAAGAAGACGACAGCGGTACCTGAAGTGCTGCTAGCGCGAGCCGCTGTAGACGATACAAATTCATTGCGAGAAAAGCTTGATCTACGGAGGTATCGGCAATGATAATTAACGGCATAAGCTCGAGAGATGGAAGATAAGATTCGAGAATCGAAGCGCGGAGGAAGGTAGTAATTTCTGCATCCGCAGCTTGCTTGAATTATCTCCATCGTCCAATTCCCCAATCCTATCTCGTATTCGCCTAATCGCCTCTCAATATTCACGGACTCGGTCTCTTTGAACTTTTGAAGTTCTATCGGTTTTTCGGCCGTCAAGTGTAGCTGGGCCAGCCCACCCGTCCACCCGGAAGCCCAATTCGATCCGTTGTCAGTGACGATATGTGACGTTCAAAATAAAAAGGATATGTGTGTATAGAATGAAATTATCATTCTATATGTACTTCGTAACTTCGAAAAAATAAGTCACTATTCGTGCAACCCAAATTTTCGCATAAAAATTTTCTAACTTCTCGCCATATTTATAATCTACTCGTTGAAATTTGCCATGCCAAAATAATACTTCCTCACGTATGTTTCCTTTTCAGCAATCCTCACTCCACTGTTTATCATCTGTCATTTTCGAATTCCCTAGTTCAGATCTATTTCAACTAGAGCACTTTCACCAACATAGTGGCATTCAACGATGGTCCCAAAATCAAGCCGCTACAGGAATCTCTTAACGAACTGCCAAAGTTTTGCCGGTTTCAGCTAACCGCCGAGCAAAGTATTTCCGACCGTCTACAAGTGCTGATCCTACTCGACCTCATCAGATCTGCAAAGCTGACTCCAAAATTTTGGGACCGGATGGAAAACTTTGAGCCCAGTTCACATGGAAAGAAAGGTTGTACATTGTGACATGGCAAAAGGAGGGCAGATTGGGAATAAAAGAGTTTCAACGGTCACAATGATGGGAGGGCTGAAAAGCAAAATTTGTAGGTACTTTTTATTGCCACCCGAACACATGCAAAATAAAATTTACTATCATTCTATATAATTTGTGTATTAGGACGATTCAAACTTCTATAGACATTTGTGTACACATATTTTAGGTATACTTATTGCATCTCTTCATTTCATTAAAAAAAAAAAAAGCAATGATGCTATACAATTATAACTTAAAAATAATTAGTCGTAATTACTTAATTAGTAAATTTACGTAACTCTTACGAAACTAATTTTTGGATAAAACACAACCAAAGATAATCCTAGTTACTTAATTGTATATGCGAGATATGATCAACGCAGTGGACAAGTTAAAAGATGCACCTCTTTATGTCGGGTTTCGGTCGCAAAATAACTAAAAAAATTCAGATGATTGAATAGAAACAGACATATTAGCAAGGAAATACAATCAAGCCTTATTTCTCCTTTAAAAAAAAAATAAAAATTGAACAAGCCGTATTTCTCTTGATTCTTCTTCTTTTTGTTTTCTGGTTTATAATTGAATTTTTTGATCTTGAGCAATCTTTATCTATCGAGTGTCTCTTATTTTGCGAAACAAGATGTGAAACCGAAAAAAAGAACAACGTGTGTTCTTGAATCTTAAGAGATGGTGAAATAGACTTACGAGATTAGGTTTCTTCAATTCGATAATTGAAGATTTATTTATTTGGGTTTCTTTTTTCTTAATATATGCTAAGTTTTCTATGCTAATTTATCATCAAATTCTTCCACGTCATAGGTGGATCCTTATTTTGTTGAGAGTTATCGCGCAATTAATATTCGAATCTCAAATTATTAAATGAATATTGTAACTCCTTTAATATATATTTACAGAAGAGATATAAATTAAATATTTCCATGACATTACTAAGGAACTCATGAAATTGCTTCCTCCCCTCTTTCTTTCTCGCGTAAATTTAATCTTTGATAATTTTCTTCAGTTGATTTCGCAGAGCAATTGGATGTAGGACAACTAGCATTAGCATTGTAGCAAGACGTCACGCTGAAAAAATTTCTAGCACTGCTTGGTCTGTGCATTGGAGACACTTTTTTGAATCTTTTACCTCTTTTTTTCTCCGCCAAAGCACGTTCCTGCTAAATTCAATTAGTAAATAAATAAACAATAAAATTGGAGTATGTTCAAAATATATATTTAATTAAATAATTTGATCAAAATCCTTCCCCCTTTTTTTTTTGCAACAGATTGCAAAGGATTCATAACTTTTATATATAGCTTTATCTACATATAAAACATGAATGATTCTGAGACGACATTCTTAATCCACATTTTTAACTTGGTGACACTCAGATGTCATCTATTTATTGAATGATGTAAATATATCAATTTGCTTATCATTTAAACACCTTTTCATCCTCTTTTGTAAATTACAAAAAAAAAAGGAAAAAAGAGTTGCACTACATAATTGACATTTAAAAAAAAAAAAAGAAAGAAAGAAAAATCTTTCATCCTCCAATTGAAAAATGTCACGTCTGTACTGTGATTTTTTTTCCTTTTACATACACACACTTTTTCTTCAACTATTTTCACCTATACTATAAAAATATATTATTTTAACGTTCCTTCATGAACTTACATATTTTTTACCTTTATATTATCTAAAAAATTCACTTGTTTTCCTAAAGAAGCTATGCAGTTAAATTTCTAATTGCCTTATATGTGACTATATAAATTAAAAATGTTGTCATGGCCAATAAAGCTGGTTATTTTAATTTATTTTTACAATATTAAAGTGGAAAAAAAAACCTCCAATTATTGTGATTATAAAACCATAATAAACACATTAAAAAAAATAAAAATAAAAAATAAAAAATAGCACACCTCATTGAATGACGTAATTTTTTCATCTGCATTATTGATCTTGTTTTCCTTCACGTCAGCGTCTTCATCACCTGCACTAAAAAAATCTCATCTCATAAATAGGAAAGTAATAACTCAAACCTCTGAGAATTTGCAATTGAATTTCAATAATATAATCTGCTAAAAGATTCATTTCATTTCAATCTCAAAATTACCTTTGAGGCCATCTTCTGATTTACAATCCACACAATACTCGCGAAAACTCGGCGATGATCCAGCCCAACGATCAAATTTTTGATCCGCTGTTTCTTCTTCGTCGTCATCATCATTATTAGGTTTTCTAATTCCCTTCTTGGGTGTTTTATTACTAATGTCTTCTTTTTCGAGAAGGGCGTCCTTTTTGGGTAATTCGTCATTGTCGTCATGCAGCTGGAACGTGGAAACACCGCAACCCATCGGAGGAAATCATGCAGATAAAAAGGGGAAGGAAAAGCAAGCCGGAGAGGAAAAAATAATAACGAAAGATATATATATTGTGATGCAAAATTAAATATTATGCATATTGCATGTAATGAAATGAGAAAGGATTAGATACCACAATGGGGTGTGTTTGATCATTCATAATGTACAAAAATAGCATGGCTAAGATGAAAATATGTTTGATTATATATTGTATTGTTATAATTTAATATTTTGATTGATATATTTTTTTTAAAATTTTACTTAATTAGTATTTGAAAATAAAAACTTTGTTTTCAAAAATTTTTCCGAACTAATTGATATAAAATAATTGTTCTATTCATATAAATAATTTAATTTGTTGTCCCTGCTTATGAATACGAATTAGAATTTTATTTTTTCAATTTTAAATAAATTTTAAGAGATTACAAATCTTGTGCATCGCACTAGTGTAAGGGATAGTTATTAATTTATTATTATAGTAGTATATGGAACGAATAAAGTTGCCAAAAAAATTTCACCACCCTTTTGCACTTTCTAAATTTGTAAAATTGATTATTATTATTATTATTATTATTATTATTATTCAATTCCATTATTAATGACATTAATTTCTTCCTTAATTAAGGCTTGGAATTAATGGCTCTACTTTCAGCTTCAAACCCACGTTCCGGTACTAATAATGCATTGTTTGGCTTCTATAGTCTTTTGAGTTCCTTCTTTTTTTTTTTTTTTTTTTTAAAAAAATTCACATTTAAGCTAGGATCTAGCAATGAAAAATTTTTGCTTGCTGGTCCAAAAAAAAAAAAAAGAAAGAAAAAAAGTAAAAACTAAAGGAAACAAAAAAAGTAAAACTCAACATTCATTTATTTTATTTTATTTTTATTCTTTTTTGACAAACATGTCTTTTCAAAATTGAGTTAGCATGACGAGCTAATTAACTCAACATGCTTTTATTCTCAAGTCCATGTTAATTAATAAAATAAAATTCACATTTATTTTTCCATGTACCAATAAAAGGAGAAAAATTATTATTATTACATATACTAAACTAACAATAAGGTATAACACAATCCATGGATTCCATGATATAGATAAAGAGAATTAAATTCTCCTTATTGATCTTAAAGACAACTAGTATTACTCCCGTGCGTTGCACGGGACAACTAATATATATTTACATAAAACAATATTATAAAATAAGATAACAAATTATTATTATTATTATGAATATATAACAAAAATAAAGAAACATATGTAATATTATAGATTTCAAGAATGGTTTATAAATTTTGCAAATATTATCTTATAAGAAAATTTTCATATTAATTATCGTAATTGATGATTTTAGATAAGAACATAATATTTGGGAATAAAATTTAGATAATATATTTTTTAGCAAAAAAACTAATTTTGCACCACATTTTGTTCGAATTGAATTTTGAATTGATTTTGTGCCTTAAGTAAATAAAAAAATATTTTTATTATTTAATTTTTATAAATAAATAAAAATATACTTTTTAAAATAGAAAACTGCTGCCAACCTCAGATCGTATCTGCTTAACACTGTAATTCAAACACTAAAAAATATATATATAAAATTAAAATATAATATTTAAAAATTAAAATATAATATAAAAAAATTTAAGTCTCGTTTTTAAAAATAATTCAATTGTCATCGTACATCATGTAACATTTTTATTAATACTTGCATGTGGTTCATTTTCAATTATATAAATAATTCAAATATTAAAATAAGAAAAAATACTAAATAAAGAAAATAAAATAAAAATAAATAAGAAAAATAAAATAATAAAGTGCGTATTTAATATTTGTTTCCAAAATAAAATTTTCCTTTTTTAATTGTAAATAAATGAGTGCCAACATGGCGTAGTGCCTAGTTGGCACTTCTCTTATTATTATATTAAGATATAATACAGTCATTATTTTTCTAATCTTCATATTCTTTGATTTTATTATTTTATATTTCTTCAATTTTTGTCTTTATATGAATTTCTACAACTTTTGTACCACGGGCTGTTGGTTCAAATTCTTGTCCTTCACTTCACAATCACACCATTCTGCTCGCCATTCATTCGAACGGCAAAATCATCAAAACACTCGTCTACGGTGATAAATTGCTCATCTGGATAGAGCTGGGTAACCTCAACTTCATTAGGCCCATCGATGGAGAAATTAGCTTGACAACCCTTTATGAAAATGTCATGTGTAAATGATGCCACTACACTTTGAGGGATAATTTTCTCTGCATCCATCACAGTTTTTTGGCCTTAATTAATTAGCGTGCAAAATTCCTAAAAGATCTTGAAATAATATGACTTGGAACTGATTTATCAGTTTAAACTTTTATATCAGATACCTTGTGCAGTAGCTAGTAGGTCATCTTCAGGCAGAGTAACTCTGGGGAGGATTCGGCCGATTTTTTTCTCCCACAAAGAAGCAAGTTCATTCATGTTCAAACAATTGTTTGACGGTCGAAAATGGACTGTCTTGTTCAACGTACGAATGTCATCGGCCGCTTTTATCGTAAATTTTCCAATATCAGAGCCTGCAACAAAATAAGCTAAAGCATACCACAATGTAAATTATTAATTTTCAAAACACAAAAAAAAAAAAAAAAATCAAAGTTAATAAAGATATTTGCATAATCGAAATTACTAATTTCTGTCGACTAGTCTTGCCTTTAACACTTCCATCACCAAAAATTTGGAACTCTTCCAAAGGGGGTAAAACTTCCGAAGGGTGTGTATTGTCACAATAAGGCCAAGAAGCAATTGAATTGCAACAAATATAAGTGTATGGAATTCCTGACTCCTCAATAAACCTTCTAATTTTCCTCTTCTCTTTGTACATTGTTAGGCCGGGCTCCACCGGATTTGCCCGATCCACATCGTGGCCGAATTCAGAAGGCAAAAACCTCTACAAAAACGTTTCGAGATTATTTCACATTTGTAATTGAAATATGAGAGATAATTCCTACAAGTTGAATGATAGAAATTTGCATATAAAATATATGGATGTAACAAAATATTTGAAGTTGAATTATTATTACCTTAATGGCACCAACCGCCTTCAAGGCATGTATTAGGACCAATTGGTCCATTATGTTATCACCACCCACAGTCGATATAACTATGTCTATTTTGTGCTCTCTTAGTATTTTCTCCATGAATTCTTGATCCGTTATTCCACCCTACAAAATTCCCAAAAATAAACGCGTCTCACGACATAAGATCAACGGTTGAGAAAATATATATATATATATAGTCGAGAAATTAATCTACGTCAACATAAGTGTGGGTGAAAAAACATACATGAATGATTGTGGCACCCTTATCCTCGACGAAATTTAAGGGTTTTTCCTTGGTAGGGGGTGATGATCGCACAAGAATATAAGTTGAATATCGGCCGTAATCTATGCTAGCTTGCGCTATAAACTGCCCGATAAATCCAGTGCCTCCGACTACGAGAACACGAGTACTCTTAGTTGCATCATCGTTGATGGAATTAGGTGAAATAGTCATTGTTTTGCAATGTGTTTGATTTGGGGTCTCTTAGTGTAGTGTGCTTGGATTGTAATGTTGTGCAAAAAATGATGACAATCTTATAAGGGGAATATTTGACTGTGTGCTCTATAGATTACATGAGACAAATATCAACCCCAGCTATCCTCTATTTCAGAAAAAGAAAAAATATCTACCCTATCCTTTAACGGACCAGTAGACAATTTAATTACATTTAATTTACTTTTGGTTGACTAAAATGAATAGTTAACGAGGGAAAATTGAACAAATTATGCCACATATGTAAGAAATCAAAATGGGAGTTTTACGGTAATGCAAATTTTTATGTTTCATATATTTTTACGAATAAGGGAAACTTAACTTAATTATGTGTTTGACAAAAACATTAAGCTCAAATTATTTATATAATTTGAGCTTAATGTTTTTGTTAAACACATAATTAAGTTAAGTTTCCTAACCCCCAAAATGGGAGTTTTCCGGTAATACAAATTTTTATGTTTCATAAATTTGGACCATTGGAAAATAATTAATTCGGCCCCTCTAAATAATATAAAGAAAGAAATGCCCCGTCACAAAGATGTGCTAAGATCGGTTGGTTGGAGCCTGTGTACCAATCAAATTGGTCGGCAGTTCAAATCATTAAATTAAATTTGCGCTGTTTATTGATTTTTAACTTTTTTTTTTAATTTTTCAAATAATTCATTGTACAATTTTTTTTTTTTCATTTCAAGCTTTTTGTTTTGTTTTTCCATTTTTTATAATAATTTTGTAGCTTGGCCCTTTAATTTAATTAATTAATATATACAACATAAAGTGATTTTTAATTTAAATTTTTGAATTTTTATATAATTCCTCAGAGATTTTATCATTTCCATTTTAGACCTTTTTCTTTTTCATTTTTTCATATAATTTTGTAATTTCGCCCTTTAATTTAATTAATATGTATTACACACTCTATGTGATGTCTTACACACTGTAAATGTATTACAATATCATTACATACTTTGTGTAATGCATAGATTTTCAATTTAGTTTTTATTTTTTTAATTTTTTTTTTTGCTACAATTCTTCATGTATTTTGTCCTTTTCATTTTTATTTTATTTTATTATTATTATTATTTTTTTACTTTGTGGGATGTCTCTCATTCAACTCAAAAAAGATGCATTTCCCAAAATCTTTGAAACCAAAATGAATCATTATAATTGATTTTTCTCTTTTTGTTTTTATTGGTTAGCAAGGAGACTCAGAATAGTTGAATAAGTGCTTGTGGATAATCAAAATAATCTAAAACTTGTCTCCAACACCAACTTATCTTGATTTATTAACGAGGAAGAATTGAAGCTTATGTAAAGAATTTAAGCACAACTGGAAATTTGTTGTCCACAGACAGTAAAAACTACAGTTGGAAATTAACACTTGATAAATTGTCCGATGAATAAATTCCATCATTAAACAAATCAAAAACCAATCGGCTACATCTGGTCTAACCTGCTATCATTCCCATCATATTGTGCTCATTGATGTTGATGCTACTGCAACCAATACCAGCACTCGGTCGGAGCTTGTATCGCTTGGAGATCGTACACTTGATGACAATTGATATTTCCCGGGCAGAGTTTCATATAGTTCTGGAGATGATGACTCGTTCGGGTTATAAAGATAATTTATACTAGGCATCTGTTAGAATATATTTTAGTAATTTGGTTTATTAGTTAAGGGTAGTTTTGTCTATTCTATTGTTAGGGCTACGATTAAGGTTTCGGGCCGTCTTTTCTATTGTTAGAGTTTCGAGTCTCTATTTATAGTCGTCTTGTATTGTGTTTTATTATCAATTGAATATACGATTCCCTTTGTTTTCTACATGGTATCAGAGCAGGTTCGAGTCTTGGCCTAATCTACAACCACCTTTGTTCTCCGGCGAGCGGCCTTGTGCCGCTCGTCCGGCAAGGAAATTGTTTGTTGTTTGTTTACGTTTGAAATCATCTCTCTTTGTTTCTTCTCATAAATCTTGTTTTCTTCTTGGTTGCTGCCTCTCGTTCATCTCTTATGTTAGCCCACCCTATGGCTCCGAATCTGAAAATCCACCATCTTGCTTATGTGGGTTGTCCTTGGATGGACCAATGGCGGTGATAATCTATCGGAGTTGCAGATGTGGCGATGTCTCGTGCGCCGCCTATGGTAATTCGGAATTGTTTTCAGTTATTCGACCGAGTATGCGTGATCCAAATATCGAATCGAGGATGATATTGCTTTCGTATTTTTGAGGCAATCCAAGTGTCGGGTAATTGTTTGCTATTATTGGATGATTGGATGACAATAAGAGATTAGGGTGGTTTTGATGAAGTGTATTTGAAGATATTGATTTCCTCCTGGTAGGATGATTGGCATTCTGATTCCCTATTTAGGCGTCCATCTTCAGTAGCTTTACCCTTTGCATCGTGTAAATCTATGGTTGTTGCTTCTTTTGCCGAAGAAATATTCTGCTACTAATGAATCTCAGGATAAATCTCCAAAGGCATCCAAATCTCCCAAAAAAACAGGCTTAGATTTATTGTTGAGATCTCTCGTTTTATATCTTGCAAATTGAATATTTGTGGCACTTGATTATGGTATTTTGAGTGTGTTGGTGATGATGACCAAGGTGTTACTAGTGGTCGAGGATGTTGTTGTGGCAGCGGTTGGTGGCGGAGTTCTTTTGGGTTGGGGCCGGCGGCAATAGGTGGAGATTAGGTTACGGGTAAGAATAAGAACGAAGAAGGAGACGAGATCTCATTTGGAATATTTAATGGTATTTGCAAAGTTGGTCTCTGTTAATTTTCAGTTTGTTTAAGTTGGTTGTTAGGATTTTATTTTGGTGCATAATGGTCTAGGAAATCCAAATATGGCATGAAGTAGTCCCCAAAAGTTTTGTATTTGCAGATTTAGTCTACTAAATCTAGATTGGTCCAATCCATCCCGAATTGGCATTTGGTTCTCTTCCCCCTTCTCATTTTGTCCATGAAATCTGGGATTTGTAATTGGATGTGCGGTGACATCCGCAATTGGAATTTGACTCTCTTCTCAATTGGTTCTTGGACATTTGGTTCTTCTCTTACGTCTTCTAATTTGGTCGTGGATTTGGAATTGGCATTTGGTAGTTGGTACATGAATTGGCATTGTTGGGGACTTTAGCAATGCTTGGATTATTGTTTGGCTTCAGCGGTGATGAAGTATTGTTAGTCGAGCTCATGGACTTGTCAACGATGTCTAAGCCCCTCGTGGAGGGAGTGCCGAGTGACTCTAGCCCGGACGGAAGAGGAGTGTAATTCGTGCAAGCATAAGCTAGACTTACAATATTAGTCAAGCTTGGAAGATCGCAAGAAGATTGAAATTTGCATTGTTTTTCGTATTATCGTTTTTCGTATTTTGTAAACCTTTTGGCAAACTCTCGATAGTATCGTGAGTTTGACGGGGGGTGTTAGAATATATTTTAGTAATTTGGTTTATTAGTTAAGGGTAGTTTTGTCTATTCTATTGTTAGGGCTACGATTAAGGTTTCGGGCCGTCTTTTCTATTGTTAGAGTTTCGAGTCTCTATTTATAGTCGTCTTGTATTGTGTTTTATTATCAATTGAATATACGATTCCCTTTGTTTTCTACAGCATCGTGCACAGGACAAATACAGTAGAGATAGGCTTTATTGAAGATAGAGAGTGGTCAAGAATGAGAATGAACCGGCTAAACTGGGGTTCACAAGTTTATGTTCAAAGGGGCCAAACCGGAGATACCTAACTTGAGTAGATAACTTGGTTCTACCTTATTTTTGAAATACAATAGATAAAGCTCTGATTTTTCCGAATTCTCTCCATCAAAATAGTTGAATATTCCGTATGTAAAAAGATAATGGTAAAGAATAATATTTTGGCTGAATGATTTTTCCTTCATTGATACACCAATATACAGTGTTACAATAGCTTGCTTTACAAGGATAACTTACCAACCTACCTAAATAGGATCACTACAAAATATACAGAATATAAGCATGATAGGGAACTTTTTAAAAAATTTTTACCACTTTTTATCCATTATTTCTTTACCCTAAATCAATCACATCCATAAATCTCCACCATTTAACTCCACTCATTCTTTCTCCTGTTTTACATTAAAAACCTTTAAAAACTAACCCCTGTCACTCTTTATATTACAAAAGATAACAAAAAGATATGATACAACATTCTAGAACTCTACATAGATACAACGAATCAGGACATCTTTAATTGTGTGATGTCATTTCCCAAGAGTGACGGTGATATGGGATCAATATCTTTAATAGGCCCTCGCAAGATGGAAGAGCCGTTGGATACTCCAATCTTGGGACGAAGAAAAGAGAATTTAGTGGAAGAGAGGGGTCTGGTTAGAATGTCAGCCAACTGATCAGTTGTGGAAATGTAAGAAACATGAAAAGAACCAGAGGACACGTGGTTGCAAACGAAGTGGTAGTCAATGGCAATGTATTTCATATGAGAATAGAACACGGGGTTATGACAGAGATACGTCACTCCCACGTTGTCACAATAGATGCACGTTGGGACGGGAAATGTGGCACGAAACTCATCAAGGAGGTTCCTAAGCCAAAGAACTTCAGAAGAACAGGAGGCAAGGGCACAATACTCGGCCTCGGTGGAAGAGTGGGCTATCGTGCGCTGTTTCTTGGAGCTCCAAGAGATGGGGGAGCCACCAAGGTAGATAATGTAGGCAGGGGTGGACGAACGATCATCAAGATTGCCTGCCCAGTCAAAGTCAGAAAAGGCCGAGAGATGAAGAGAAGAGCTTCACCGAAGAAGATGACCATGATGAAACTTATGTTTAAGATAGCAAAGGATACGTTTACCAGCGGTCCAATGGGTTTCAAAGAGAAAGCTCATGAATTGAGAGAGTTTGTTGACGGAAAACTCATATCAGGACGAGTATGGGAGAGGTATTGAAGAGCGCCAACCACTTGGCGATATTGAGTGGGATCACAGCGAGATGTGCCGTCCAACTTGCAGAGCGGGGTAGAGCTACTGAGAGGAAAGGAGATGGGTTTGGCACCAAGCATCTTGGTGCGTTCGAGAAGATTATGGATGTATTTGTGTTGGTGGAGGAAAACAAACTTAGGTGTGCAAACGACTTCGACGCCAAGGAAGTAGTGAAGATTACCTAACTATTTGACAGAAAAGCAATGGGAGAGAATGCTAATAAAGGTAGTAATGGCGGAGGAGTCATTTCCGGTGATTAGGAGGTCATCAACATAAACAAGAAAGTATAGAACGACATTGGATCGAAAATAGAGGAAGAGAGAGGTGTCACTATGGGATAAGTAAAACCATAGTGGAGAAAGAAAAGACGAAGTTTAGTGTACCAGGCACACGGAGCCTGTTTGAGCCCATAAAGAGCTTTGCCCAGGCGGCACGCATGCTTGGAAAATTGACTGTCAACAAAGCCGGGGTTGGGTCATATAAACGGTCTTAGAGAGAGTGCCGTGTAGAAAGGCATTGTTGACATCTAGTTGTTGAATGGGCCAGCGAAAGTGAAGAGTGAGGGTAAGAAAGACTCGAATGGTGGTTGGTTTAACCATAGGACTGAAAGTATCATGAAAGTCAACCCCGGGGTTGATGGAAGCCTTTAGCTAAAAGGTGAGCTTTGTAGCGAGAGACGGACCCATTGGGATTTTGTTTGACTCGAAAAACCCATTTACAACCCACGAGATTAGTATGAGGAGGGAACAGGATGAGCTCCCAAGTTTGATTGGTGATTAAGGCATTAAGTTCATCCGCCATGGCATGACGCCACCTAGGGTCCTTAAGAACTTATGTGACACAAGTCACTCAATGGACTCAGGGAGACGGTCAGCCGAAATGACAGTGGAATGGACTCGTTTGGGTTTGAAGATGTTGTTTTTAGCCTGAGTTTGCATGGGATGGGTATTAAGGGTAAGTGGTGAAGCAGGCCCCTGTGCATCGGAGGGAAGCCCTGATGGGGGAAAGAGACTGCGGCAAGTGACATAGCGATGGCCGAAGGAGAAGCTACGTTACGATGCAGCTGGATTGCTAGTTGCGGCTATGTTAATAGACGCAGCAGTACCCGCAGTAGAGGCATACCCAGCTATAACTGGACACGCGGCTGGGTCGGTGGTTGGGGAAAGGGCTGTGCTAAAAGGCGCAGCCAGAGCATGGGACGGAGGAGTAGGAACGAGAGGGAGTATGATGGAGTTAGGAGAGAAAACCGAAGGGGTGGGGAGGGAGGTCGAGGTGGACTCGGTTTGTTTGAGAACGGGAATTCAGTCTCAACAAATTTTACGTAACATGAGATGTAGATTTTCTTGGTGTCAAGAGCTTGACAAATATACGCTTAAAAGAGGTCCAAGCATCATGAGCAGTGTCTGCAGCAGCAATGAGGGGAACAACTGCTTCTGTGAGAGAGGAGAGAATAGCATGGAGAATCAATTGATCTTGGCATTTCCTAGCAATGAACGCCAGATTGGGTTGAGAAATATTGTTGACAAGCGTAGTAGATGGAAGTGAAACGGTGGTCCCTTCGAGATAGCCGATCAGATCTAAGCCATAGAACAATGATGTGATTTGTTTCTTTCAAGAGGCATAGTTTGAGTAACTGAGACGGAATGGTAGGTGGGTAGAAGCCTTGATTTGAATAAGGCATGAGTCTGCTGTAGGGGGAGGGGGCGACGATGGATTAGTGGTGATGGGGGAAGCATCGTCGATGGCCATGGAGATTAATTAGCAGTGGTGAAAGGTTTTTGGATCGCAAGACTCGCTAGAGTATTTCTTGCTCTGATACTATATAACAAGATAGCGATAAAGAATAATATTTGGCTGAATGATTTTTCCTTCATTGATACACCAATATATAGTGGTACAATAACTTGCTTTAAAAGGATAACTTACCAACCTACTTAAATAGGATCACTGCAAAATATCCCGAATATATTACATGACATAACAAAAAGATATGATACAACATTCTGGAACTCTACGTAGATACAACGAATCAGGACATCTTTAATTGTGTGATGTCACTTCTCGAGCGTGACGATGATATGGGATCAATATCTTTAACACCGTATCTAGATGTTAAGGCCTTTCTTTGCATGATGAGTGACACTCAAAATTAAAAATATTTCACAACGATATCTGACAATATTAGCATTAATCATCACCAGTTTAAATGGTAATATGCGTGGTGCCACCGAATAATACAATGAATTAATAAATGTAGACTCATGTGACAAATAAAAATAGACTATTATGTAATGTTATGTTATTTAAAAATGTAATTGATGCATGAATAGCATTGCTCTCCATATTACAATGTTCTTGCTATTAATTTTAGTGAAACTTATGCATGTATATTTGCTAATATATCGAATGAGAAAATATAAGCAATTCATGGAAAAAGTTATATATATATATATATATATATATATATATAACTGTAGAGAGTAGAAATTAGACAAAATTGTATATATATATATATATATATATTCTAACGGTACATATTTAGGCTGTTTAGATGTGGCTTGTTAGTTCGAATTAGATCACACTTAACTGGGCTACTGTAATGCTACTCAACTTCTACGGATGTACTATTGATTGATTACCACAGAATGAACTTTCTTTCATTAAAAAGCAAATTTGTTCAATAAGCTTTAAATTTTTGAAGTCAGAATCGATGAAATCTTTCATGTTTGTTATATTGATGTTTAACGCTATCTAGAGGAACTCACTTAAGTAAATCAAACTAACGATGTTTGATTCTAATTATTGTGGAGAAATTATGATGAAGAAAGAAATAGAATAAATGGCGGAGATTTATTGTAAGTTTTTGCATGGAAACGTCCATGACCCTAGGGATAGAAAGAAATTTGGGGCCATTTTTTGCCTTCTTCACGTACAATTAGTATGCATAGATATAGTAATTAATGAAACATGCATACTTCTTTAAAGTTGTAATCCTTGATTTGTATACTAATTATACATAGAAATGAGAGATCATTAATTTAAATTGATATACCATATTTTGCCTCATTGATTGATTCTCAAGATTCTAATATACTCGTGATTTATAAATGAGAACTTGTGGTTGATATGCTATACATCACTTGTTTTTGGTGCCCAATTTGCTAGTCATCCTTGTGTCTGTTTTCTATTGTAGACCCTCCAAATTGCATGAGCTCAACTCTCCTTCTTGCTATCTTATTCTTTTGGTCCATTTCGCTTTTAGTCCCTTCTCAGTTGCCTCTGTCAGATGATCCAACTATGAGCCATTAATAAAATTCTTGTCCAATCCCACAATCTAAGATTGGGTTGTTTTTCATTATGTTCCTCAGTAGCTCCAATAGTGCTATCAATCTCTTTAGAAATGAGAATTTGTTTTTAATTACTTGGTTTAAAATTTCAAAGTTGGACAAAAATTTTCGTTCTAGATTTTAAAATAATGTTTAAGTCTAGTTAATTATTATTATTATTATAATAATTATTATTATTATTAGAAGAAGAAAAAGAAGAAAAAGATTATAAAGTCATTTTTCCTTTACTCTTTTTAATGTGTCTTCTGTGTATTGCTTTCGTTGCTTTTATTTCCATATTATTGATTATTTAATTTATGTAATTTTCTTAATCCAAGAAAATCTATATGATGACGGATGCAAGTATCGGACTCCTATTGCAAAACTTTAAAGAACTTGTTCTTTACCACCAAAGTTTTCTCGAAGACATTAGAGATGATATGGATATGGTAGTGAAAGATTTATATCTCTTCAGGACATTCCTAAAAGATTGCACTGAAAGGTATAGGATGAGCGATGTTCAAAGAGTTCGTATGGCAAGTGAGGGACTTGGTATATAAGTATGAAGATGCCATCGACAAATATGTCTATTGTGTTTCATCTAGATCGAAGATTTTGAGGTTTTTCTCGGGGATTATTCAGAGATTGGTCGATGATATCAAGGGGATCATGACCGAGACGAAGTCTACATACAATATGCTTTATAACTTCACAAGTCTCATTGTCGAAAGCCGTGACATAAGCTAGAACGGTGAAAAAGTACATATAATTTATTTACTATTAGTTACTCCTAGTTCGTGCATGGTCGGTCCATGATCATGTCACATTGCCATAATATTCTTCATGAAGTATATGAGCAAGAACTTGGGACTTGGTATATAGGTCCGAAGATGTCATCACAAGATATGTTATTTATGTCTCCTCTAGATCGAAGATTTCGAGGCTTTTCTAGGGGGATTATCAGAGATTGGTCGATGATATCAAGGCAATCATGGCCGAGACGAAGTCTACGTACAATATGCTTTATAACTTCATAAGTCTAATCGTCGAAAGCCACGATAAAAACTAGAACTCTGAAAAGGTACATATAATTTCTTTACTATTAGTTACTCCTAGTCCGTGCATGGTTGGTCCATGATCATATCACGTTATCATAATATTCTTCACGAAGTATATGAGTAAGAACTTGGGACTTAGTATATAGGTCTGAAGATGCCATCAACAAATATGTCTGTTATGTCTCATCTAGACAAAAGATTTCGAGGCTTTTCTCCGGGATTATCAGAGATGGGTCGATGATATAAGGAAATCATGGCCGAGATGAAGTCTACGTACAATATGCTTTATAACTTCACAAGTCTAATCGTCGAAAGCCACAAAATAAACGAGAACTTTCTTTACTATTAGTTATTCCTAGTTCGTGCATGGTCGGTCCATGATCATGTCACATTGCAATAATATTCTTCACGAGGTATATGAGCAAGAACTTGGGACTTGGTATATAGGCCCGAAGATGCCATTGATAGATATGTCTGTTATGTCTCATCTAGATCGAAGATTTCGAGGCTTTTCTTGGGAGATTATCGGAGATTCGTCGATGATATCCAGGCAATAATGGCCGAGACGAAGTCTACATACAATATGCTTTATAACTTCATAAGTCTAATCGTCGAAAGCCACGATATAAACTCAAACTGTGAAAAGGTACATATAATTTCTTTACTATTAGTTACTCTTAATCCGTGCATGGTCGGTCCATGATCATATCACGTTATTATAATATTCTTCACGAAGTATATGCGTAAGAACTTGGGACTTGGTATATAGGTTCGAAGATGCCATCAACAAATATGTCTGTTATGTCTCATCTAGACCGAAGATTTCGAGGCTTTTCTCCGATATTACCAGAAATTGGTCGATGATATAAGGAAATCATGGCCGAGATGAAGTCTACGTACAATATGCTTTATAATTTCACAAGTCTAATCGTCGAAAGCCACAATATAAGAAAGAACTTTCTTTACTATTAGTTACTCTTAGTTCGTGCATGGTCGGTCCATGATCATGTCACATTGCCATAATATTCTTCACGAAGTATATGAGCAAGAACTTGGGACTTGGTATATAGGTCCGAATATGTCATCGAAAGATATGTTATTTATGTCTCCTCTAGATCGAAGATTTCGAGGCTTTTCTCGGGGGATTATCAGAGATTGGTCGATGATATCAAGGCAATCAGGGCCGAGACGAAGTCTACGTACAATATGATGTATAACTTCACCAGTCTAATCGTCGAAAGCCATGATATAAACTCGAACTGTGAAAAGATATATATAATTTCTTTACTATTAGTTACTCCTAGTCCGCGCATAGTTCGTCCATGATCATATCACGTTATCATAATATTCTTCACGAAGTATATGAGTAAGAAGTTGGGACTTGGTATATAGGTCCGAAGATGCCATCAACAAATATGTCTGTTATGTCTCATCTAGACCGAAGATTTCGAGGCTTTTCTCCGATATTACCAGAAATTGGTCGATGATATAAGGAAATCATGGCCGAGATGAAGTCTACGTACAATATGCTTTATAATTTCACAAGTCTAATCGTCGAAAGCCACGATATAAGCGAGAACTTTCTTTACTATTAGTTACTCCTAGTTCGTGCATGGTCGGTCCATGATCATGTCACATTGCCATAATATTCTTCACGAAGTACATGAGATAGAACTTGAGACTTGGTATATAGGTCCGAAGATGCCATCGACAGATATGTCTGTTATGTCTCACCTAGATCAAAGATTTTGAGGCTTTTCTGGGGGGATTATCGGAGATTGGTCGATGATATCAAGGCAATCATGGTCGAGACAAAGTCTACGTACAATATGCTTTATAACTTCGGAAGTCTAATTGTCAAAAGCCACGATATGAACTCGAACTGTGAAAAGGTACATATAATTTCTTTACTATTAGTTACTCCTAATCCGTGCATGGTCGGTCCATGACCATATCACGTTATTATAATATTCTTCACGAAGTATATGAGTAAGAACCTGGGACTTGGTATATAGGTCCGAAGATGCCATCAACAAATATGTCTGTTATGTCTCATCTAGATCGAAGATTTCGAGGCGTTTCTCCGGGATTATCAGAGATTGGTCGATGATATAAAGAAATCATGATCGAGATGAAGTCTAAGTACAATATGCTTTATAACTTCACAAGTCTAATCGTCGAAAGCCACAAAATAAACGAGAACATTCTTCACTATTAGTTACTCCTAGTTCGTGCATGGTCGGTCCATGATCATGTCACATTGCTATAATATTCTTCACGAAGTATATGAGCAAGAACTTGGGACTTGGTATATAGGTCGGAAGATGCCATCGACAGATATGTCTGTTATGTCTCATCTAGATCGAAGATTTCGAGACTTTTCTTAGGGGATTATCCGAGATTCGTCGATGATATCGAGGCAATCATGGCCGAGACGAAGTCTACGTACAATATGCTTTATAACTTTATAAGTCTAATCGTCGAAAGCCACGATATAAACTCGAACTGTGAAAAGGTACATATAATTTCTTTACTATTAGTTACTCTTAATCCGTACATAGACGGTCTGTGATCATATCACGTTATTATAATATTCTTCACGAAGTATATGAGTAAGAACTTGGGACTTGGTGTATAGGTCCGAAGATGCCATCAACAAATGTGTGTTATGTCTCATCTAGACCGAAGATTTCGAGGCTTTTCTCCGGGATTATCAGAGATTAGTCAATGATATAAGGAAATCATGATCGAGATGAAGTCTACGTACAATATGCTTTATAACTTCACAAGTCTAATCGTCGAAAGCCACAATATAAGCGAGAACTTTCTTTACTATTAGTTACTCCTAGTTCGTGCATGGTCGGTTCATGATCATGTCACATTGCCATAATATTCTTCACGAAGTATATGAGCAAGAACTTGAGACTTGGTATATAGGTCCGAAGATGCCATCGACAAATATGTGTGTTATGTCTCATCTAGATCGAAGATTTTGAGGCTTTTCTTGGGGGGTTATCGGAGATTGGTCGATGATATCGAGCCAGTCATGGTCGAGACGAAGTCTACGTACAATATGCTTTATAACTTCATAAGTCTAATTGTCGAAAGCGACGATATGAACTCGAACTGTGAAAAGGTACATATAATTTCTTTACTATTAGTTACTCCTAATCCGTGCATGGTCGGTCCATGATCATATCACGTTATTATAATATTCTTCACGAAGTATATGGGTAAGAACCTGGGACTTGGTATATCGGTCCGAAGATGCCATCAACAAATATGTCTGTTATGTCTCATCTAGACCGAAGATTTCGAGGCTTTTCCCTGGATTATCAGAGATTGGTCGATGATATAAAGAAATCATGACCGAGATGAAGTCTAAGTACAATATGCTTTATAACTTCACAAGTCTAATCGTCGAAAGCCACAAAATAAACGAGAAATTTCTTTACTATTAGTTACTCCTAGTTCGTGCATGGTCGGTCCATGATCATGTCACATTGCCATAATATTCTTCACGAAGTATATGAGCAAGAACTTGGAAATTGGTATATAGGTCCGAAGATGCCATCGACAGATATGTGTGTTATGTCTAATCTAGATCGAAGATTTCGAGGCTTTTCTTGGGGGATTATCCGAGATTCGTCGATAATATCGAGGCAATCATGGCCGAGACGAAGTCTACGTACAATATGCTTTATAACTTCATAAGTCTAATCGTCGAAAGCCACGATATAAACTCGAATTGTGAAAAGGTACATATAATTTCTTTACTATTAGTTACTCTTAATCCGTGCATGGTCGGTCCATGATCATATCACGTTATTATAATATTCTTCACGAAGTATATGGGTAAGAACCTGGGACTTGGTATATCGGTCCGAAGATGCCATCAACAAATATGTCTGTTATGTCTCATCTAGACCGAAGATTTCGAGGCTTTTCCCTGGATTATCAGAGATTGGTCGATGATATAAAGAAATCATGACCGAGATGAAGTCTAAGTACAATATGCTTTATAACTTCACAAGTCTAATCGTCGAAAGCCACAAAATAAACGCGAAATTTCTTTACTATTAGTTACTCCTAGTTCGTGCATGGTCGGTCCATGATCATGTCACATTGCCATAATATTCTTCACGAAGTATATGAGCAAGAACTTGGAAATTGGTATATAGGTCCGAAGATGCCATCGACAGATATGTGTGTTATGTCTAATCTAGATCGAAGATTTCGAGGCTTTTCTTGGGGGATTATCCGAGATTCGTCGATGATATCGAGGCAATCATGGCCGAGACGAAGTCTACGTACAATATGCTTTATAAATTCATAAGTCTAATCGTTGAAAGCCACGATATAACCTCGAACTGTGAAAAGGTACATATAATTACTTTACTATTAGTTACTCCTAGTCCGTGCATGGTTGGTCCATGATCATATCACGGTATCATAATATTCTTCACGAAGTATATGAGTAAGAACTTGGGACTTAGTATATAGGTCTGAAGATGCCATCAACAAATATGTCTGTTATGTCTCATCTAGACCGAAGATTTCGAGGCTTTTCTCCGGGATTATCAGAGATGGGTCGATGATATAAGGAAATCATGGCCGAGATGAAGTCTACGTACAATATGCTTTATAACTTCACAAGTCTAATCGTGGAAAGCCACAAAATAAACGAGAACTTTCTTTACTATTAGTTATTCCTAGTTCGTGCATGGTCGGTCCATGATCATGTCACATTGCAATAATATTCTTCACGAAGTATATGAGCAAGAACTTGGAACTTGGTATATAGGCCCGAAGATGCCATCGACAGATATGTGTGTTATGTCTCATCTAGATCGAAGATTTCGAGGCTTTTCTTGGGGGATTATCCGAGATTCGTCGATGATATCAAGGCAATAATGGCCGAGACGAAGTCTACGTACAATATGCTTTATAACTTCATAAGTCTAATCGTCGAAAGCCACGATATAAATTCGAACTGTGAAAAGGAGCATATAATTTCTTTACTATTAGTTACTCCTAATCCGTCCATGGTCGGTCCATGATCATATCACGTTATTATAATATTCTTCACGAAGTATATGAGTAATAACTTAGGACTTGGTATATAGGTCCAAAGATGACATCAACAAATATGTCTGTTATGTCTCATCTAGACCGAAGATTTCGAGGCTTTTCTCCGGGATTATCAGAGATTGGTCGATGATATAAGGAAATCATGACCGAGATGAAGTCTAAGTGCAATATGCTTTATAACTTCACAAGTCTAATCGTCGAAAGCCACAATATAAGCGAGAACTTTCTTTACTATTAGTTACTCTTAGTTCGTGCATGGTCGGTCCATGATCATGTCACATTGCCAGAATATTCTTCAAGAAGTATATGAGCAAGAACTTGGGACTTGGTATATAGGTCCGAATATGTCATCGACAAATATGTTATTTATGTCTCCTCTAGATCGAAGATTTCGAGGCTTTTCTCGGGGGATTATCGAGATTGGTCGATGATATCAAGGCAATCATGGCCGAGACGAAGTCTACGTACAATATGCTTTATAACTTCATAAGTCCAATCGTCGAAAGCCACGATATAAACTCGAACTGTGAAAAGGTACATATAATTTCTTTACTATTAGTTACTCTTAGTCCGTGCATGGTTGGTCCATGATCATATCACGTTATCATAATATTCTTCACGAAGTATATGAGTAAGAACTTGGGACTCGGTATATAGGTCTGAAGATCCTATCAACAAATATGTCTGTTATGTCTCATCTAGACCAAAGATTTCGAGGCTTTTCTCCAGGATTATCAGAGATAGGTCGATGATATAAGGAAATCATGGCCGAGATGAAGTCTACGTACAATATGCTTTATAACTTCACAAGTCTAATCGTCGAAAGCCACAAAATAAACGAGAACTTTCTTTACTATTAGTTACTCCTAGTTCGTGCATGGTCGGTCCATGATCATGTCACATTGCAATAATATTCTTCACGAAGTATATGAGCAAGAACTTGGGACTTGGTATATATGTCCGAAGATGTCATCGACAGATATGTTATTTATGTCTCCTCTAGACCGAAGATTTCGAGACTTTTCTCGGGGGATTATCAGAGATTGGTCGATGATATCAAGACAATCATGGCCGAGACGAAGTCTATGTACAATATGCTTTATAACTTCATAAGTCTAATCGTCGAAAGCCACGATATAAACTCGAACTCTGAAAAGGTACATATAATTTCTTTACTATTAGCTACTCCTAGTCCGTTCATGGTTGGTCCATGATCATATCACGTTATCATAATATTCTTCACGAAGTATATGAGTAAGAACTTCGGACTTGGTATATAGGTCTTAAGATGCCATCAACAAATATGTCTGTTATGTCTCATCTACACCGAAGATTTCGAGGCTTTTCTCCGGGATTATCAGAGATTGGTCGATGATATCAAGGCAATCATGGCCGAGACGAAGTCTACGTACAATATGCTTTATAACTTCATAAGTCTAATCGTCGAAAGCCACGATATAAAATCGAACTGTGAAAATGTACATATAATTTCTTTACTATTAGTTACTCCTAGTCCGTGCATGGTCGGTTCATGATCATATCACGTTATCATAGTATTCTTTACGAAGTATATGAGTAAGAACTTTGGACTTGGTATATACGTCCGACGATGCCATCAACAGATATGTTTGTTATGTCTCATCTAGACCGAAGAGTTCGAAGCTTTTCTACGGGATTATCAGAGATTGGTCGATGATATAAGGAAATCATGGCCGGGATGAAGTCTACGTACAATATGCTTTATAACTTCACGAGTCTAATTATCGAAAGCCACAATATAAGCGAGAACTTTCTTTACTATTAGTTACTCCTAGTTCGTGCATGGTCGGTCCATGATCGTGTCACATTGCCATAATATTCTTCACGAAGTATATGGGCAAGAACTTAGGACTTGGTATACAGGTCCGAAGATGCCATCGGCAGATATGCATGTTATGTCTCATCTAGGTCGAAGATTTCGAGGCTTTTCTTGGGGGATTATCAGAGATTGGTCGATGATATAAGGAAATCATGGCCGGGATGAAGTCTACGTACAATATGCTTTATAACTTCACGAGTCTAATTATCGAAAGCCACAATATAAGCGAAAACTTTCTTTACTATTAGTTACTCCTAGTTCGTGCATGGTCGGTCCATGATCCTGTCACATTGCCATAATATTCTTCACGAAGTATATGAGCAAGAACTTTGGACTTGGTATACAGGTCCGAAGATGCCATCGGCAGATATGCATGTTATGTCTCATCTATGTCGAAGATTTCGAGGCTTTTCTTGGGGGATTATCAGAGATTGATCGATGATATCAAGACAATCATGGCCGAGATGAAGTCTACGTAAAATATGCTTTATAACTTCAAAACTCTAATTGTCGAAAGCCACGATATAAGCTTGAACTGTGAAAAGGTACATATAATTCCTTTACTATTAGTTATTCCTAGTTTGTGCATGGTCGGTCCATGATCATATCACGTTATCATAATATTCTTCACGAAGTATATGATCAAGAATTTGGAACTTGGTATATAGGTCCGAAGATGCCATCGCCAAATATGTCTATTATGTCTCATCTAGACCGAAGATTTCAATGCTTTTCTTGAGGGATTATCGGAGATTGGTCGATAATATCGAGGAAATCATGGCCAAGATGAAGTCTACGTGCAATATGCTTTATAACTGCACAAGTCTAATCGTCGAATGCCATGATATAGGCTAGAACTGTGAAAACGTACATAAAATTTCTTTACTATTAGTTACTGCTAATTCATTCATGGTCGGTCCATGATCATATCACATTGCCATAATATTCTTCACGAGTGTATGGTCAAGAACTTGATAAATCTTTATTTAAATAGTGCAGTAAGTTACTCGCCGAATGAATTGAAAGTGATACAAATCAATTTTCTGTTCAAGGCACTACGTAAACAGATCAAGCATATCTAAGTAGATCGTAAGACTTGTATTCACCAAGCCATGGGCCCTAGGTATAACAAAACGGTGAAAATGTAGTAGAAAATATTATGTTGTAATTATTAAGAGTAATATGGTAATTAATTTGAATATTTAGATAAATTTAGTACTAAACCAAACTGATAGTGAAATCTGAATGATGATGCATGCAAGCAAATCGGACAAAAAATGCTAGCTGGTATTATCAGAGTTAATTATATTTTTAGTGTTTGGACCTTCACTAGGTGTTTTATTATTTGTAGACTTTCATGATCACTTGATTGTATGCAAGGACCTATAGCTATTCATCAAAGGATCTCGAGTTGTTTAAGTGTGGCATTAAAATTAGAGAAATTAGATGTGTCACCCCATTTTTTCTTGCAGTTTTCAATAATATATTTAGTTATTTATATTTTGAAATATGAATAGAATATATTTTAATGTGACTTGTGAATTTTGAAAAATGTTTCTAAAATATATCTAAGAGAGAGCGTGAAATATTTAATTATTTTTTTTTTTTCTATATTGTAATTGTCTTAAGACAATTATGAACTTAGAAGGATAAAGGAAATAACTAAATTCAAATAACTAATCTTCTAATCCCATCGATCATAATCTTCAAGTCTCCCATTCAAAGTAGATGCAAGGTAACTGCTTCATGATTCCTTTAAAGAGGAGGAACAATAGAATGGTTTTTCTAAAAGCCGTATGGACTACAATGTTAGAACAGCTACGATCGAATCATATGGGACAGGAGCTATCATTCTGGACATCAAATAGACGCGGACAATTCTTTGTCAGTACGGTCTGATTCTCATTGGATATAATCCCAAATATTGTTAATTGATATTTTTAATGGTTACGGTGAAGTGTCTGTTCTTTGTTGAGTATTTGTATGACAATACCATCCATTGACATAAGAAGGGGAATTTTCAATTCTGTGGTGCATAATCTTGTCTATCATCCGTGACGGTCAGCTTTATTTATGGCTAGCTAACAAAAGCAATTCAATCTGCATGTTATCCATTAAGAAAAGCTCTTCACCAGCCACCGGTAGTAGCACATTGTTAACAGGCTCTCATTTTCTATACAATCTGGACTTATTTTTCTATCTAGTTTTAAACCTCATTATTTGATCATACACTGGATTCGTTGTGAGCTGGCTCTCGTTTTGATGAAAGATGGAGGTATTTTGGGATTCGAAAATGACGCAAGAGAAGTAATCAAACTTCTCCAAGGAGGTATGAAAAATTACAGGTCCTCTCAATTATCAGAATGTCTGGTATTAGCAAGACTATGAATAAAGTAAGAATAATATATAGTAACGTGTAGATTCAATTAAAAAGAGAGAAGAAGAAGAAAAAAGAGAGGAGAAAAAGAGACGAAGAAACCCTAGAGAATGAATAACTGTTCAATACAAAAACCCATACTACAAAACGTGTATATATATATATATATATATATATATATATATATATATATATATAAGAAACCTAACATAACGACCACGGCCAAATTTTAAAACCTTCTTAGAAAAACGTCGTCGTTACGACTAAACCTATTAAAGTGAAAATTTACATTTAACGCACGTCTAATAAAGTAAAATAAAATTTGATACTTTAATGGGGTCAAAATTTTACTAAGGGCCAATAAAATTGTCCGTTAGGCTTTAGACTCAATTATTAAATCAAATGCACCTTTTAATTACTATTGGGCCATTATAATTAGTCCATTGGGCTGGGAGCCCATTTCATATTCTATTGGGGTCAATCCATCCCATCTTAATCCAAGTTAATGCTAAATAAGCCAGATTACCTGTCAAATTCAACTTTGGAAAAAAAAAAAAAAGTGGGGTTTTGTCTCTTAAGAAATTTTCTTCAACTCAATTTCTCCCTCCCACGTCTCTCTCTCACTCCGTCTCGAATTTCTCAAACTCAACTATAGATCACTATCACAACTCACTTAACTTCTCACCTCAAGAGAATCCTCCTAGGTTCACCTGCAATTCACTCACAAATCTTCCTCAATCCCTCTCAAAGCACACCACTCTCAGCATTAAGGAATTCAATAGCAATCGAAGTTCCATCCCTTCAAGCATACAACCCTCAACGCAACCAAAAAAAAAAAAAGAGGTTGATTACATGGGTATTGAATGTTATTAGTGTATGATAAGTTGATAGAAATGTTAAAAATTAACAACCTTTGATCTCGTAACACCACATCACTTTTCTTAATCACATTATTTAACTATATTGCTATATAGATTTACACATTGTCAAACAAATCATTTCTTTGTTATATTTATTTTTTTTCCTAAATTTCATACATTTAATTTCTTAAACACGTCGGCCAAGATCATGCCCTTGTAGAGCATGGTCGGATCCCCTAAAAGACCCAACTTACACGAGTTTAGAGAAAATTTCCTAGGACACTTTTTGTTGGGAATGGAAGGTTGATACAACAAAATTGGTCTTCAAGAATTTGCAACACAAACTTGAATAACCTGTATCTCGTGGAACACTGTTCTACAAGTGATATTTGAGCATTCTCGTGATTGAGATGCTTAACGACCTCAACACAAATAGTTTTAACAAATTTACAAGCCTTACACCGGATTGCACAAACACAAATGAAATCCAGAAATAAAAGCATGAAGAACTTTGAGAAATCTATGTTTAATATATGTTTTAATTCTCCTCATAATGGAATCCATGGAATGTGGTATCTTATTGTAGCCTCGAACGTAACGATAATAAGTTTTTCCTTTTATTGGAACCTTTGTGTTGTAGTGGAAAAATGAATATGTCAACTTTATTTTACTAACATGAGATTGACAATAAAAGTATGTTGAGTGAGCTCGACACGTACTATTTTCCAAATTTATAATATCTTTTGATATATAATAAATTGTATTTTGAATTTGAATTTTCAAGTAGAGATTAGAGATTGTTTCACTTTTTTTATTATTTTTTTGATATCTTATCTGTGGATTTCTTTTTTCTATTAAAAAGGATTTTTTTTTTAATTATTCAATACGAAACGACAACTTAATTTAAAACTAATAATAACAAAAAAATCAAGTACAAGTAGTCCCAAACCCTAGTTTTCACAAAGGGAAACTCTGAAATACGTCTCATCCTAAAGAAAACACATCTAACAATCTTTTTCTCTACACAAAGCAATGAAAATCATGCAGAAATTCTGCATTGAAGAAGAAAACAAATCATTTAGAGAGAGTTCGGACTTAGAGAGAGACACACCCTAGAGTGTGTGTAAAGCCGTGTTGATAAGCCCAATTCAAGGTCCATCTAATAAACTTAGTGATGGCAACGGGTCGGGCATACCCAAACTCGAACTGTGATGCCGAACCGAACCGAACCGTGGGTAATTCGGGTCGGGTCGGTTTTCAAATCCGAACGGATACTCGTTTACCCGATTTCTTTTTTTTCTGCATAGGAATCTGATAATACAATTATTGAATCAAAAATGGAGAAAGAAAATAAGTCACAAAGATTTGAATATCAACAACAAAACTGGTCACCGATTGGGAAATAGGTAAACTTCTTTGCCAAATAAACACTTGAGATACTCGACAACCCAAAACATCAAAACAAGAGGCAGAGAAACAAGCATACACTGAAGAATAGTAGCACTTAAAACAATGCAAGAGAGGAAAGAGATAAGCATCTAGGAACATAAGAGCACGTCCTAACCGGAAATAAGAATCTCACCACATAAAATAATATAATTTTATTTATTTAAAATTTTTCCCAGAAAAAAAAAATTGCAGGTATTCGGTTCGGGTTCGGGTACACCTCTAAAATCCATATCCAACCCATATCCCTTCGGGTTTTCTTATCGAAAACCATATCCGATCCGTTGATCCGTCGGTTCGGATTTTTCCGACCCATTCGGTTCTGGTACCCGCAGTTTTTGGGTTTTGCGGGCCGTTTTGCCGCCTCCAAACAAACTTGAAGTAGATCAACGGCTGCGTAGAAAGTGTTGACGGAAACGCGATTCTTCAAAATGAAAGCACGTTCCATTCTTGATCTTGACTGTGGACTGGGTATTGAGGCCCAAATGCTGGAATTCTCTTCTGGCTTTCTCTATGGACTTCTAATAGGGCTGGAATGGGCTATGCTGATGGGCTTGTTTGATCTTGGGAGATACTGGAAGAGATTCCTTTTTTTTCCCCGAATGTTTAGAAGAGATTCTTTAACATCATTTTTTGACACATTCTTTCAAAAAAAAAAAAAAAAAAAAAAAGAAGAGAGAACACTTGCTCTATTAGTTAACCTATTTCGACCGGCAAGTGCCATTAAGGTGGGGCTTTCAATCAAGATATCTCAATGAGACATTAGTCTAGTCTGTTCTCGGGTTCTTAAATCAAGAGTGGAATTATAAATCTTTTTTTTTTTTTTAAGTGAATCTATTTTTATTACAATTTCTTTATCAATGCAAGTACCATGAATGACTGTCTATAAAAATAAATTAAAACTCAATTCATGAGAAATTAAAGTTAGTCTAAGATTGTAACTAACCCGTCGACCTTCTTGCTAATAAAAAGTTAAATTATGTAACCTGTAAATTTTTCCTATAATTTCTGAAGACCAATCTGTCTTGATCTGTACATTGTGCATTACCAAAATCTTTGAAATTTACTCCATCGAACATTTAACTGTGCAAAAGATGCCAATGAAATTCTACATGCCCCCCCATGTGCATATGCCATTATCTTCAGCACCGCAATGTTATTTCATATTTGTCTCGGTTCACCGTGCTTGGCCGAATCTAAAAGTTAGTGCATGATGGGTGTACAATTTTTCAACTATTTTCTTTTAATTTTTTTGAATAAAGTGTGCTTAAAATTAAAAGAAAAATAAACTATGTATCGTAACCAAAATTATAGTTGAGAATGCGATTTTCATAAAAAAAATTAATTCAAGCATACGACAATGTTAGTTAATATTTTAACTGATCACATGCTTATGTATCAGTTCAATTCTTTACTGAGTAATAAAGAGATAGTAAAATACATATATATATTATTATTTTATTATTTTATATAAATAAAGTGAAAATGTGACACGACACGTCAAATATATCAATTATAAATGGAAAATTTAAATATGCTACTAAGGTTACCTTAAAAATAAATATATGATGAAGTGTCTACAAGTGGCGCAGGGCGTGAAGGAGGGATTTCATTTTCAACAAATTCTGGACAGATAGCATTAGTGATCCGTCTCCTTTCTTTGGATGCTTCACTTTGCATCATCTTTTTTGCTTCAAAGAATTTAACTTTCTTTTTAACTATTATTTTGATCATAGAAAAAGTTTGAGATGCTAGAGATTAATCAGTATTAATTCTTTTAAATGATTGATGATAGGCAAAAGAACCTTTAAATATTTAATTAAACAAATTAATTCGTAAATAGAAAAGCATGAACAAAGTTGGGAATTATGCATCAAGGGGTGAACTTGAACACGCACACGCACACGCACACGCACCCGCTTCGTTGGGAATTATACTTTTTTTTTTTTTGGCTTTTTTGCTATACATAAATTTTATTATATTATAATTTTCAAAATTTTGTTCAATCCAATATAAAATTCTGGATTTGTGGGAAATTGTATTTCCCAAGTCCCAAGACACATATTACCTCGACATTGAATGTGATAGCTTCGATATGCTCCAATGCTGGTATGAGCACGTGTCTTGGAGGCATATAGACTTAAGACATGCTCATGTGAATACTATGTAGAACAGAAATTCGTCTATATTTTCGTCACATGGATTACGAACTATATGTTAATGACAAAGATGTTTATTTAGAAATACTACTAGCTAGCTAGATGGTAAACCAACACAATCACTACTTCCTTCTTGATCTTGATCATAATCATCATCAAAAGAAATCTCAGGCCGACCCTTCTTCTTGAAATAATATTTGGGTTTCTTTTTCCTCCGAAACACAGCGCAAACAAACCACTCTCCTCCCACCTGCAGAACACAAGATCGGTTGTCGATTATCATCTCCATTATGAACAAGGAACAATAATCTCATCGTCCTCCCACAACGCTGACGTGGCACTATCACGTATTTTTTTACGATGATGACGTAACACTATCATATCATCGTTATTTATTTGATGAAAATAATAATGTGACAGTCACTTATCAGTCTAATATAACAGTGCCACGTCAGCACGATCATATGATTTGTCCAGGGCAATGAAAAATCATATCATCATATACATGTGTATACCGATGATGTCGTCCCCACGAGGAAGTATTGATGCATAATCCAACGAGTTTTTGTGCACTTGTCTTTGTAGAATATGAGGGTTTTCTTCATCCCAATCGTTTGGTTATAAACTGAGATTTTCTTATCTTTTCCAATTGCTTTCCAGTACCCACTACCAGCACTCACTCCACCACCTGACTCGTACTTCAAATCCATCCTCGTTTTGCTGAAGAAATATCTCTTCTCTCTCACCTCACCTAATTTGTTACATAAATCACAACAAACACCCAAACAAGAATACACATTAATTAATCTTCCGTGAGATTTAGAGGTAGCCCTGACGCTAAATAACCTAGACGACTTTCAAAAGACTCTCAATTTAAACTTTTTTCTTTTCTTTTCTTTTTTTTTTTAATACAAAAAGCCTCCAAACATCGAACTCTACATAGAAAGAGTTCAAAAATATCAAATTTTGCCTAAAACCTCCCAAAATCTCAGAGCTAGCCATGTTGATGGATCAAATCACGTGACACTAGTGATCCAATCAATACAGGTCGTAAATAAAATTGTTGTAATATATAGTAATAGTACTAGAAAATACATGCAGGTCGAGCACTTCTGTTCTCCTCCCGATGTGGAGAGACAGTATTGACGATTGTATTCATTCGATCAATATTCAACTGTCACGTCAGTAATGAGAAGAAGCACAGTGATACGTGATCATAGAGCAATGGTAATTACCTGGCAAATCCCAAGGACTAGTTTCGAAAACGTCGAATTCAGGTATAACATTAGCTGGCAATTGCAGAGAATAGACCTTTCTCTTCAAGTAGTGAAGAACAACTTCTTCATCAGTGGGATAGAATCTAAACCCAACCGGAATTTGAGAGGTTGCCTGTTTAGCCATCTCCATTACCACAATATAGATCCTTAATAGTTATTTATTTATGAACCCATTTTTCCGAAATTAATGACTCGGAGAGTCTAAACTTGAAAAAACTGTGAAGTTGGGATGAGATTATATACACATCATAGGGAATGGATGCGAGAAAGGGGATAAGAAAGTCCAATGCCTATGTCCTATTATGTATTCTGA
Organism: Jasminum sambac; assembly: GCA_018223645.1. Taxonomy (NCBI): domain Eukaryota; kingdom Viridiplantae; phylum Streptophyta; class Magnoliopsida; order Lamiales; family Oleaceae; genus Jasminum; species Jasminum sambac. The sequence goes on from CP073643.1 coordinate 18,956,230, forward strand.
ATCCAATTCCTTCCTTAACATGTAGTTTTTTAATTTTGACCAATTTTGATGGTCCATTCGAAAAATGGTCCTACCCATTTCTAACGGGATCAGAATTTTCAATAAATATTTTAACATAATGTACTAGTCTAATATATTGTCTACAAAAGTATTTATTCTTGCACCACAAATTTTTTTTCCCCTTATTCTATAATACTTGTAAAATGACATAAAACAAATTAAGATTGAGCTTGTTTCTAGTTCCCGTGTAAGATACCATATCCAATAGAGATAAAATATATATATATATATATATATATATATATATAAATATCTGAGGCCCCCCCCCCACCCACATTCAGGGAGAGGAGGGCTGTCTCATTAGGTATAGTACCCTACACTAGTATCGGATCAATGGTGATTAAGATGCAGCTAAATATGACCGTTAGCAGGCTTACACCCAGGCACGTGTATTTTAGTTAACAAATCAAGAGTGTATGTCCGTTGATGCAATAAGATACCATCCATTGATTAGACTATTTGAATTCTATTTTGTCTCAAATTCTGAGGCCAAATGTCGTTGTAAGCTTTTAGTTTCATCCTCATCCTCACATGTAACATCCACATCATCAACATATGGGGGCAGACGTAGCCAGGGGTTTGAGTGTGCTCTAACCTACTAGAGAAAATATATAGTGTTCAGATTTGCATAATTCTTAGTTGAACATGGATGGTCTGGTGGTAGGACTCTGGAGTTTCATGACTAAGATCAGCGGTTCAAATCTTGGCATTAACATTACGCTTTCCTTTTCTCCACATCTATATCTATATATCTATATATATTAATAAAATGAGCACGTTTTCCCGCTCAAACTATCAATTTTTAGAATTAAAAAATTAATTACAAAATTTCATTTCCTACCCAATCCCTATATATTCGTTTTTTAAGATTAAATGGTATATTTTGAGATAAGCCCAAATCTTTTATCAAAGAAATCTCCCTATATATAAGATTAAATAGTATATTTTGAGATAAGCCCAAATTTTTTATTAAAGAAATCTTACATACACGGGTATTTCCTTCTCATCTTTATCACTAACAGTTCACGCACGTCAATTGAGTATAAGTTTTCCCGTGCAACGCGCGGGTGAAAACACTAGTATTAATAAAATGAGATCATTTTCCCGCCAAAAGTTTTATTTTTATGAATTAAAAAAATAAAATTTAATTGTAAAAGGATAATCACAAATTTGCAACTCAATCTTTCCTTCCTCTTCTAGAATTCGAACTCTTATATATCTCCCATATAATATGAGGTCATTTATTTCATTTTCTGAATTAAAAAAATAAAATTTAATTGTAAAATCACGCTTCGAATAATCACAAATCTGCAACTCTCCCCGTGTAACGCACGGGAGAAAATACTAGTTTCTTTTAACATGTGAATAAGTTGGGTATTAATTTTTTATTTGTAGTTTTTCTAAAATAAAATAACATGCTCCACATTTTTTATTTTACGAAACAATATACTATAAAGTATAAATTTAATCTGTTTATGAATTTCCTACTTTAGGTTCTAAATTTGTAATTGAAACTTATTGTGTATTAAATTTGTAATTCGGTGTTGTGGTCACTGAGAATTATTGGCTTTTTTTGCATCCCATGAAATAAAATGATTAAATTTCCCTGTCAAAAAAATAATAATAATAATAAAAATTGGAATTCGAAATTAATATTGAGAGTTCAATTTTGGAATTGAAATTGATATTTCACGTTTGTCCATCCATGTGATGTGAAATGATTTCAAAGTTGGAATTAATATTACTTTTTTTTAATTAGAACGAATAACACAAACATGTCTTACTACTTTAACAAAAAAAATACGATAATGGATCTTTTAAGTAGTCCAAAATTTTTATTTTTTCAGTTTTAGATATCAACTTATAAGTTAATATATTATATTATAATAACATCAATTTAAATTGTGTATACCCTTATTTTTGTGTTTTCGATAGGCCCATATTTCAACATTTTTAATAACAAACTCTATGTCAACCCACCAGTCTCAAAAATCCTGCATCCGCCTCTGTCAACATATATAGATCAATACAGTAATTTTACCATCTTTGTGTTTCAAAAAAAATTTTATGAGTAGAGTTGCTTTGCTTATTACCAAAATTCTACATAGACTTGGTAAATCTACTCCAAGGTCTTTGAGATTGCTTTAGTACATCGAGTTTGCATACATTTGTAGTATAGGAGCACTTTTCAATACTTAGAGAAGAATCCATATATACCTCATCGACGAGATCTCTACGTAAGAACGTACTCTTTACATCAAACTGAAGAGGTGACCAATCTAGATTAACTGCCAAGGATAAGAGTACTCGTACTGTATTGAGTATGGCAAAAATAACATGACGGTGTAAAAATTAATATCTTGTGATAATCAATTCCATAGAACACACAAGATACGTATGACTTGGAAAGTCTATGTAAGGTCATAAATTGTTAATAAGATATATCTAGTTTTGCTTTCAAGATAATGATCATATCGAGTGGGTAATATATATACTACGCTTAGGTCTTAGAACGTGGTGAGGTGTGATAATTAGGCAACGGGTTATCAAGGTTAGTATATTATTAGAAGGTTCATCACAAAATATAGAATCAAGTTGGGAAAGTATCCAGCTCAAAATTGACCCGGTTATTGTGCTTAAAGTTTAGGTTTGGCGAAGATTTGTGTATAATTAATTAATTATAGTCTTTTTCTCTAAATACATGTCACATTCCATAATTCAATATTTAAATAACAAGCGTAGAGGATTATTTATTTAGTTTGATAAAGTGTACTCTTATACGATACAAAGTTATGTGAAAACCTAAACAGAAATAGATAATATATAGGCTAAATAAAGATGTTCAAACCAGCATGTCCGCAAGAAGAAACCAGTTTACTTATCTTCATAGACTGGCCCATTTAGTTTGATAAAGTGTACTCTTATACGATATAAAGTTATGTGAAAACCTAGACCGAAATAGATAATATATAGGCTAAATAAAGATGTTCAAACCAACATGTGCGCAAGAAGAAACCAGTTGACTTCATCTTCATAGACGGGCTCTATGAGCACATTTGAACTCCAAAAAAAGTAAAAAAAATAAAAAATAAAAATCTACACTTAAGGTATGTTTGGTAAGCCAAATAAGCTAGCTTATAGATTATTCAGAAGCTATAAGGTCCTACTAATTAAATAAGATCCGATTGGTTGGACAAGCTTTTTTGAAAGCTCGAACTTATTTGAAAAGCTTTTTTAACTAGCTTTTCAAATAAGCTCATGAACTTTTCCCTTTTTATTCCATTTTTTACCCCTACAAATTTCTAAAAATATATTTTAAATATTTTTTTTTGTGTAATTTTCTATTTATAAGCTAGCTTATCAGTTATTTTGTCAAATATTTTTATTTATGTTAGCTAACTTATCAGTTATCAGTTATAAATCATAAGTTATCAACTCTCAATTAATTTATTAACTATAAACTAATTTATCAGATATAAGCTAACTTATCAATTAATTCTACCAAATATACCCCTAGCAAATAGAGAAAACAAAATAATTTTATATATCTTAACAAATACTTGTAATAAGCTCAAGATGACTAGTGGCCCAATAAACAAAGAGCCACGTACCACTTGACGTTCCCATCTGGAAGCGAACACTATTATTTCATCATTTTAATGGATGTCATGCTCGGTGAGACACCACTTAAACATGGCCAATGCTATTGTGCCAAACGTGCCTGCGTTGTTTGTTAGGTGAAAAGTAAAAGAAGAGAATGGAGACAGCTTGATTGATTTTTAGATGCTCTTAAGTCTAAATCCGCAGCCTCACTTTTTGTCTCAATTTATCCAATCAAATCAATTCATATACATCAAATATATTAATTTAATAATTATCTTAATTTGATGAAATCACCCAAAAAATTCCCCCCGCCCCACAACAAAAAAAAAAAAAAATCCTCGTGATACAACAGTACAATATTCAGCCATGATCTAGTCCATCCGGGTGGACGAAGCTCCAAATTTGGCCAAAAATTTTGATCGGTCACCACGGGCCATCACAGTGTCCAAAATTTTTTTCAAAATTGCTAGAGCTTCATCTCATCGTGATGAATCCAATAAAATTTTTGAATTTCAAAATGGGCAGAATAGCCAAGAATCAACCGGACGGATGACTATGTATGGCCCACCCGAAGAACAAAACCAGTACTTTCAGTAACTGCGTACAAAATGCTAATAGTGACTTTTCTTTGGAAACTAACCCTTCAAAATATGATTTCAATAATTTTATTTTTTTAATTTTTTTTTCAATCTTAGTCCATATAATGATTAATGAGTTGCTTCAATTGGTTGTGTGGACTAGGATAATGTGAATTGTCCCAATCAACCGTAAATGCAGTTTGTCATTGCAATTTTGGTTCATTCTTCGGATAACTCAACATTCTGAAACACAGGTTAGTAAAAGGGCAATAACTAAACTACTTTGCCCATACACAGAGTAACCTTTTAATTGTGGTGGTGGTGGTGGTGGTGCAAACATTTTGGTCGATTTGATTTTATGTACATCGTGTTGAATCCTATAATAATCTCATCCCATGTTGTATACGCAATTAATCATTGCTGTATCAATTCAGGAATGAGCTTTAAGTAAAAATGACAACTCCGTCTGCGAAAATTGAGGTTTCCCCTCTCCTCGTTCTTCCTCTCCTCGTTCAGATTCAGATGGCTTCTTCGTCACCATATTCGAAACGGCCTCCGTTATTTCTCTAACGAAATCAACAATCACTCCGTCCACGCCCATCAAGTGCTGCATGTACACAGCTTCGGGTACGTTGTTCAACTTCCCATATGTCAACAGAGAGAGCTTCAATTCTTTGATCTTCTTCACTGCCCCGGGATTTCTAAAGATGCCTCGCACCTCCGAAACAATACCCTGTAACCCACCCTCCAAGCACAGCTTCATTGCCTCCTCCAATGAATTCCTTCTTACATCTTGGTATGTCTCGTTTCCCCCGTTCGTCAAGAAAAACACCTATGGTCCAAATCAACTACACGTGTTAGCACATGATATAGCACATGATATAATAAACAGAGACAGTCTTGAAGTTAGGTGATCTAAGCCACAGCACTCCAAATCTAGTGCACCAGATCCTGTGCAAGAAGCTGATGTGGCATGTCAACTTGCAACTCAAAAGTGCCACATCAGTTGATTGCAATTCAATAAACGGCCTCAAATTTCAAAACTGATATTTAAAAAGATTAAATATCAAATTTCGATTAGGGCCCACAAAATCTCAAGGCCGACTCTGGGTGTAAAAGGTGCACTCACGGGGTATGTGTTTTGAAGTTTCTTGACCGTCAGAGCAGCATCGGGTTGGAAGCTGGAGAAGATGATGGGTCTATGGTTGGCATTTTCGATCACGACTTGGAGAATCGATTGGAGTACGTTGACGAGATATTCTTCTTGATATATGACGTGATCATCGAACTTGAGTTCGATGTTGAATCCAAGAGAAGGATTTACTTTGTGAAAGACTTCTTGTAGGGTGCAGAGATAATCGTCGGCTTCGACATTCCAGTCGATGATGTTGCCGTCTTTTGTTTTCCTTAACAGAGTTTTTCCGACCTCGCCGGAGCCCCTTTGGATCCCGTAGGTAAGGAACTCCGACAAGGTTAATTCGGTCACTCGCTTCTCGTATATTGTACCCTGAGATTGAAAACAAATGTCACATCTCCAAATCTCTTAAATTTTCAAAAACAAAATAAAAATTTCAGCACAAAGAAACAGAACAAATAGAGTAAAGAACTTACCTTTTCTTCGGATAAAATGAAGTTGTCGTGAAAAACTATGGGACAGCCATCTTTCGTGACCTGAGAGAAATTAATCAAACGGGATATTAATGGTAAATTCAATTTTTTTTACTACCATTTTGAATTTTAACAGGATGAAGACAAAAATTCATGTCATTTTCTGGGTAATTTCCTAATTCGGAGGAAAAACCGGTTTGGCGTACGCGGCGACCGTACGATGCCACCGCCGCCGTCAGACTTGAAGAAAAGTTTAAATCACAGAAATTAATTCTCTCCGGCAATGGACGCCGGAAAAGTCGCCGGAAAGGGTATAATTATAAATTATTGTAATTATATTATTTACCTGAACGTCAAACTCGATGAAATCGACGGGGAAATTTCCGGCGGTATTGAATGAAAGAATTGTATTCTCTTTAACGGCCTTCATTCTCCGATCTGTTGACTGCAATAAATTCATCCCATTTCCCCGATGCCCAATCACCATAAATTTTGGCAGTTTAAACGAAGCTCTTCCAACTTCCCCTGCAAAAATTACATAACAAAATCAGAATAATCAAAAACCCACAGGAAAAATCTCATGAAATTAATAAAAATAAAACTCAAATCAAATTAACGTACCAGTAGAAAATCTGGTGGAGTAAATGGAGAAGGAAGAATTCGCCGGAACATGATCAAGATTTGGGACGTCGGAAACGTGAACGGCCTTGAGAGCCATTATCGTGATTAGAGAAGGGTGAGAAATGGAGGATTGACACGGAGAGGATAAGATGGGAAATCTTGAAAAGCCGAGCAACGGGGAATTTGGGACGGGGTATTTAAGCAGCATTGGATCGTTCAAGAAGAAACCCCGTAAGGATCTTCGCGGTCGAATATTCGGTCGGCAGAAATCGTCATATGCTTTTGGATATTCTTTTTAGTGTTTCATTAAATAAGAAATTTGTTGAGAAATCCATAAACACGTTTAAAAATCCTGTTTGTGTTAATCTTTTCCTTTCCCATTTTTGACTAAAATTTTACTGTTATGTAAAATTATTAATCTTATTGTTTACATGATATTTGTGATTTTACGGTGTCGTGATATTTTAAAATTTCTTTAATTTTTAATATAAATTTTTAAATTTTGATTATTATTTATAAATACATGCAATTCATTTTCATAATAATTTTTCTCGCCTCCGCAAAATGAATTATGTGATTCAGGCACTATGAGGTGAACTCATATTTTTAATTCCTTTTCTCCCATATAAAAATTCAAATATTTTTTTATATAGTAGTAACACGTACACTTGCTATAACTAGGGGTGCCAATTAAACTAAATAGATCGTGAGTTCATTCATTTAGTTAGTTCGACTTGTCAAAAGTTCGTATTTGACTCTTGTAAACAATAATTTGGACTTGGATTGAGTAAAAAACTTGAAAGTTAGACAATATGGATTAGTTTCATAAAGTTCGCAAACCAGTTTGTTCAGGCTTCTGAACAAACCAAATGGGCAAGCAAGCTCGTATAAGGCTTGTATGGTTTAATGGTCAAATAATTTTTTTAATGTTTTTTTGGTTTGTTTAAACCTGTAATATTCTTTTTCACTTCAAAAATTTTATTTTTATTGTTTCATTTCGTCATTGTAATTTTCACACGAAAAAAAAGAAAGAAAAAGTTCAACGGGATTGGATTGATTCTGTGGGCAGTTGTGTCCAGCTCACCTACGTTCACAAACAGCGAGTTGGACCAAGCTTGTTTTGAAGGGATACAAGTCAAATTCTAACACAACAATAATGGGACTCGGTTTGGCTCGGAGTTGAACCCGGACACAAAAATAACCGCGATTCGACTCATTTGACATCTCTAACTATAAAAGTGACCAACTATAAGGCTTGTTCTTTACACCAACGTTAATAAAAATATATATTTATTCAAATGACGTATTAGATGTGTAGTTAAAAATTGAAAAAAATATATTAAAAAATATAAAGTAATTGTATGAATAGTCGAAAATAATGAGAGAGAAAAATTTAGGAGAAGCTAGTGAAAAAATATTGTGTAAAGAATAAGCCCTAAATTACATTACATTGGTCAATTTGTATTTTTCTATTAATCATGTCATTAGTTTTAACTTTATGGCAAAAATGTTATTATTATTATTATACGTAGAATCGTAGAATGAGACAATTAAGTTGAACGAAAAATATAATGAATTTAGAAACGCGCACAATAATGGACACGTTAAATTTCCACCGTCAGGTGTGCACCAGGCATTACTTTCCTTTTACTTTTAATTTTTATAATCTTTTATTACTGTAGACGGCATGTGTCAACATATCTAGAAACCTTTGAATGAGACAGTTGGACGCTAACGATTTATTCTAGAATATCAACGGAATATTCCTGGAATATCTTACACTTGTGAAAGAATTTCTAGATTTGATACATCCGCAATGTAAGGAAGAGATGGATTCCCCCAGCTCGGTAATCACGTTGGTAGGACCGGGCCGTGCATGTTGGAACATTGTCTATGCACAAAAATAAGCACTCTAGAGTAATATGAAATATAAATCAAAGCGTTACATTGGTCGAATTACGATGTCACATCAATCGGGATGCACGATAATATGTGCCCAGAGGCGCAATTAAGGGGGGCAGGATTGGGCTGTAGTCCGATCCCACAATTAAAACCAAATTGATTTCTCTCGGCATATCTCATTCAGAGTTTGTAGTTTGTTATTAATGTTCTCATTTGTCTCTTTAGGCACAATTTAAGAAGCCTTGTTGCATATTGAAAACTTTTATGTACCAAAACATTGTCTTTTTTATTCTACTTCGACTTCCACTTGAAATTATTATATTATGATTTGTGATTCTATATATGTATTTTCCCTCTTTGATTGGGGTGTTTTTATGTATTTTATACTTAATAAATAAATTGGTGTAATGTATGTGGTGCAATGTGATTAAATTATGAATTTGTTGTACTTGAAATGCATTTGTTTGATTTTGAGTTTTTATTATCATTAACATAAAATATGATTTAAAATCAAGTAATGAATTATTTCTGGATCGTGTTCTTAATTTTATGCGACCAATCTATAGAAATTAATTAGTAAATTTTTGAAATCGAGTCAATCTATTCGTCACTATTTGAGACTGTTGATTAGCATCAACAAAGTAAGATCAAGAAAAAAAAGTTAGAAAGAATTCTTTGCTAGAGTTCTTATCTTGTCTACTTCGTAATTATATACGTAATTTCTGTAAAACAATCAAGAATGGATATAGGAATTATCTTAGTATATCTTTAATGGAATGATCTAATGTTGCGAAGTTGTGATTTGGTTCAAATTTCAAAATTTGAACTGAATTAATTTCAATTGGATGGGTATTGTTACATATATCCTATTCGTTGTACAAATAGAAAGCAAGCTTTCAATTTTGATATTTAAGAAATTAACATCCATATCCAAGGGTTGTTTGATGCAAATTAAATTGAAATCATTTTTCCTCCTCATCGTGTTCAATTATTTATTTATAAATTTTCCAATTTTTTTTAATATTTCTTCTTTACTTCTTAATTACAATCTACAATCTATTTTTTCATTAATTCATATCAAATATACCTTAAAAATAGCCAATAATTGTTCTATTCCACCTTTCATTAATTTTGCAAATGTTTTTTTTTTTTACCAACTATTAGAAAATAAAATAATTAAGATAAATTAGGAAAGAAAAAACATGACTACCTAAAAAAATCAAAGTGGTGTTTTAGAATAAAAAGTAAATGATAATCATCATGTTAACATATATAGACATGCATGACCTATTTTTCATTGCAATATCAACCTAAGATTATTTACAATGTTTATCATTGAAGAAATTTTTTTTGACATGTAATATTTATTGCTTACATGACTTTGATTTTTACCAAAATTGACAAAACTATTATTAGTTATCGGCCTCTTTATCAGGCAATGGAATATGAATGTATGACTGGATTGTGTTTACACAGAAATATATAGTCCATATCATCCATTTCCTTTTCTTTTTTTTTTTTAAAATATATAGTCCATATCATCCATTTCTGAATAATGGAGAAATGTAAAATTAATATTAATAATATCGTGTCTACCCAACATTTTATTTTATTTTATTTTATTTTGTTGAAAAGGTGTCTACCTAACTTTAGTTAAAGAACATAAGCACTTTGCTCCATTTGCCTTTGCATAAGACAATTCTAGTACGTGTAAGAACGTTGGTCGTTGAAGATATTAAAGACGTGTCCCTACATTTTCTGCAGCATTAACAATGAACTATATGATTATCTCAATAAATAAATAAATAAATAAATAAACCAATCAACTATATGAAAATTGATACGATATCGCATCGATTAATCAAGGCATGAGTGAGTGAGATCTATTGTGAATCTCACGCTCATTTTATACCTAGTGTTGATATAATATTGTGTCAATGATTAGCATGAAAAGAAATACCTAAACTATACCATAATATTTCAATTTGGGTAAATCTAACTTTTCGCGTAAAAGCACGACTTTGGAGTTAGATTCAAATGTTACATCAACGAAATAATATAACAAATAAATATGCGATTAGTACAAGTAACAAAAATATGAAATTTTTACATTAAAAAAATATAAATTTTTTGCACATTAATTAGTAATTAGCTTGTTATTAAAAAAAAATTCTTTTACAGTGTGCCCCATTATGCAGGCGCTTAATTTACATGTTATCTCGAATTTTAAATGTCACAGAATTGACACTGGTTTCAATAATTTTTTGTATGCACCTAGAAATTATATTAGAAGATAATAAGTATAATTCTCTCCATCCAATTCTAGCTTTTAAGCGGTGCCAAACACAAACACAAGCTCAAGCGTCTCGTAAAGAAATTTTCTATTCTAAGTAGAGGAAAGAACAAAAATAAAATAGAATTATTTGTCAATAATATAATGTGGATAAGAATTGGCATGGGAGATGATGTGAGGCCACGAATGTATAACCAATGAAGATAGATCCGTTGACCAATCAAATTCAATGAACCGACCCGGATCCGAAATAATGGAGTCCCTCACGCTGTACTGCAAATTTTTAATGTTATCTATGTGTTGTTGACGTGGATCCACCGTGTGTACAAGTAATGCACAGGGAACTGGTTGGCACTATGTATATATTTAGTTTAAGTGCTTGGTTGTGATCATTTTTGGGATGAAATTTGAAAATAATATTCGAAAATTTTGGGGATGTTGCTTATTTTGCAACAATAATATTATTCAAAGCATTTCTAATGCAATAATGTTCACTATATATATATGTGTGTGTGTGTGACGAAAGATATTAAAATTACATTAAAGCAATGTTCGTTTCAATATAATCTTTGGAATACCATCGGGTGGGCCACGTTTTTCTCCTAATTAGCAACACACCCTCCAATCAAAATATATAATTTGATCAAATATTTACTTTGAACACCCAATTCCTGAAACAAACAAACCCTAAAAATGTCCTACAATACAACATTCATTATGCGAATGTAACAATATTGAAAACACTTTGCTGAATTTTAACGTTATTTTTTATACCAGCTTCTTGATTTAACAATGATAATAATGATGATTTTTCCAATAATGTTGTGGGTTTTTGTCTTTTTGACAATAGACAGCATTAAGCAAATGCTTGATTATGGTGAAAATATTTGGTGGATTTTGTAACCACGTACGGTTAATTTTCTTGATGTCACTGAATGATGTTTGATAATTTCTTATGTTTATCCCGAACAACTCTGCACAGTCATAAAAAAAGCTCAACCACTTTTGTAAGAACTAACTTCATTTATTAAATTTCGAAAATGGTTTGTGTACTTTTGAAATTTTGATGAAAAAACTTGTGGTGTTACCTAAAGTTTTCGGGCGGAAAATGACAATTATATTATGACCGCACAATTTTAAATTTTTAAATATTAATTTTACTTAGATTTTTAGGGGATGTTATACTCTATTGTGAAAAAAAAAAAAAAAATTTGTTTCGCTTTAGTGACGCCTAAACACGGAGCTTGGCTTTGTAGACTTGCACATTTTATCTTTTACTTCACATTTTAGCCTCTATTTATATTTTCAAAATCTAGATATTTTGATAATTATGCTTGGATATTTTTGGTAAACTCAGGACTTTTAAGCAAAAAGGCTAATATTATTCTTCGTTTAATTCAAATGAAATATATGACCACCTAATTGAATATAAAACTTTTAATTTGTGCAAATCGATTTTATATGTTTCTAAATTCTAAATTAATATTTTCATTCCAACTTTTACTTTTCTTGTATTTTTCCTTTTGCCCAAGTTGATAAACAAACAAATTTATATGTTTAATTAATTTGGTTCACCTCAGAGAAAAGAGATTGAATGTGTGAGTTCACATACCCGAACAGGTTCCATGGTGTAGTGGTTAGCACTCTGGACTTTGAATCCAGCGACCTGGGTTCGACTCCCGGTGGGACCTGTATTTTTTGTTTGAATCTTCAGAATTTTTCCCTGCTCAATTTTGGTAGGAATAGTTTATTTTAAATCCCCCTCCGTGGCTCCTATGATGTGCGTAAAATATGATGTTATTAAGGTGTCCAAATTAGGCACTAGATAAAAAGTAATTATTATTATAAAGACGAATAATTTTAATATGTCAAAATTTTGGAGAGTTGAATGTCAGCACCAATATTATCTTCTTTCTCAGAAAGTCTTTTAAAAGGTGATATATTTATTATTCGGAGGAACAATTCTAATACATCAAAATTTTGAAGAGTTGAATGTCACCAGTATTATCTTATGAATTTTTAGAGGCTATATTGTTTCAATCATTGTGTTAAAGTATCATGTCTATTTGGAGATGTGTAATTTGAAGGTGAATATAAATTTTCTTTCAGAAAAATCTTATTAAAATAAGTATTGAAAAAAACAGCATTAAAAATGTTATACTCCCTCCTTTCCAATTATATAGGTCACTTTGACTTTTCACATGGATTACGAGTTGCATTGAAAAAGTAAAAAATATAAATGATTTTTCTATTTTGCCGTTCTTAATGAATCTAAAAGATTGTTAGAATTATAAAAAAAAAAAAAAACTTTAAAGTATGAAAATGAATTGGGGGCAGAGTAGTAAATAAAGATGAAAATGTCTATATAAAAAAGAAAAAGTGACATATATCATTGGGATGGAGGGAATTCAAAACAATTCATTAAACTGATGTCGGGCCTAAAAATATAGGGAGTTGGTTGTTGCTGATGGCTTACATTGACACACATGATTACTTGGGCTTTTACTACTTTTGGGTATAAAGTGGGAATCGTAAAAGTAACGGTGTCTCGAATTTGGATCAATTACTGGTAAGAGAAGTGCTTTTTCCACTAAAACAATGTCCCTTGGATAATTGGGCTTTTATTATTTAAAGCATGTTTTCTTAAGATTGCAAATTTTGATAGAGCGACCCCAGTTTTTTCAGAATTAATCCCCAACCATTGGATCTAGTTAGACCTCCCCCGTACTTCTATCGTTCGGACACCATTCAATTTAATGTTAGTGTGTGGATGCGTCAAATTCTCTCTCGTTCCATGTTCTTCATTCTTTGCATTATGAAGTTTCTTTAGAGAATTTCTCTGTGGAATGTTTTGAGTTATGGGATAATCTTCATTCTTGAAACATCCACTCCAGGTTGTATGTTTTGCCTAATGGAGTATATAGAGTCGGGTGTCCTGTACAATCATGCCTTATATATATTAGAGGCTTGATCAAGTACCTTATGATATCCACAATCTGAAAAACAAAAATTCAAGTGGATCCCACAGGCTCCCCAACTATTATGAAACAATTACGTATTATTTATCTGATTTAATATAGATACTACTAAAAAGAAAAATTTTAATCGATGACAGGGCACCACGTGACCTGAATTCGGTATCCACGTAGGTATTCGAACAAAATCAATATATATTAAGGTGGTTTTTGTGGCCTAGTCCCTGGTTATTTGTGCATTAATGCTGCTGACTTTCTGAAGGCAGTATGGGCCCGATCCAAGCCACCACACCCGTGGCCTCGCGGGTGGCTCGTCAGCTTGGTCAGAAGACATCGATATGAAAAACTCAATATTTGCAAACACAATAAAGCCTTCACCAATCTTCGGAGCTGTTATTTGCTTTTACACACCCAAAGGTTATTCTTGTCACTTCCATTGCCAAGCACTACGTCATATGAATGCTATATCAGCGAAAGGTATGGTTTATCCTCCCCATGAGGGTTGAGGAAGGAGAACATTACTCATCTATTCAAGACCAAAAGAAGAATGTGCGAGGAGGCAATCGGAAAATACATGAACTAGAACTAATGACAAATACCAAAATTACTAGCATACAAGAAAAACTCTGAATTTTACAACAATTCTCTGAATATGCAAAGATATTCGTCTAACGCTAAAGAAATAAAATATGAATGTGTGAAAATTAATAATGCACGATAAAAACTTCCAAAGAAATAAAAAGAGACAATACTAGGTGGATACCTGGGAGAATTGTCCTGATGCCTATATTAGTTGAACAGTTGTCACAACATTTTTCCTAGAAGTACAGTAAGAAGTTAAGCGGTGATCATCAAATGTTCCAAAACCTGAAAGTTGAATCCCATATGCTTCCATCCTGCGGATATCGCGTGGCAATGGTGATTGCCAAAGTCCGTCCCACCAAGCAGGAGGGAGAAGTGGTGTGAGTGCACATTGATTAGGCTGGTTATGACAACTCAATTCACCAGCAAATCTGTTCCATATATGCCCCCATCCAACCTGATGCCTTAAACCATTTGAAACCAAGTTGCTATGAAAGCTACTAAGGAACATAATGCTTGAAACATTCGAAGAATTCTCTTCTGTGGCCCACAAACAACAAAAGGAAATTGTCAGAACAAAGTACACATGCATTGGCGTACGAACAATACTAGAGGAACAATCAAAAAGTACAACCAGGTGTACAACCCTCTAATAGCGGACTGGACCGCGGTAAAAATGGTATTTTTCGTACCTCCTATTAGAGGGTTGTACCTTTGGGTTCTACACTTGGCATTATTCTTGGTGTATATTCCAAAATTGAAGTCATCAGATATACCAAGTCTGGTAGCTGCTGCTAGTGCTGCAATCAACTGAGCGTAAGTTGTTCCAACACGTCTGTTTGCCCCAGAAACAACAGCATGCCTTGCATGTGATGCAAGAAAGAAGTCGACAAAAGCCACCCATCTGGGGGCTGGACCCCAGTCTTGTACTCTAAAATTTAAATTTTTTGGTTTGTACATTTCTCTGGATATATTTCCATAATGTTCATAATCAAAGCGAATCACCTGAAAATGCAAACGTAACTAGAGCTCAAGATTGCAGTTCTATCATTTATATCATAAACTAACAAGTTTTAAGCATGTTTCAAATCTAAGTTCGTAAGAGGCTTCCCCTAGATATTTATCATAGTTGGTATTCCCCCCCAGTTAGGTCAATTGGTTAGGTTATTCCACAATGACCAAAAATTGACTTGCAGGATCCCAAAACAAACATAGTTGGTTTAACTTGTTAGTTGTTATCCATGAAGTGTGGTTGAAAAAGTAGGAGGATATATATATACACATACACTTCACAGAGAAGCAAAGTATGCAATGTGGCAAATACCTCAGCAAATTCAGCCAAGTTTTTGCGATTTCCTTCACGGTAGAAGGGGTATCTGAGACTATAACCACTTTAGGTTTAGATATTAATGGCATATTTCGGACAGCTTTCCTCATGCAACCCAAGGCTGCCCGCACTGCTCTCACTGACCTGCAAAAGATGTAATTTATTTTGCAATATTTTCGAGAAGTATATGATGGATGTGCAATTCAGGTTTTCTCAAATAAGCTCCCAAATTTACTTATTCTGAGCTAACTTGCAGATAATCAGCTCCAAGCTACTTAATTCTGTATCGAGTTTATAATGTTCTTCTACCAAACAAAAGTTGTACCATCAAAATGAAATTTCTCTTTTCAAGTGTTAGCATACTAAATAAAAGCACCTATTCATAAGCATCCTCATGTGCAGTGCAATATCAGGCTCAGCCCCATCACTAAGAGCCCAACTAACTGCCCGTTCAATATTTTCAGAAGGAGATATTAGAACTCTCATCAGCTCCCCAAATACATTTGGCCTGACTTCAAGATTCTCAGGCAGACCAAATAGATCAGAAGCAGTTTTTCTCATGTCAGAGTGTATATTCTTTAAGAAAAACTGAGCAGCTACAGCATCTGTTGTATTTTGGAACCTGAGAGATGAGATATAACCATTACTTTCCAATTGTTTACCAAGAACAATGCAGTAAGCTTAATATATATTCATTCTACCAAATGATAGGTTGCTTCCATTCTCTCCAATTGCTGCAGAGAACATTCGTCCGTGCCGGTTTCTGGAAATCATCGATCCTCATCACTAGATGCCTTCGATATTTTGTCAGACAACCATTTTTTCTCCATAAATGTTTGACTTCTTTCAAGGTGAAGGTAGTTTCGAATAGGTAATGTAGTTCCCAAAAGGGTAATTACCTCTGATTGTCACAAAGAAAACAAGAATTAGATACTTGAAGCGGTATGAAACATAACTATAACGCTTTCAACCCTATGATGTTACGCATTTCTACACGTGCATGCATGGAAACGGAAGACATAGTTGGATGCATTTTACCACTTTCTGTTGGGTATGCAAACTACAATGCTGTTGCCTGATAAGTCAAATCATCTACTATGACAATAAAAAAAATATTGAAAGAATCGAATTTACTGCCAATTTTGACTCTGATGGGTGTTCTATTTTCCTTTTATTTCCATTTATTTAAAGAGTGTTACGCTTTGGGGATGAAGCTTCTTTCTTTTCCCTTCATTGGGAGGGAATGAAAACATCACTTTATGAATAGATTAGAGAATGCTAAAATTAGTCAAAAAGGCTTGATAAGGTGCAAATCTAAAATAAAATATCATAGAAAGGCTTGAGAAAGAACCAATATGCCTGGTTTGCCCAATTATCAGTGACCGGTTCAACATCACACTCAGTGCTGCAGCAGTTAAGATCTTGTACATTTCATTACCCAAACCAGCTTCTGACGCTTTCCCAATCACGAAACCATGCCTGCAGAACTGATCTGGAGGGAGTCCCCGTATTCGTGAAGCCCCTTCAATAAATATTTACCACAAGATCTTAATTACAGGTAATTCCAAGGGAAAAACAATTTTATATTCAGTCAAACTTTTATCTTATGTTCATGACATCCCCATATAAGGTTAAAATGAGAGAGGAAGTACAGGGCATGTCAAATGCATTACATGATTTTCCAACTGAATACCATCCATTCATTCATAGAACTATTCTGAATTTCACTGAAGACCAAAGAGAGAGATGTTCAAGTACCTTTTGAACCTTCAGGAGGAATTTAGATTATTCATTTAGATACATTTATGGAACACATCGAAAAGGACTACAAAGAAAAAGGAAAAATAAAATAAAATAAAAATAAGGAGTCGACATAGTATAGTATAAATAGAAAATAGAAAACTTCATCCGACTATGGAATAAAAACAAATAAAATGAATTTTCCATTCTTTGTAAATAATTTCTTTTAGCATGAAATGTCTGGCTGAGCTTAAAAAATAGTCATATGTAACTTCTTTTTTTCTACCGCACCAGTTTTCATATATTATTTTAAGCATATTTAATAATCACTTTCGGCTTAAAGGGAAAAAAAAATAGCGACTTCTTTTTCACTTTTGCTTGCAACATTGAGAATTGCCTGTGAAGATAACTGGTTGACTTTATACTTTTTTTTGAAACGAAACAAACTTTATATGAATATAAAATTGAGTTACAATAGAACATGCTCAGACTTAATAGCATGAGATACACAATACACATATTGTAGGCTTTTAAGATCTAGATAGAAAATTGCTCCAATAACTGGTTGACTTTATACAGGAAACAAGGACAAAGCATGCTCTCAAAATTACGTTTATATATATCACCTTGACTTGATTGCATGTTCATCTTGATACAAATAGAAAAGACGCTAAATTCACTATAGAAATTCAACCTTTGATCTATAAATCAAAACTAATAATTAAAGATCTACTGAAAAAATTATAATCTCGATACTATAGAAACTGAATCACAATGTGCTTCTTGTTCTTTGCAATGTTCTCTATGGAACCATGGGTCTTGACATTGAGACCACAATATAATGGCCATCCCTTGACTTGGCAAACACAAACCAGTGACTCCACGGAAATATGCAACAGACAAACATCTTGTCGATCATGTTCAAGTTAATATATATCTCATCAGTTCCGCAAAGTCAGGGGGAGTATCTATTTTTGTCAATTCATGTGTAATGATGGATGCATACGTAGGGAAAACCTAGTACAAAACTCATGTTTTCATACACCATAATTCTATCTTCTTAGTGAAATGCATTTTTCATGTATTAGGTGGCATAGAATTTATATTAGACTTGGAATTTCAAAGATTTACAAAATTACTTTTGAAGGCAAAAACCTAATGTGCACACCAAATCGTTATGATCTACAGATTTGGGAAAAGCAGGCAACGTGAATCCTATTGGTTTTCTTTATATCGTATTGAGATTTCCTGATATATAGATCTTCCTTCAACCAAAACACCAGATTCGTGATAAGTACATCATAAATCCACTCCTATCTGTCCTTAGAAATGCAACTCCAGTAGCAAATGAAACGGAGTATACACGATAATATCAGCATGAACTCACAAAGTAGTTGAAAATTGAATATACATACCATTTAGAGCAAAATGATTTTCAATTATTCTTCTTGCTCTGAGGCTTGCCTCCTGGAAGCCTTTTCCGAATACCTCCCCCATTTCTTCCACTGTTGCACAATTTTTTACCTCCTTTTTAACCTTCGCCTCTTTCGAATTATTGAGAGTTGTATCAATCAAATTGGAGAACTTTTCACTTTTTCCAACAATTTGAGGAGTTGTATTCTCGAACGGAAGGTCGGTGGATGGATCAATGGATCTAAGTGTGAGGATCAGTAAACCAAGGACGGTGAAAACTGCACTCGAGATCAGGAAAAAATGCACTAACGCTCGCTGCCGTCGCCATCTAGAGGTTCTCGTACTCATTTTTTCACTGTGCTCAAGTGTCCAGGGGCGGAGCCACCTGGGATCGAGTGGCGCAACTGCCCCTACTCACCGATTACGCTTCTGATGAGGATGAAACCATAACCAACATCGAGATATACTTTTGTTGAAATCAAATTGCGACTCCAGGAAATAAACGGATTGAAAGATAAATCTGATACTACGTAGCGTTGAGTTTGACGGGAAGGAACAAAATCGAATAGAAATCACTGTAACACTAATAGATATACTGGTGCAAGCGGGTGATAGAATTCGGTTCTCCTTTCCCTTTCACACTTGATTGTTCCTCTAATTCCAGTCCCCCCGGTGTCAATGAGGCTGGGGTAAATTTACGGCTGCTCAATTGTAAAGCAGTAATGGGTTACCCGACACTTGTAACAATTACATACTAAACTTTTCTAGCTTTAATACAAAACTAGTATTCAACCCAACGTGCGTTGTACGGGGATGAAAATATTTTAAATAGCACGTCTTATAGGCAGAAATATAAATATTTAAGTAATACGCGTTAAATGTAAATATACTTATAATGATTAAGAAATATTATTGGATACTTAATATAAAATATTTAAGACATGTCTCGGATTAAATAAATATATAATTGCACAATATTGGATGACAATCCAATTAAGTAATTAGGATTTTCGACACACGTTTGTATTTTAAAAGTATTGGGAAAAGGCATATATAATAACATTTAATTCTTCTATTTTTTACGTCTTACTTTTTAAACCATATATGACCCTTTTTAAATTTTTTAAAAAGGCAGAAATGCAAAACCCTTTTTCAAAGTTTTTTAGAGATTAAAAAAATAAATTCAATATATATATTTATGATAATGAAAATAATAGTTATTATCTTTTTTTGTTTTAAAAATATTGAAAAAATGCACATCTAATAACATTTAACTCTTTTATTTTTTATGTTGATTTTTTTAATCCCTATATGATCCTTTTAAATTTCTTAAAACGGAAAAAATGAAATGCCTTTTTTTTTGTTTGTACTTTATTAGTGATTAAAAAGCAAAAAGTCGGAAAACATATATAATCTTTTAATAAGGAAAAAAAATTATTATTTTTTGTATTTTTAAAATATTGAAAAAATACACATCTAATAATATTTAATTCTTCTATTTTTAATATGTTACTTTTAGACCATACATGTTTCCTTTTTTAAATTCTTAAAAAGGAAAAAATGGAAAACCTTTTTTAAAAATTTTTTAGAGAATAAAAAATATAAATTAGGAATATATATATATATATATATATTGTTAATAAGGATTTTTTTTAAAATTAAAAACCTATTTCAAAACTTATTTGAAATTATTAATAAAAGAATAGTAATTGCATTTGCATTAGAATAACACTTTAACAAAATGCTAGCTTCGTTTTTGCCATTTTCCAAATATTTGCAGGTTCTAATCCAATTTTTGTTTACACATTATTCCTGCAACAAATATAATTGAAATTATAAAAAGTTAGACAAAAAGAATTGGTAATTTAAAAGTAAAACAAACAATGTAATTTGAAATTAATACGCGTTTTTATTGAGATAGCATGTTCTCTGCATCAAAAGAGTTAAATGAAGAAAAAATTAATTTAATATTAAAAAAGACAATTTAATTTTTAATAATCTAATAGTTACAATAAACATCTATATAATATTTCTATGTAACCATCTTTATTAATTAAATATTTTCATAGACAACAATTCACTACAGTATAATATTTAAAGTATACTTTTAAGATTTAATGTAGAAAATATTAATGTGTACATAACAAAAGAAATATAAAAATGAAATTTTTTTGAAAGGGAAAAAATTTGTATTTTTTAATTTTCAATATGATACTTTTATTTCATATTACAATTATGTTAAAATTATTACAAAGAATGGAAAAATACTTCTTTATTTATTTCTTCATTTGTTGGAGATCGAAAAACTTTAAAAGAGGGAAAAAGACTTTTACGTACAAACTTTTTGTAGGGAAAAAAATTTGACAACCAATACTTGAGAAATCAATGTGCATATAATAAACAAATATATAATAGCAATAATACATAAGTAATTAATATTTTTAACACACATCTAATGACATTTAATTCTGCTGTTTTTTATATATCACTTTGTAAATCATATATGACCCTTTTCAAATTCCTAAAAAACAAAAAAATGAAAAAAATAAAAAATCATTTTTTCTCCCTATTTTTTATATGTCACGTTTTAAATAATATTGTGATTGGGAGTGTAAAGCTTTGATTGAGATTGTGATTGGGATTTTAAAGCTTTAATTAATTCTATAATTTAAGTGTCTTTTACGATTATATGCTTACTTTACTATTATTCTTGTGATTTATGATTTGAACATTCTCTATTTAATGTAACAAATTCTTATTACAGCCAAATGAATCATAGAAACTCTTATTAAAGGCAAACATGTGTTATCATAAATAAACAAACTCGTGTTACCATAAATATATTATGGCATCTATAATATAGAAAAAGAATTGGACAAAAAATGTTTTTAATTGATTTTTTTATTCTTTTCCCCGCTAAAAATCTCTGACCAATCAATTTACGGAAAAAAAAAAAAGATAGCTGTAAAATCGTGTATCAGAAAAGGAAAAAATCCATTTATTAATTTTTTCCGCCTATTGAATTTGCCTAATATAAACTTCTATCTATATATAGAATAATTTATATATATGGAAAATGCGCTTTTTCTTATTATATTTTTTATTGTCAGAACTGCTTTTCCGCTTAAAACAAACTCTATTTTTATTTTTTCTTGCCTAATCTATATCCAACTCTCTTTTTTTTTTTACCCTAATATATTAATATATATCCAACTCTCTTTTATTTTTTTACCCTAATAATATATTAATATTAATGTATATAGATTTTATTTAATTATTTATACCCTATTTTATCCAATCTCATAATATCTAAATACTCTCTCTATCATTTCCTCTTCTTTTTTTTTATTTTCTACATATAAAAATAATAATTTGTGATTCTATTTTACTCGACTTGATGAAAACTTTAAAACAAGTATACTATCAATATATAAATTTTTATTTTTAAAAAATATTAAAATTTACCGTAAACATATAAATTAGTGTCTAACTTAAATATAAATTAATATTAATATAAATTAATGACTACTGATGTAATAACATTAAAAAATTTTGATAATTTGTTACGACACTTAATTGATATTTGTTCGTAAAATTCAAATATAATAAGATGTCTCATTATATTTGCACTTTAACATCCAAACTTCAATAACAAATTACAAATTTAATTTTTTACCTCATTAGCTTCTGTTATTATCAATTATAATTTAGTTTACCAGGACAAACATTATATATTTTTCTTTCAAATATTACAAATTTCAATTTTTCCTTTATTTTTTCGTGCAAATCTTTAATTTATATGTTTATGTGTTGAACAATATAAGGGTGTTCCAAGAATTGGAATGAATTTTTAATTGATCGTTTTTTCATAATTTTTGTATTTAAAAAATAAAATTATTTAAAATTAACAGTTTTCACTAACATTTAATTTTTATGCCATACAAAATTACCATTGATTAAATTTTCACACAAAAATTCAAATAAAGGTTTAACATAAAAATAAAAAAATAAGATCAGACCTATTACTTAATTAATTTTAGAAATATTTAATTATTTTAAAATAATTAGCTAAGAAACAAAAATTAATTAAAATTAATAATCGTGCTAAGATTCAATTTTTTTTGCAATACAAAATTACGATTCATTAAAGTTTTACCCAAAAAGTTTTTAAAAAAAACTTACTAGCAATTGGCCCAAGTTTGAGACAAAATTCCACCACTATAATCCCCAATTTGTACTAAAAAATTTAAAAATTAGGTTGGACCCAATAATCAATTTTAGAAACAATCAATCATTTTTATAAATAATTAGCTAAAGAATAAAAGTTAATCAAAATTAGTGATCTCTATAAATTTTAATTTTTTGTGTGATGAAAAATTACAATTCGTGAAATTTTTACATAAAAATTAAAATAAATGTGTAACATAAAAATTTATAACTTAGGTTGGACCCTTTTATTAATTTTAGAAAGAATTTATTATTTTTAAAAATAATAATTAGCTAATAAATGAAAATTAATTAAAATTAGCGATTTCACTAAGATTTAATTTTGATTGGATAAAAAATTATAATTCATTTAATTTTTACATAAGAATTAAAAGAAACGTATAACATCAATTTTTTCAATTAATCATTCAATTGTAACATTAATTGATTTTTTAATTAATTGAATATATATTTATACCTTTTAAATTCTAAGTTGTCTTTTCTATTATAAGATATTTTTAAAATTAGATTCATATAATTCTTAAAATTATGGTTATCAAGCAAATTATTTTGGAAATAGTATTTTTTTATAAATAATTAACTTAAATAAAAAATTTTAATATAACTATTTAAACTATTATTAATTAAAATAATAAATTATATTGCAAATATTTAGCTAGACATGAGTTTAGTGGACAAAGATTGATCAAAATTAATTACATTGTTAAAAGGAAAAATATAATTAATTTAAAAAAATCATTAAATTGTTGCGGATTTTTCCTAAAAAATGAAAAATAAATCCTTTAAATTGTAATATATCTTTTAAATTATAAGATTTCTTCAAAACTAAATTCATGCAATTCTTAAAAGTGATGATATTAAAATGTTTATTTTAGAAATAATTAATTATTTTCATAAATAATTAGCTAAAAATAATAATTTAAAAATGATTTTAATGTTAAACCTTTATTTGAAAAAAAACGAAAGCTATCTTTTGGCATGTACGATATCTTTTTAATTATAAAATATCTTTAAAATTAGATTCATATAATTCTTAAAATCGCGGCTAAAAAATTAATTATTTAGAAATAATAAATTATTTTTATAAATAATTGGCTAAAACAAGAATTAATTATATTTTTTAGATTTAATTTGATAGATTTTCATTGGATGAAAATTGAGACAGTTTTATTAGATGAAAATTAATCAAAATTAATTAAATTACTAAAAATGGGG
This sequence comes from Jasminum sambac, assembly GCA_018223645.1. Taxonomy (NCBI): domain Eukaryota; kingdom Viridiplantae; phylum Streptophyta; class Magnoliopsida; order Lamiales; family Oleaceae; genus Jasminum; species Jasminum sambac. The sequence continues at coordinate 18,980,374 of CP073643.1, forward strand.
AAATATAATTATTTCACAAAATGAAAAATAATTAAAATTGATTATATTGCTGTAGGAAGAAAAATGTGCTTACAAAATTAATTTTTCTTTTTACGTATTTTAAAATAAGGTTAAGTTAGCACCTATAAGATTTTTGATTCTTAGAATTGGAGTGTTACATCTTATCGTAAAGTAAGTCGACCGATATTAAAATGATTATTGCAAAAATAATTAATTCTTTTCATAAATAATTAGCTAAAATGAAAATTAATTACAAATAATTCTATTACAATCAATTAAAATTAATAATACTGTTATAATTTAATTGGACTTGATTTTAACGGTGAAAATTGACATCAAGCTGCTGGACCAAAATTAATCAAAATTAATTATATTACAAAAATAGAAACATAACGTTAATGAAAAAATAAATAATAATTAAAAGTAGTTAGATTTCCATGGTTGACTAGATTTTTCCTAAAAAATAAAAGACATTTTTCGACATGCAAGATATCTTTTAATTATAAAATATCATTAAAATTATATTCATACAATTCTTAAAATTGCGGTAAAAAACTAATTATTTATAAATAATAAATTATTTCTATAAATAATTAGGTAAAACAAGAATTAATTATATTAATTACAATTAATTATATTTCTTAGATTTTATTGGATATATTTTCATTGAAAAAAAGAGATAGTTTTATTAGACGAAAATTAATCAAAATTAATTAAATTGCTAAATATGGGGAAACATAATTATTTCAAAAAATAAAAAATAATAAAAAATAATTAGATTGTTACGGGAAGGAAAATGTGCTACTTAAATTATTTTATCTTTGATGTATTTTAAAATAAAGTTAAGTTAACACTGTAAGATTTTGGATTTTTAAAATTGGTACATTACATCTTCTTGTAAAGTAATTGAGTGATCATTAGTCCCTAATTAACTTTATTTACTTTTTCAGTATCATTTTTTTTCAAAATATGCTTTTCTTTTGATTTTCATATGTTTTTGTAATTTCTATGATATTTCTTTTGAGTTACAGTTGGTGGCAAAATATTAATATTTTTTTTGTATAATTACGTGTGTTTCAAAGGATTTGCTCCTTTTTTCTTTTTCTTTTTTAAGTGACAAGCTCAAAAAATAGATATTCAAATAGAATGATTTTTATTTCGACACTACTTGAACCAACAATTATATAATAATTCTTTGGTTCAATCTATCGCTACTAGGGAATAAGTTTAAGAATTCTTATTAAACAATTGGTTATTGACTCAATCAGTTCTTTGAATTATATGACTCAATTAGAATATTTTAATTGGCTTTCGACTATGTTAAATATTTATCTAAGTTTTCATCTCCTAAATAAATATTAAGAATCCTACCTACTTTGAATTATTTATTTCATACCGAATTTTCCTGTTGATATTTTATTTTATTGTTAAGTATAATTAGTTAGATTGTATATTTTAAGTATTAATCTTATATATTTCGATTTATTTATCATATCCAAATTAATTTAAATGTTATACCAAATTATTCAATATTTAATATGCCGAATATGTTAAATTAGTAAATTCATACCTAATAGGTTAATATACGTGTTTAATATATTTAGATTAGAAGGTATTTATTAAAGAAATAAAATGTCAAAACAAAAGTCTTAGATTAAACAATCACAATGGGTGTGGACGGATGAGAATTTTTAGTGGGGCGGACACGACAGGATGGGGAATGAAAGTCAGAATTCTTATATCATCCGCTCAACCTGTAGTAAATGAAGATGGGTGAACGAGGATAAGTATTTCCCAACATGGAAGAAATAGTTTAGTGCCTCAGTTGACTGCACTCACTACATTATTATTTTTATAATATATCTTTATACTGATTATATTTCATAATTAACATTTAAAAATTATTATTTACATAGTAATTTTTAATAACACACATTATACTGATGTATAATAATTAATATTTCTCAGAATTTATAATTGCATATAATAAAATGTAAAATAATTTTAAAGAAAAACAATGAGCTCTACGAATGTTAGTATAGTTATTTTAGTATGGTTATTTTGATAAATATAATATTTAATATTATTTTATTTTGGGTTTACATTAGTAGATTAATCTTGAAATAAGCAAAATGTAATATATTATCACAAGCGCTCTCACGAATTATCATCTCAGTGCAAAGCGAAGTATAAATGATAATTAAGTTACTATTCTATGGAGAATAGTAAATTAAGTTGTGTGGATTTTCGCAAGTTGTTTCTTACATATTTGCACGATGGATTAGTACGAAATATGGGGGAAACTCTATTGAAATTTTTATAGAATTATTTCAAGTTAAATTCTTTAATTTTATTGTTGTAACTCATTCTTTATTTTAATTATTTTTTTGGATTTTATGTTAATATTATTAACATCTATCAATAATATTATTAGTTGAAAAATTTGTCCCCCGTACAACGCACGGGTGAAACAGCTAGTATGGTTGAATTTATTCATACAAAGCAAAAAAAAAATTATTATTATTACTATTTCTTAAGCGGGAAACTATGTGTGATTTCACACACACTAGTGGAACACCTTTTATATATTAGTATAGAAATCATTAATTATTGGTTAATTCGAATCTAAATACGGGACTTCCAGCTGAAAAGATTAAATATCAATATATTGGTAAATGATTGATATGTGGTACCACACATGATGGTGAGGAGCATGGGCATATATCAATCATCGATCAATATATTAATAATTTAAATTGTTAAGATATTATTATTTGATTATTAGTGTACTTACTGGTATATTACTTCGGTGGTAGTGGTACCATAGGATTGGTACAAATTTTGAAGAGTAGATGCAATAAATTGGAGGGGAGAAGGAGACGAGTGTGAATACGGAATGATGGACGGACATGTGTATATATTATTTTTTAAAATCCTTATAAGAAAGAAAACCTCTTTTTGATCAGTGACTAGCTCGGTCAATAAAGATAGTCAACTATTTATTTTTATATAGAAGAAAATTCAATTAATGCTTTTGAAAAAGTGGAATTTAAGATTATTCTTCTCTTTTTTTTCTAAAAAAATATGATTTTTCTTAATATACCCTCTTATTTAATTCTTATTCCACTCTAATAATTATTATTCCTAATTGTTAATATACGTTGAATATAACCATATTAGAAAACTAAAAAATTAATTAAGGAAAGTGAGCAATAATTTAGAACAGATAAAAAAAGAATAGTGAATTATTTTCATGGGACGGATGGAGTAGTTGATTACTTTAAAGCGGTTGGTGGTATTGTTCATGAAATCAATTCAAATCAATTGAATCAATTATTGGAACAAAAACTCACTCATTGTAGGAAAAAGATACATAAATTGGTTAGCATATTTAAAGATTAGATTAATGGTCCATAGTTGATATTAAGTAAAGTTGGATAAGTTTTTTTAATTATATTTTAAAGTTGAGTGGGTAATTTGTTGCGGTTTTAAAATTCAATAAATGTTTATTAAATTTATCCATAAAGCATAAGATATGTTGCAATGTCTAAACGTTTATTTCCCTTGCAGATAAAACAGAAGATAGAACAACTTATATATCAATACATATCTTATAAGAGGGAATACAATTAATACTGTTCATTACGACGTTCCAAAAACGACGTCGTTTCATACATGTAAACTTCAAAATGGCGTCGTTTTCGGCCCTCAATTCACTATAGAGACCCGTCAAATCCTCGCGGACCTGGCCCGACCCATTTCCCTTTTCTCCTTACGCGTCCCAAAAAACAACAGCGTTTCTCCATCTCTCTCATTTCAGCCTTTGTCTCTCTAATTTGCTTCTCTGCCGAACTCAAACACGATTGAGTGACTGCAATCACCGTCGTTTGGTGTTCTCTTCGGCTGGTGACGGGTACTCGACTCTATGCTTATCTTGTTCTCCCAGAATCATAGCTTTCGTCTTTTACGCCAACAAATTTAGCGCTGACTGTTCGTCTTCACGGGTAATTCAAATAATTTCGTCCAATCGGTCACCTAGATCTTCATCTTCCTCATCTGTGGGAGCTGGTAATTACCCAGGTCTTGGTTCTCCGTCTCTCTGTAAGTTTGTGATTATAATTAGTGCTTTCGATCCCTTTTTTTCCATTAGCTGTTTTTGTTCTTTTATAACGATTTCTCTACATCTACGAATGTAAAATTCACTCCTTTTACATCTGGGTTTATTTAGTTTCGTTTGCCCTCTAACCTCTATGTTATTTACTTAGATTTTAATAAAGTAAAGTACAAAAAATCGGTGGTTCGAACTATTTTAGTTCTTCCGAAGGATTTCACTAATTTTCATCTCGGTGATGTTTTGAAAGTTTTAATTTTTGCTCGAGCTCGTGTGTGTTCTGAAAGGTATGTTTATTTTCCCCCTTTTATTTACTGTGGTTGCGCTTAGTTTGGTTGCACCATTTGTGATTTGTTGCTTATCTATTATATGATGAAATGCCTGAGAGAAAAGAACCAGAAAAGGAGAAGGTTTCACCATATTTGTGTTAGATGATGAAATGCCTGAGAGAAAGGAACCATGAAAGGAGAGAACTTTCACCATATTTAACGGCGATTTGCGTTTCTTGGTTGAGGATCTGTAGAGTTTTTTTTTTATTCTTTGAACTTGTCTGTTGTTTCATAATATTTCATGGGGTTTCCTTAAAATTTTTGTTTGATTTAATTTCATGTTTCCTATGATTCCTTAATGTTTGTTTGTTCTTCATTTCTTCCTGCTTAAAACCCATCCTGATCTTTTCTTGCAAGATGCTTTCTTCATCTTGAGGATTATTGGAATTTGGGAACTATTTTCACTGTAAAATTTAATAGTGATCTTGCTTTATTAAGGTCCTTTTTTGTTGTATAAGGATAAGGATTATTTTGTTAGATCGACTTATTTGCCCCTTGAAAAAATTCTTGTATGTTTACTCTGCTCAACATTTTCAACAAATTGAACTAGACTAGATATATGAAGTTGCATTAATCTATTGACTTTAACTCACTTTGTTGTTAATCCATGTTGATTTTGATTTCATATATAGGAACCCTTGGTTTCAACTATGGAATCAAAACTCATTTTTGTGTACTTTTGAATATTCTTCTTTTCCATTTATATTAGAAATTTACAAGTTATTTTTGTAATTGAAATTATGGTTTCTTTTTCTTTACATTGTCTCGCTCCACATTGGATCAATATCTGCATTTTGTTTGTTGAAAGATTGTTGTCATTATTCTTTTGTTTTCGTTTATTTGTTATTGCTAGCATATATGCGTATGCCTTTTCTCTTAGTGCAAGTGTTATGTTTATTGTTGGTATGCTTGATGTCTTTTTTGCATGTTAAAAGATGCTATCATTCTTTTATTTCTGTTTCGCACTCATTCATTAATATCATTCTACGCTCGATATTGTTTACCTCCATTGTAGTTAGCATGTCTTGTATTGTATATCGTTCTAGAAATTATACAACTTTACTCTAGGCTTTGATTTTAAGCTTCTTGTCTCTCTTTTATGTATTTGTTTCGTAAAACATTAAAATTTTCTCTTTCTTCTGTAGATCAATGATATTATCTTACTCAAGAGTCAAGTGTAACCCGAAAGCAAAAGAATAGTAATATGCCGGCTATTGCCTCATATTTTTTCCTCAATCCAAAACCATATAGAAGTGCATAAAAGGTAACTTTATAGATGCTTCTTCTCACTTTCTTTACGTTTTTAGCAATCTTATTAGCGACAAGGTTAATTACTTAATTTATTTTTTTAGGAAGTCCAAGAGTCAATAGGGATGAAGATGTGGACGAATTTTCCTTCACATCTTCTTGTACTTTGTTGCTTCTTTAGTATACTTAGACAGCTTATCTCACTGTATTTTCGTGTTTATTTTACTGGCAATCTTATCTGTTGGTCTCGAGGGCTGATTAAATTGGTCAGGCCCAACTATACTGCTTGGAGACTTTGGCTGCACTTATGCACAATTTTTCCTACAGCATTCATGAAAGCGCGAGGGTTCTCGTTAGAAAGTTTGGCATGTTTCTGTTAATTTGACTCATTACCTTTCTTTTTTTTTTTTATTTAAAGACCTTTTTGAGGCTGCTAATTAGAACTTTGTTCTCTTTTTAACTATTCATTTTCTACTTGTAATTCTCTTGGGTCTTTTTAGAATACTTTATGGTAATAATCAGTACATGTATATTTTTAGGTGTAGTTATTTTCTTTCCTGTTTTAATGTTATTGTTTTCTTGCATATCATTTGCAAGTTTTTGAGTTTGTGCTTATTTCTTTACTATGTTGTCATTTAAGTTTGGATATTTTCATTGTTCCTTTATTTAGATTATGCATACTACCTTCTGCTTTGTCTTTCTCTTTCATGTCATTTGGTTGACGGTATTTTGGACAGGAGCATTCTCAGTGTATCAAAAGGGAACATGTTGAAGCTAATGCAAGTTCATCTGGTACTCATTTTTGCCTGAGTTTGTATTTATGGTCAAATATTTAACACTATATTGATGATTATTCTGAATAAAACACTTCTATTTAAAAGATTTGCCCAATAGTATTCTCGCACTATGAATGAAGGGGTTTTACATATGTAGAATTACGTAGTAGAATATGTTAGACTATTTTCTCCTTCTCCATTATATAATCAACAACAATTTCTATGTGTTCAATACTCATGACATTCCTTTTCAACCAATCTGTTTTCCATGATCTACCGCTATGTATTGACTGACCGAAGCTTGTTCTATTTTCAGATCTACATAGCTTCATGGTTAGAAACAAAAGAAATTGCTATAGAACATCCCTTAGAAGCAAAGGTAAATTTAATTGCTAGAACTTTAATTGACGAATCTCGCACATCGCTCAACCTGTTTTCTACTCTATTTACGTGTGCGTTCGTTCTGCTATGAAATTCATTTGCCAGCCCTGAACATAGGTAAATTTTGAGATGGATTTTTCTTGATGTGATATTCGTGCTTATTATCCTTTTTTTGGTGTATTTTTAGTATTGATATTTTATCTGAAATTAAAGATAACATGAGCAAATGAACACTTGGGTCTTCTATGCTGTATATAATCACTCATAAAGATCTTAATTAATTAAATATACTATACTAATTAAATTTCCTCATGGTACTATGAACCTGTTCAAGCTATCTGGTACAAGGAGGAAAGGCGCTGACTTGGAATTTGTTTCCGTCGCTTTGAAGGTACTGTTTCTATAGTTCTAATTTTGTTCATCCAAACCTGTGTTTGTTCTTAAATTCATAATCCATCAAGTTGATTCTGAAGCTCTTTATTCCAAGAACACCACAACAAATGTAAGTTTGTAGTTATTCTGAATTTGAGATTGTCATCAATCTTAACAACCTTAGTTATTCTGATAGTTTATTCAATTGGGATCACAATGACTTTTCCAAGCTAAATTTTTGGTTCTGTTTTGAAACTTCGAAGTAATTGAGTGCCGCCTCATGGGGATTGTGTATTAGGTCATTTATTAGTTAATTGTACACATATTTCTCCATTTGCAGAGCTATAAAATCATGATGTTTCAATTGCTCATTCTCAGCCCTAACATTTAATGTCCCCTTTATGGGAATTCAATTTGATTTTACAATGTCTGTAGTTAAACTCAGGTTGAATAATAGATTGTTGTACAACAAAACAACAGACAGAATTTGGGGGAAGTCCAGAAAGCGCATAAATCTCACCACGATGGAGAGTTTTCAAACTGGTAGTACAGGCGGACGACGACGAAACCGGACGAAAGATGAAGATTTGGCTCGGGAGAACCTTAATTACCAGTTGCAATAGAGAGAGAAAGCAAAGATTTGACTTCATAGAGACTGATTTTGGCAAAAAACAAACACACGAATTAGAGATCTAGTTGCGACGTCGTTTTGACGACGGTGGAATGAATAGTCCCCACCTTATTCCCTCTTATAATATAGGACTGATATGTATAATTGGCTGAATCAGTTATTTGAGCTCACATGCATGAGGTAAACTTATCTCCATCCACACACAGATGCTCTCTCTTTCTCTCTTTCTCACACAAGGACGGAGGGAGGGAGGGAGAGAGACACACAGAAATGAGGTTTAGGGTTTATGTTTGGTTTAACATGAGAAATTAGGGAGAGAAATTAGAGGGTAGCTATAACCTTTCTGTCATTTGAGAGCAGCTCTTCTTGCATGATCTTAATTAGTTTATTAAGCTCTTGTACGTACTCACTTAAGAGAGAAAAAAAATGTTAAAATTAAGAAATTATGGCTTTCAATGGGGAAACCAAACGTGCCTCCTTGATATAATGACTGCTTTAAGCATGTTTTTTGAATGTGGTTGAAACATATATCAGTGAGCAAGAAGTTTATGTTAATGCAGGATTTAAAACAGACACATTAGCTAATACGAAATAAATGTTATATCGAAGAGAAGAATGTGCTTATGTTGCAAGCTAGACTACCTTCCCATGTTCAAGTTCTTCCATAGGCAAGAAGCAACACCCCTGGCCCTTCTCCCTAATAAACCAATCATGGTTCTCTGAAAGATCAATAGATTGTGGTCATATAGTTGATCAAAGATCTAGTAGGTACCAAAAATACGAATTTTCTATTTGGTAAAAAAAGGGGGAAAAAAAGAAAAGAAAAAAGAAAATAGGTTTTGCTAAAGAGAAACATTTTAGTTTGAATAGTAATCCAAACCACGAAATGTGTGGTCAATACTGTATGTTTGTTTTAGAGTAAGCTTTGTTTACTTGAATTGCGTGTAGATTGTGAAGTTGAAAATAGGAGATAGTGTAAACATACCCTTAAATGAGTAATTGATATTAAAGTTTGAGTAGACTTTGCAGTAGAAGTGAATTTCCATTTTAAAAAGGAAAAGAAAAACTTCATTCGACGTGAAGTTTGTTTAGCGTCACAAAATAAAATAAATAAATAAAAAGAAAAAGAAAGTCAATCTTGAAGAAATGTCCATTGAATCACTTCTCTGACCAATAAATAGAATAATATGTGATTAACTACTAATAGGTGCAAGAAATGATCATAGTGGACAAGCTAAACCGCATTACCTGGAAATGGCCTTATAAATAAGTGAAAGTGGCCGGAAAGCGAAAGGGTTGATCAGCTACAATGATGGCCAACAAGTCTTCACCTGTTAAAAGGATTGAACATTGATAAGAACTTCATTTTTATTTTTTTAATCTTTCTGTAGCAAAGACAGCATAAAAGTCATAGCACATTCCATCCAACGAAAACCATTACTATTGGCCTAAATGTAAGGGTTTTTTTAATAGAAATTATATTTAATTCACTTTCTTTCTCATCTTTCTCAACCACTCATGCATTAATTTGACAATTTTTCTCAACCACATATCTAAAATTTATTTTCTAAATAATCCATATTAAACATACCCTAAACATGAATGGAAAGTATATTTACCTATTGTAAGTTGCATCATTTTCTCTATTTTTTCTCCTGGCTTAATGGCTTGTTGAATCCAAGTTATGCAGCTTGCATCTCTCTTTCTTTTCTCTCTGTAGCAAGACGCTCTTCGAAGCTGTGATGTTGAAAACACAAACAGGCAGCATGAGTTTTAGCAAATCTTGTATAAAAACAAAAAACTAATGATGACTTTGCTTATATAAATAATGTGCTTTGTGTTCTAGTACCCAATTCTTAGGAAATTAGAACCAATAGGAACAAGAAAGCACATCTAAACCATGGCTCTAAGAACCTGCAGTCAACATAAAATTTCCTGTAAGTCACAACATAGTATTAATATATTTAAGACATTAAACTTCATAAAACTTAGACATGACAAAAAGCTAATATCTAGTAATTATCACCTTGTCATTGTCAAGATCTGTTTCATAAACTCCATAAAAATTTGCAGTAAGCCTTCTCTGATGTTAGAACTTAAACTACAAAAGGTAAAAGGTTGACTCTTTAGTTGCATATAAAATAGGCAAGTTTCAAACAAGAGATTCCAAACAAAGAATTGAAGTCAAGTGAAGAGAGAGAGAAAGAGATCAATATACACGTGCCTGAGTCAACCAAGTGCTTTACATGTTTCATTTACAGATATGCTACCAAATGAACGGGCAATAGAACAAACAATTAACTTAATTTCAATTGGAATGTCCTAAAAGTATGGATCGTCTGATTCAATTTCAAATTAAGCACTCCCCAACAACTAACAATAGACAAACAATTTAAGTAATTTCAATCCAACAATAATGAACAAACAATGAACAATCAAGAGGCAAGCATGAAAAATACCATGGACTTGACTGTTGAACTGATCACTCTTAGGTCTGAAGCAATTTATTGCGATTCTTCAACAGAAAATTCAAAACTCTCAATGAAAACATCAAAATACTGCAAATCCTTACACTTTTAGCACCAATGGACCTTCAGAGACCTCAATGGAACCACAAAGAGTTATGTAAAAGGTACGTGTAGTGACCGCACGTTGAAGCAGCTGGTATACAAGTAGATGATGACTACAACAGTATGCCGAAACTAAAAAGCTAGATAAACAAAACAAACTTAAGGAAAATAGCATTCAAGTAGATGCATCCATAGAGTTAGTTGATCATCTACCTCTCTACCTTCTTCTTCATCCGCTCAAATTTTATATCGAATTTGTCACCAATTCCAATTCGATTTAAATAATAATAATAAAACTAAACTAATTAACTAAATCTTAAATTAAACATTAGCCAACAAATGCACGCAATTTTCCTGCTATTAGAAACTGGGGAATTAGTTAAACTATTCACAGCTTACAAATTGCACGTTTACAATTGCCAATAGAGGAAACTACTCAAAGAACCTGAAAAAAAGTAGACACACATTGTTATTACACAGGAAAAGTCAAAATAAAAAGCCCTAGCTGTTATACAAGTGAAAACCCGATGTTAAAAATTTAACATTATCGGAACCCTAAATTAGGCGCTTACGCAGATAAGGGAAACCAAGATGTGTGCAATTTTCAGCTGTCACAAAGAGGGAGGCGAAGATCTAGGTCAATTATTGAAGAAAGTTATTAATTCTATGGAGCAAAGGAGTATTAGTATCAAACACAGTTAGTAGGAAAGTATCAAGGCAGTGGTGTGCCATTTATTTATTTACATGCCACAGAGAGTTGCCAACTTGGGTGCTGTATTCTTCAATTCTTAGATGATAGAATGGAATATAGGTATTTTACAACATTTCCTTCAACAAAAGTGAAATAGGAAATGCTGTCCATTATATCTGTTACAAAAAGAGTATTTATGTTTTTGGGACCAAACACAGGAGTTGGAGGTATTAGTCCATCTTGGACAACACCTTTTTCGTGGTTGCGCGTGAGGCGTCATATTCAAATAGGTTCCTTTTTGTAGGTGGAGATGGTTCAGCAAGGTTGTTGGCGGCAAGTGAGCTGCTTGATGCAAGTCACTACAAACAAAAAGGACATAAAATCCCTTAACCACCTTTTTATCAATGTTCGTAGATTAAATGGTTCTTGCACACCTCCCTTTCATCGTCCAGGTGGTGTGAAAAGAACAGAGATATTAGAGTTGTTATTCTTAAGTCATTCCTAATAATAAATTTTTAAAAAAAGCAAAAAAGAGGGGAAAAATCAAAAACCTAATGAAGAGCTTACCAAGAGAGGGGAAACACAGCTGCATATCACAGTGAGCTGAAAAGTTGACAATAGCCCATCATTCTATCTTATTTGTCGAACTTTGTTATTAAAGTTCCATTGCCCGTTGCGAACATACATGTCGTCATTATTTGTAGCTTTCAACTGTAGTTGATAGGTAAAGAATAATCATAAAATTTTTTACTGTCGTTAAGAAACAAGATTTAACAATTAAGTGAAAAATAGCTTCATTACATACCTTCGGATCGCTTGTGGCTGATAGATATCCCGCAACCATGAAGAAGCAAAGGCTCAGAGTTATAGTTGTTACTTTTGAGAGCCTGAAACAACCAAATACCAGTTAACCTAATTATGGTTTTCACAAAATAATCATAGACAGTAATTTCAGTTTTGGAATCATCATCGTCGAAATGGTAATTCTTTGGTAATTGTTTATAGTTTCTGTAATTGTATTAAAAAAAAAGGTTCGAATGGTTTCTAGGGCAGATACTCCTATCATTGATCCTATATTTGCTACATAACATCATATTAGTCCCCACAACACTGGCAGAAAAAGAACTCAAGCTCTTGTTCTTTAAATTGTCAAGTGTTTTTTTTTTCAAAGGAGAACACTATAGCGGTAATAACGTTTCAAAGAATTGTAAGAGCAATTTACCTGATAAATGGAGTAGTTTCATTTTTGGAGTTTGATAAAATCTTTCACAAGGTTGTGCATGTCAAAGCGAGTTGAACAGGTGACAACATCCCATCGTTCTATCTTATTCATCAAACTCTGATATTAAAGCTCCATTGGCCATTCCGAACATAATGTCATCATTTCCACCTTTCTGAGAGTCATAGTTGCTACTTTTTAAAGCCTGAGACAACCAAATACCAGTTAACCTAATTACAGTTTCAACAAAGTAATCATAGTAACTTCAGTTCTAGAATCATCATCGTCCTTGTTCTTCGGCTTTAGTCAAAACATAAGTAATAGAAAGTTGCTAAACTTCAAACTCATGGCAAAGAGTGAAAACAAGGCTGTTAAAATAAAAATTAAAAAAAAAGGATAAGCCACCAATTTTGTGCTCTTGGTTTGTAGCATTGGCTGTTTGGTGAAAAGTTTTTGATTCTGCCTTTTTTTTCATATATATTTTTTAAGGGATTGTCTTTGGAAGGAAAGGTTTAGAAAATTCATTATGAGAAATTATATGAATCATAACTAACATGAACAATACAGTACATTGTTTTTAACATCTGGCAATATAGCAACAGAATAAAATGAAGGGCGGATTGAGAAATACAAAACAACAATATCGTCTTTAAAATAATATAGATAGAACACCTCTATAACTATCTAAGTTTACATTGATTATTGAAGGTTGATATTAGACATTGGCAAGATCGCCTACCATGTGAGAGAAGACACAGAACAACCATTGGTGAAATACAATCGTTCTATAAACTGTCATTTTTAATTTGTAAGTACAATTTGAGACATACAGTTGAAGCTTCAAGATTTTTGAACCGAAGTTGGTTCTGCAATTAGAAGCATGAAGATCAAAATATGCTGCCTTGGGAGTCGACTTCATGTGAGAAAAGGAAAATGGAAGATATATTTGCAAATGAAATCATTATTTCTAAACATAGACTGAACATTTCAATTAAATTTCTATCAGCACAGTGTGAGTGCAAGCATTCTTATTTGTTGATCAATAACATGAGCACGGAAAGGTGAATGGAGACAAACGCAATTGTTACAGTTTTCCATGTTTTGATTTAAAGCATTATTAATTTATATAATAAAAACTTATCCAAATAGTTTAACTTTGTAGTTATTTTATAACACAAAAATTCTCTAAATCTCAAAAGAAAATTTCAAATGTTCATCACCTATAACCACCATCAGAAACCATTTAATCAAGTAAAACAAAGTAAACAATAAGCTTAAAATTTAAGAAAGTCAAAAAGATTTGTTTTTGAATCTCACCAAACAATACCATAAGCACACGTCCCAAAGTCTTGATAGGAAGGGTCCCTTAAAAGGACAACTGTAAATATTGCACATGTTTTCTACATGTCTGGGCATTCCTCTGATGTTGTAGCCACCATGGATCTTGATCCCATAGGCCTACCATGACACCTTCAAAGAAACCCAACTTCATCTCTATTAGAAAACTAAATCTTAGAAGTTATAACCCATTACTTAAAGAATTAACCAATCACTAATAATCTAATAATTAATAATCAATTTAAACAAGTGATAAGAAAGATTTGCAGGCACTCATCGTGGAAATTCATGGGATTGAGACATACTCTCTTAAACTGATGACAAGACCCTGAGGTTGTCTAAAGATGCTCCCATATTTCTGCCAAGCTACGCCCACTGTGGGTGTATAAACAACTGAGAGTAGCTCGTCCACATTGTCGATCAGAAGCTTGTAGAACAGCCTTTCATTTCTCTCCTGAATATCAAAAATAATAATAACAATAATTAATTAAAAAATTAAACATAGTTATAAATAGAAATACACGTATTTGCTAGGTCCCATAAGTACTGCTAAGTTGCCTGTAGCCCACCACTCATTTCTATTAGTTTACAAACACTGGATTGTAACAACATATAAGTAGCTCATATGAATACCGGAAGATCCATCATAGGCATGTACCTCTGTAATAATAATTGGTATTGTCGTATGTGTGAATCCAAGAAATAATAGTACTTGTGCATCTCAACTTTTGGCTTAGGAAGAGCGACAACGAGATACCTAGAGCAAAAAATTAAATAGACAATGTTATACACATTGTTGTAAGTGAGTAACACTATTTAAACACGATGTTTTATATGACGATTGGCAAGGGTGGATGGTTTTTGGGGGGGGGGGTGTGGGGTGGTGTCGCACGGGTCATAGCCCCAACCCAAAAAAAAAAATTAAATCGAATGTTTATATAGAAAAAAATTTATACATAATTTTAGTCGAATTAAATTTTTTTCTTTGTTACAGTCTCCCCCGGTTTAGAAATCTTCGATCCACCATTGATGGTTGGCGTAAACATAAGATGATGTTTCAAAATCTTATGTAGAGGGATAATAGTGCAAAAACATCTAATTTTACATGATTTTGACAAATCACGATGATGTCAATTATTTTATTAAAAACAGAACCATTCTTGTATGGATATGAACAATATGCTAGATATGATATCTTATACTTTGTAGAACGACATGTAAGCATTTTTTGGCATGTAAAATCATTTTTTCATGGTCCAAGAAGCATTGAAGATCGATGTTGTTGAAACTGGGAATGGGAAGACATCGTGCTTAAATGTTGAATGATTTAACATGGAATAAATGTTTGTTAATTTTCAATATATATAATATAAAAGAGATATAGAATGTATTAATTAGGCGGAGCGAAGACATAATTGTTAGAGATGATAAGATTTGAACATCTAATCTTTAAATATAATATTATATCAATTGCACACACTTCGATTTAATTGTTAATGTGAGAATGGATATTCATCATCGAAGATACTCTAATTAATCAATAGTGGAGTAGAACAGTATCTTCAAAAAAAAAAAAAAAGTATGGTGTGAATGTAACAATGCAGTTTGATACTTCATACAATTGAGGAAAAAAAGGGTTGTGTAGCCTGATTCACATTAATTCAATGAAATTAAATTTATCCCATTCCATCTTTTTTGTGCAAAATTCTTCCAAAACTCAATAAATTTGCCTCTTTGTCCTACGTCGAATTTCACGCGAAAAGCGGTATATTAGTTTTTAGATGTGTAATTGAGAATTAAAAATGATACATTAAAAACTATATTAAAATAATTATCAAATCAATTTATAAGTGATTGAAAATAATGATAAAAAAAATTTGAAGTTGATGAAATTTAGGCCTTGTTTCATTCACATTAAATTTTTACTAATTTTTTCTCATTCATTATTTTCAATTATTTATATATTAATTTGTTAATTATTTTATATTTTTTGATAATCTTTTTTTAATTTTCAATTACACATCCAATGCTAATACATGACCCCGTTACTCCTTTATCTTTACAGAGACTAGTATTTTTCACCCGTGCACGAGAAATATATTCAAAAAATATTCAAAAAACGTTAGTAAATCCTATTGATATTAATATTATGAAATCAAAAGATTAATATTTTTCACCTCGTACTCTTACCTAACATCTACACCCATTCATTATATGGGATTGATTTTTTAACAAATAATAATTTTGATAAATGTTAATGGAATAATTAATTTGTGAATATTTGTCAATTTGTACCTTTAATCTTACATAGCATTTACACCCGTGCATTATATGGGATGATAATTTGTGATAGACATTATGTTAATCTATCACATTTTGCTATTGGTAAGATTAAATCTATTAAATATATATAAACATAAAATAAAATAAAATTGTATACTCAAAATAACCATAATAAAAAACTCTAATAATTTTCTTAGAGCCTATATTTTTTTAAAAAAAAATATTCTATATTCTATTATATGCACTTACAAATTTCGAGAGATATTAATTATGCACTCATGTGATCTATGGTATTGACAATGAATATGTGAATAATAAAATTTTGACATCTAATCATAAAATATAATCAACATACATTTATATTATACAAATGATAATATAGCGGGTACAGACCCCAACACCATATTCTTGCCACCGCTAGGAAATACCTATCATTGCCTCCGCCACCTTCATTTAATCAGTGCAGTAAGGATGTTGTAAGAATTGCAATAAGATGAGGAATCCCATTCCCCATCTCCATCCTGCTAAGAAATTCTCATCCCTGTCCATGTCCCATCATAATCGTTTAATCGGAGACTTTTATTTGTACTTTTTAAATATATATTAATAACATCTATTTCAATAAACACCTTCTAAACATAATAAACACACATATTAAAATATTCGGTATAAACTCACCAATTTAATATATTCGGTATATTAATATCTTTTTTAAGCCATCAATTTAAATGTTTATTTTAAATAATTTAAATTATATAGGTTTCTTAACGTGGTCGATAAAAAAATATTATAGACATTTAATCATTTTTTAACCATATTTAATACTATAATCAAATTTAAATTAATTTTGATAATATAAATAACTTTGAATATATATGATTAATAATTAAAAAATGACTTAATCGATGATTTTTAAAAATTGAATACAATCTAAACAGATAAAAATCGATACAAAATAAATAATTTAAAGTACTTGGAATTCTTAATATTTATTTAAAAAATAGAATCAAAAATAGATATAGTCTAGAAACAATTGAGAAATTCAAATTGAGTTACATAATTTCAATAATTGATTGAGTCGATAGCCAATTATTTATTAAATACATAATAATTTATAAAATAATCAATTTAGGTATTTATTTATGTGTCAACTTATTTAATCTTTATTCATTAAATATGTAATTGAAATATTTATTTACCTATCACTAAAATTAGACCACTAATTAAACTTTCTAGCATCCTTTAATTTAGTTAATATAACTCAATTAATATAAGGCCTTATTTGATTGGGGTTTAGTTGTTCCGCGCGGTATTCCGTGTAAAAATGTGTGGTTAATATTATTTTGGGAAATATGTATGTGGTTGAAAATGAGTATGAGATATACGGAATTGCGTGCGAATTTGGTTAACACCGAATAGAACAAGGCCTAAGTATGACTAGTTTTTACGCCCGTGCGTTGCATGATAGTAAACCTTTGCTAAGTAAATAAGAAATTATTTCAAATATGATTTACAATTTTATTTAATTGGTAGTAGCATAACGTTTGTTGCAATTTGGTAGTATATATTATTATAATATTTGTTATTACAATATTTCTATATTAGGTTTACAATGTGGACAATTAAAATAATCAAAAATAAATGATGAGAGATTAATTTAATAAATTGTGTGATGTGTAAAAGATAAATAATATAAACTGCAATAATTAAAGTTACAATCCGATAAGTATTTAAATGACATTAGTTTTAAATGAATTACAATGTAATATAATAAATTATAGTTTTTAAGTTCTAATAATGCTTTAGCAATGTTAAATATGTACATATCAACAAATTAGCACAATGTATAGCTGAAAATTAAGTAATTTAAAAATAATGTCAAGACAATATTGAATTAAAACATAAACGTAATTCAAAACAAACACACAAAGTACGCTAAGTATAATGGTGATCACGTAACATAGAAGAAATATAGGTCAAAGTAGAAACATATGTAAAATTAAAAATTATTTAAAATTAATGTCAAATTACAGCTCTGTCGGTGAATCAAGGAAATTTGTAATTCAAATGTGAAAAATCAGTAGATATTTAAAAATTTTAAAAGATCTATAATGCATGTATATAACTTTTAGAGATTCCAAAAAGAAAGTAAAAATTTGTAAAACACAAAAAAAATAAAAAGACTTGTTGACAAATTTTTGCCACCAAAAGAGCAATTAATATAATATATGATTAAAATGTTATGAATAATTGAGAATAATTTGGTGGTTATGAATTATGAGGAATAATTTGGTGGAGGAATAATTTGGTGGAGGAATAATTTGGTAAAAGATGTAATTATTATATGTGAATGACTATTATACCCTTGATGAAATTATGTAATTACGATTGTGCCATTCGAAGTTTTCCTATAAATAGGGCTTCAGTTATTAATGAAATTCATTCCTGAGAATTCCTTAATTCATTCTCTAAATTCTCTCTATTGTTTACTATACTTTTATAACACGTTATCAAGTAGTCTTTAACCCTTTGAGTAATATGAAAGAAGTATGCTTCTACAATTGCATCTTATAGATGATCTTACTCAGATTAATGATTATTACCTGAATTAATTCATCCTCATCAATCCTAAATAACTCTCTCTTTCAGAAATACATCATTGAAAATTCCTTTTGTTCATATTCTTCTCCCACATTCCTCATTCTACACAACCTCGCTTGGAGATGTCTCTGAAATCCCAAAATTGGAAGAATGGAGTCCAAAGAATTTTTCCGATCACGTAAATGGATTGCAAGTAAATCTCATCCATGGAATAATTAGAGAAAGGGAAAAAGGTAAATCATATGATTTTATAATATAATAATATATTAAACTATAACATTCTGCTTTATCGAGATATAAGGAGTATACATGATCAAAATCAAATTTTCTCGACTCCATTATACTCGATTTAACGAGAGCTTGATTTGACACCAACATTGATAGGGTAATAACTGCGTTTTGAAATATGTTATTATCAAACTTTCAAAATTTACAAATCAAGATTAATTAACTTTTGAAAAAGTTACAAAATAGTCATTGAATATTTTGATATTGATAAATTGAAGTAGAAAGGAGATAATTTTTCAATAGTAAAACATTGATAAAATATTTTTGACAATTTTACGCTTTAATAATTGAATGAACAATTTTACCCTTAGGGTAAAACCGACCTAATTTTGACGATAAAGTGAAAAATGGATAGAATATTCATGAAGAAATTCTAAATCCATTGATTATATAAATGGCTTGAAGTCCATTTGAGTTAAAAGATCGAAATATTAATGTAACTCCCGAAGAGTTCAATTACATAATGTACTTATTCTGAAGGATAAATTGTCTTTCAGAAGTAATGAGTATTTGTTCTGTAAGAACAAATGCAACGCAGGTTAGCTCAATATTTAATTCTCGCACTTTATTTCGCAATTTAATTCTTGCCATACCTCCTACTTGATGATGGGTTCAATCACTAAACTAAGGTTTTATATATTTTTGCACTTTATATGCTAAGTGATGGGTAATACCTTCTATCGAAGCGAATCCTACTCTGAAGAAGTAGTTAAACATTATGCAATTTAATTCTTGCTATTTAAATTCGTAAATTTATATTTATTGCAATAATTCCCATAAGGTAGATTCACTGTTGGAGGAAATTTAATTTCTACAATTTAAATTTATGCACTTTATAGTTTAGTATATTTCAATGTGGTGGGTAATACCACCATTGGTGTACATATTTTCAATGTGGTGGGATTTATACTACGATTGGTTATACTTGAATCCTACTCCGTAATAGAAGTAGTTGATCAAATATTCTAATCATACTCAAGCAAAGAGACGATGAGAATAAAATTACTTCTCCATATATACCTAATATTAATGGAGAAAAATTGAGCAAGTGGTACTTGAAGTTACCATTGGATAAATAGATGAAAGTAAAATGCTCAATAGATCCCATGTTGATAAATCAAAGAAAATATATCGCATGGAAAGCTTATATGAAGTAATCTCATCGATGATATGAGATTGTATTAATATGAGAATAAAATGCTCTTGAAGAAGCAAAATCATCAGATATCGTATTTGAATAAAGCTCCAATATGATATTATTATTATTACTCCATAGAAGTACAAAATACCAAAGTGGAACATATTGAGAATATCAAAGATGGCAATAAACACTTCGAAAATATAGAAATACGAAAAGAAAATATATATTGAACCCATAAATGAGGGGATGCGTCTGAGAGTATAAATATTCAGTAACTCGCCACTCAGAACATTCGTTCATAATGAAAGATCAAAGGATCTCTTTTTAAACGCTTGACACCGATGATCTGTGACCGATGGGTTTCGGCTTCCATAGATTTTTGAACATATGATTGAATCTTGATGAGTAGATCGGCAATCGTATTAAGCAGAAACAAGTATATTTCTTCTTGAAGCGAGAAATAAATTTATGTTCTACACCTGATCTAGAAATGCTAGCAAACCATCGAAGAAATAATTAATATTCAACAAACCTATGGGTTTGGTATGAAAATTCCATCGTGCAAATGACGCTATATTGAATATTTCCTCCAGTGTTATAGCCGCTGGAAGAACAATAAAAGCATCACTATTGCTCATCATGTACATCAAAGTCATGGATGGATTGTGTTTGTAGCATCAATCCAGTTGGACTAATGACATTTCTAACTCCAATTCGACATCGCCTCTTTGCCTCCAATTCGATGAAAAGGTATTATACTTGACACTCTTATCCCCCCCATAATTGTGCGCCATCGTAGACTCTTTAATAGTTTGTTATTAGTCCCTCCATATAGTATATTGATATTTTGTTTCCCTAACTCCCTTACACAAGTTGGTCGCCATATCCACATATGGATATGACCTACTAAGTCCTGGAGCCACCAAGAACACATATAGTTTTACAGCGAGGTAAAGATTGACTTACATGAGATGATTTTGATATCTCCATCTCCATCTCCACTCTATCTTTCTCTTTCAATGCGAATGAATGATAGATATATGAATCCCACTATTTAAAGAAAAAATTTTCAAACCAATAATTAGTGCACTATTTACTTTTTGACAAATATGAAAAAAAAAGGCAGAAAATTTTTTAGTGATATGACATATAGTCATGAGATTGAAAAATAATATATATATCTTAAAAATTGAAAACTTATATTTACAAATAAAAGAAATATATTGATCTTTGTTATTACACCGAGCTTTCTTACATAAATATGGGAAAATCATTATGCTAAATTTTTTCTACTAAATTTACAAACGGGATCTTCTAAAGTAAGTTTTCAAGATCATGCGCGTTTGTTGATCTTTGAATTTGGTCCATAAGGCCATTAGCTCACCTTGTATGCGTGTCCACTAGGATGTGTCTCAAGAGCCCGTTGAATATCATCCAAAGGCTCCTTACTCAATCCATCCTTAATGAATGCTATTTTATCTTCTCGGTTTACCGGACAAGTACCCACAGATTTACATCGAAAGTGTCACATGTCCATCGAGCACACTTGTAGCATCCTCCTAATCTTTTTTGCTCTCCGTTTCTTTGAAAAACTACTTTTACCCATACCAGGCATGTATTTAGAGGGAATTGAAACCTCACCAGATAATCGAACCTTTGCTTCAATCAAGCATCTCGGATATCTTGTGGGATACCCTTATTCATTAGCATCCTTAATCTTTCCGGCTTACATCGATAAATCCTTTTTAAGATTTTTTAATCGGTAGTGATGGATAGTATTTTCAAGATTTGAGAGCATATGATCCATTATAATGTATAGACCCTTGTTAGGATGAATTTTGCAATAATTTTGATGATTTATTTATAGAATAATACGACAGCGTATGAAATAAGACTCGATTTTAAATAAATAATATGAAAGCGTAAAACTACGATTTCGGAATTAAATAATAGCGGATGTGATGCGTATGATGTAATCTGTTTGAATAGTGGTAGACAATAATGTCACCAAAGATGATGGAATATGTCGGTGAATTATTTCTATGATAAATCATGTTGAGCACTATCTGATACTAGTGAAATCGATATAAGAATTCTTGAACTAGAAGTTAATAATACTGCGTTTGCAATACCAGGTACGACCATCCTTGCTTAAATAATTAATGAAATCAATATTTCAAGTGAAGAATTAAAGGAATTCTTCAATGATTGTTTTCGATAAATGATAAAATCATTACTAGCCAATATTGGGAATAAATCCCAAATATATACGGAATAAAGGATTTAGAAGTATGGGCCCTCATCCTCCATGTGGACTACTAGATATTATGATATGGATCCACTAGATAGTCACATTGTGTATATGATTAGTAATTTGAAATTCTGAAATATTTGCTCACTGATATGAGCATGATTTTCAATTTAATGATAAAGCTAGTAAATGTATATCCCAATACTTGAATAAATCAAGGATTTGAGTATGCGCATACAAGTGGGATATTATATGGCAAATTATTTAAAGTCCTCAAATAAATTGCCGATATCGAGAATAGAATGCAAACGGTCTAAATTCCCATATTAAGGCGAATGATGAGAACATATATGATTAAAATCATACCAACCTGTATTTGAGTTTTGGTGTTCTAAATTTTCTCAAGATGAGGGGAGTATTAAAGGTTGAAAATAAATGCATCATGTTATATCACTCAGAATTGAAATACTGAACTTGAAGTTCAAAGATGCATGAAAGGCTATGAACAATCACATATATCCCACGATGCTTTGATAAGTTAAGCGCGCTGTAAGAAGCTGATATTTCCCCAAACATATATATCAAAGCAAATTATAAAAGATGGTCTTAATAACGGAGGCATATGCTCTTGAAGAGTATATAGACATAACTATATTGTGTAATCCTACAAGAGGATTGATAATGAGATATCTCGATAAGTTATGTCGATATGGGGAAAGAAATGAAATTAAAAAGTGTCGACACGATATGAAAATGTAGCGCTACATATGATCAATGATAATGAAAATATTGAGATATATTGAAGATGATAAATGGTGAATGTGAAATCCTTAACTTATGAGATGATGAGATGATGATGACTAATGCTCAAGTTTAAAGATAAGCATGGTGGTCATTATATGTATTGCATGCTCATGAAAGTTAAATTATCGATCGTGTGTGTAGTAATCGAAAAGGAAATTAAAGGATCGGATGAGCTAAACCCGTGTTTATGAGTACTAAAGGGTGAACTAAGCCTGGGAATGAAATAACCTATTAAGTGAGTATTAAATGTTAAATGATATATTTTAAATGTTAGTTAGTTATGAAGGTTTACTTATATGTTTACATGTTTTTACAATGAATTTATATGCTTTAAATTGTGTATTTGGAGACATGTGTTCATGGTGAATGTTTTGTAGTTGTGTAAGAAAATTGATGCACTCTAAATGAACAGAAGAGTATAAAATCAATGTATATGATACTCATACAAATGTATGAAAGATTTTGAAATGCTTGGTAAAGCATACTTTCAGATAAAATACGCGTTGCACTCTTTTTCCCTGAGGTTTTATCCCATCTGGGTTTTCCTGCGTTTTTAATGAGGCAAGCTTTAAAGGCGTATTCACATGAATAATGTCTTTCTTTTTCCTTCATTGAGGCTTTTTCCCACCGGGTTTTTCCCAATAAGGTTTTAACGGCGTATTCACAGATATTGAGAACGATAGGAGAAATTGATCAGTGTATCTATTGGATCAAGTTATAATGGAGCTAATGCTTTAGATCCAAACGATGATGATATTGAAATCATTTACGTAAGTAAAGATATCAGTTCTCAAGATATGAAATCGACGGAGCATTTGTCTCTTTTTCCTTCGATCAAGTTTTTTCCCAGCTGGGTTTTCTTGACAAGGTTTTAACGAAAGACGTGAATACTCATATCTGCGTGATAGACATCAAGGAGCAATGTTTTGATGAAGCGAAAGATATAACCACTCTATCATCCCCGCAATCGGTTTGCCAAGTTTTTCCCACCGGTTTTTTCTCCAAACAGCTGTAAGACATTTGTATTAATAGTCGTTCGAGCGCGAGTGTTATGAATAATAATTGAAGTGTTATGAATAATTGAGAATAATTTGGTGGTTATGAATTATGAGGAATAATTTGGTGGAGGAATAATTTGGTGGAGGAATAATTTGGTAAAAGATGTAATTATTATATGTGAATGACTATTATACCCTTGATGAAATTATGTAATTACGATTGTGCCATTCGAAGTTTTCCTATAAATAGGGCTTCAGTTATTAATGAAATTCATTCATGAGAATTCCTTAGAATTCATTCTCTCTAAATTCTCTCTATTGTTTCTATACTTTTATAACATAAAAAAATTAAATTGCAATGATCAATTATTAATGCGTAATGCTAACATTGTGTGTGTACACTATTAATTCAACTTATTTAAGAATTATAACAATGCCCTAAATTGATTAATAGACATTTCATTATTGGTCACAATTTAGAATACTATAATAATTTAAAATTATAATAATCGATTAAAAAATATTTAAGTAACATAATAATTTTATCTTGTAATAATTGATTTATATAACTCATACCATACTTAATTTCTATTCATCAAATCATGCATAAATACTTTAATTAAATTGTAGCAAGGAAATTTTAAAATTAGTAGCGACATTGTTAAAACATTTTCTCCATAATAAATTTATTTTATTTTTCAATATTTATTGTGTAGAATTTATGAATTAATCTAGCCGAAAATGAAAAATATTGTCTTCATCTTCGGATATTATTTAAAGATATTTATTATATCATTTTATTCATTTGTGTAATTATTATTGATTAAGATTACACTAAAATAAAATGCTATTTGAAAAATCAACTCTTCCCATGATCTACTAACATTTAAAACTAACTGGACACGTGACATTCAATCATAAGGACATCAATATAAAAATTTGGTCCTAAAACAGAAGTTAACTATGTCCTAAAACCACTATTACAAAACAACAATATCATGCACCTCTACTTTATATATATTGAGCCTGTTAGCATGCACATTCTTTCTCATTTTAATGCATTCTTTTCAAAATTTAAATTTTGTCAAACAAATCACATCCACATATCAACTCTACTTTTAAATCTCCACCACCAAACTCCACTAATTCTCTCTTTTCCTACTCATAAAAATAGATTAAAACTCATCCGCTAACACCCTCAATATAGATGTCCCGTGCCGTGTCAGTCCATCTTCGTGTATCGCTCAATACAAAGGGCAGTTATGGAATTTCACCCCACCCGCATGACGTTCGACGTCACCCACAACTGTCACCCAACTATCGCACTTTTGTCACCAAAATATCGAAGTCCCCCAAATTCTCACTTCAATCCTGCCTGTGGAAGTTTAAGCACACTATTTTCTTACAACTCAATTGTATATGAATTCCCCATCTTTTCCTGGATTCTGGAGGCATTCATGACAAAATTGAGCGCTCATTATTGATTAGCCGACGGGGTAAAGTATTGTTCTTCGTTAACAGGTTCGTCTCAAATTGTTCGTGTCAATATAGGGTTTTTTTTTTGAATAGATTACAGACTTTGTTTTTGCCCTCTCCGTTGTTGTGAGAATGGTGTTTTGGTCGGAAGAGATGTAATTAGGAAATTCAACGGCTTAAATTTTGTTACTTGTTTCTATATTTTTTTTTTCTTGTCATTTGGAAGAAAGTTTAATGCTTGGATGAATTTGAATTCTTCTCAATTTTGTTTTGATTGTTACGGCCTCAATTTTGGTGGCTTCATGTGCGGACTTCATGAACCCTATCAATGTCCACACCTGGTTGGGCTACGTGTTTTACTCAAGGAAGGTTTCTACTGTGTTGTTTACTATAACACTTCTTTTCGAGTATTTCTCCATGCAGGGAGGGAGTGAAGGAGGTTGTGTTTACTAAACCTGCAAAAATTAGCAAACTTTCATAGAATTGCAGATCTAGGTTTTGATATCTGGTTCATCTCCATAGAATGTGTGCCTCTAGTTTGTAAGTTGGAGTTCCAAAGATCTAGTTTAACCGATAAAGGTAACGTCTTTGTACCAACATTAGTTGTTGGAAAAGTCAAAAATTTATTGATTTAATTAATTCTTTGGTTTATAATAAAATCTAGTTCTTTGGTGCGTTTCTTTTGAAGAATCCCTTTGGACTCTTTTAAAATTTCATGCTTATCATCCATTCTGACGAGTGAAAGAAAGGCTCACTTGTAGCATTGTTTGAGAGTGGCATTGTTCGAGAGTGCAGAAACCTGAGCTGCAGAAATACTACTAAAATAGATATAATATTGTGGATCCATGAGACACATTTTGGTTTTTATGTCTGCATCTTCTTGTCAATTGTGCCTCTGCTTGAATCTGTTTTTACCTACTGAATAAATCATGATATCTCTTCTAAAAATGATACAAAAAATTCATATCCTTAAGTCGATTCTCACACCCGGAGCTGGAGATTCCTGAGGTAGATACTAGAAAGTCCTTGGAGCTTTGTTGCGTAGGTGTTGTGGTTGTTTATAATTTCATCATTTCTCTTTCAGTTTTTCCTTAGTCTCATTGTTTTTGTTTATCCTTGCAAATTTATAAATTTCTCGAATCTGTTTAGGGGTGCGAGAGGATGACCTTGTCTATACTTTCTTCTTTTGTCTCGTCTGGCAGAGGTGGTTCACTTTGAGCGGTCTGCCGAGAGACCCAAAGGCAGGCAGACTTTGTGCAACAAAACATGGGGACCAGTTTTAATACACAGATTTTAAGCGAGAAGTTGATGAAGCTCAACAGTTCGCAGCAGAGCATTGAGAGTATCCTCCTTATGATTATAATTTCCAATATTTTCCTCATCACATTTTCATTATCTGATTACATCGTTGTTGATATTATTTTCTGTCTCAACAATCTAATGACACTATTTGAAAGAGTGATGCTTGTGGGAACCAAGAGTTCCCTTTTTTTTTTTTAAAGGTCCCACTAATTGAAATAATTGCCATCCTTAATGAAATAAAGCCCTGTCGCACTGGTGCATTTTTCACATGAATAATGCAAAGCAGGTTGTAGAAACATGGGCCAGGCAATTTCATTGCTCTCCTCATGAGCAGAGACTGGCTTTCTTGTATCTTGCAAATGACATTATTCAGAATAGCAGGCGTAAAGGTGCAGAGTTTGTTACAGAGTTTTGGAAGGTTCTTCCAGATGCACTTCGTGATGTAATTGAACACGGAGATGAGTTCGGGAAGAAAGGTGCATTGCGGCTGGTGCGTTTCTCTGATACCTGTGTTTGCTTTCATGTTATAATTTGTGTGGTGCAGAGATTATTATTCACAGTGATTGCTTGTGATAGATATCCAATTACAGTATATGCTCTCCATCTCTTTGATGAGAAAGCGAAGGCTAAAAAGGAAAGATGATAGCAGTTTAGGAGTTTTTGTGGCTAGGGTTTCTAATAATCACGATAATTGTATCAAATTCTTTTACATGTTCAGTAAATCCTGGAAAGTAAAACAGTAATAAGTTGCTTCAATACTTAAATCCCAAAAATAGTACAACTGAAACTCATCTATTGAATTTCCTTTGATCTATATTCAGTTGACTGGTAGTGGTTTTCTTCCTTGGCTTGCAGCTTGGCTTTGGATGAGGTCACCAAAGTCCAACCACAGCAAGTTAGAATCGGATCCTACAAACCCCCAACCCCCTTCACCACCCCACCCCAACCCAACCCAACCCAACCCAACCCAACCCATCCCAGAAAAAAATAAAAAATAAAAATGACATTAACCTTGTTTTATCTATTCTTTTGTGAAGCACTCCACTGTATCCCTGCCTATTAGGGTGATAGAGAATAAATTATAATGGTTTTTAAAAGTTTTCAATGTAAAAGAGGAGAGGGAATAAGTAGAGTTGAGTGGTGGAAATTTGTGGATGTGATGAGATATGTGGATGTGATTGATTTAGGGTAAAGAAACAATGAATAAAAAAATGGTAAATAGTGGTAAAAATGGTTGGCTAACAGGGTATATGTTGCTCAGACTTGGGTATGGACGTATATCTAAGAGCCTGTTTGCTACAAGTGCCTACAACTTGAACCAAAAATCATGTTTTCAGTTTTCATTTTCAACCATCATTTGACTGATTTGAAATTTTTTTGGTCTTCTCTTCTACACTTTTCAATTACACATTCAATAATCATTTTTTCAAAATCTCCATCAAATAAACCCTAAAAGTCAGAACTTTTTTATTCGAAACTTAGGATGCAGACATCTAAAATGTAGTTGAATTGGACATGGATACATGGGTACATCAACTGATTTAGATTTTTAGAATTGTATATACTAATAATTTATATTTAATTTTTAGGGAGTGTAGCCTTAAATGGCCTTGGTTTCATGTCATCACATGTTTCTTTTATATTTTAAAACCGATTTCATTGCTTTAAAATTTGTAAGTTCATTCATTATCTTGCTGGAGCTTCTTGTCCTTCTCGTGGCAATCTTCCTTCAATGTCTATGTTGCGTTCACTTTTAAACTGTAGGGGTCAACTGGATCATCACCCATATCCACATTGTTTCTTGTTGACCCGAGTATGGCGTCCCGAACTTACGAGTCCAAGCATGTTAAGATTGTAATTTAGGAGGTTTTTTAAGTTAGTTAATGTGGTTTAGGCTTCTCTTGGGTTCCGTAAGGTGTTATTTGTTTTTCCTGTTAGTGAATATTGAATAGAGTTTGGACAGTGGTGGTAGCATTCTTCTTCCCTCCTCCTATGTTTCATATTCGTGTTTCTTGCATTTGGTGGAAAGTAGTGTCAAAATTTGGCCTTAAGAGAAATGTTATTTTTCTATTTCTTTCCCTTTCAAGAGACTGGTTTAGCGAGGAGGTTTCAGGAGAGTTGCGGGGGTTTGTCGAATGACTTGGTGATGGTTTAATGGATGTGATATTCCTTTTTAACATTTGTCGCTTCTATTGGATGGTAAAATTTAAGCAAGCAAGTTAGCCATGAGTAAACTTGAAGATAAACCTGAAAGATATTACCCTTAAAAAAAATGAAGTCAAACCAAACCATTCGTTTTGAATAAATGGAGTAGTTATTTATATTTGTTTATTTTTAATATCTTTAATCAACACATTATATGTGTTGGAGGCATAGTGCTCGGACTCTCCATGTGTCATCACGACTAGGATAAGGGTTTGAGAACCATGTCACATCCAATAAATCTGAAATGTGTCATTTTATACTCCTTTTTTTTTTTAAAGCTATTTTAGTTATTTCCCTCAAAGCACTGTGAGGCTTTCACTTTGATTCACAGGGATAAAATGCCTTGGCACTTGATTACGTCTTTTTAAACAGTGGCATATTTACAACCAATACTGAATATTGCAAATTAATGGTTTTTTTTTTTATAATTTTTTAATAATAGATCTGCTTTCCACTTACAGATTGGCATTTGGGATGAGAGAAAGGTATTTGGCTCCCGAGGGCAAATTCTCAAGGAAGAGTTTATGCGAAACCACCAGCTCAACATCAACAATAAAAATGGGAATCTTGTTGGATCAAAACTGGTACGCCTATCTGATATTGCTGAATGCTTTTGTATGCCCATTTTAGGTTTTCAAAATGCAGTCCAGTAATTACTGTCTCCTTTCGCTGTTTGCAACCAGAAACCTACTGCTGGAAACACATTGGACAGAATAGTTTCAGGTTATCAAGTTGTGTATGGTGGTCAACTGGATGAAGATGCAGTGTTCAACAATTGTAGCAGTACCATCAGCTCTATTGAGAAAATAGAAAAGGACATTGGCAGTGACTACACAGCAGGTATTATTTTATCCACTTTCGTCATGCGTCTTTGTGATACAATTTTTTGTGTCGTTTTCATCTAATTTTTTAACTTTCCATTTAAATATATAACTAGGCCATCTGAATCAACCTGGGATCATGGATGAGTTGAAGGGCAAGCATGCAATCTTGAGGGACTGTATTGAGCAGTTGACAGCTGTTGAATCTTCAAGAACAAAGCTCGTGTCTCTTTTACAAGAAGCTCTGCGTGAGCAAGTAAGACTGCTCTTTGATCAGCATATGCAACACCTTGCTGCTATTGTTTTCGCTTAAATTATCTTCTAGGAACTGCTGTAATTTTTTATTGTTTATTTTTTCCCCCCTTAGGAATATAAGCTCGACCAAGTCCGCAGTAAGCTTCAGGTACTTAATTTACCACTTTCTCAGTTCCTTTTAACCCGACATATTTCCTCCAAGCCTCTTTAGCCACGTATGTCTATTGTGTTTAGGCTGCACATGCACTATCAGGGCAGGCAAGCAATATTTTCCAGCAGGGAGTTGACGCCAAAGGCAATGCTCCAAGTGTAGCAGATCAGAGTCGAAAGGATACTCAAACCAGTCAAATGTCTCACAACTTCATGTCGGGAAGTAGAGAACAATCAGCTCCATTAATGTACACAAGGCAGGTGCCTTTTATGGATAAATCTGCCCAAATTGAAGAAGATCCTAAATCTGCTGCAGCTGCAGTGGCAGCAAAGCTCACTGCATCAACGTCTTCAGCGGAGATGCTCACTTATGTCCTTTCTTCCCTAGCATCGGAGGGTGTCATAAGCAATCAAATAAAAGAGTCGTCTGCTGATTATCCATCTGAAAAGAGGGCTAAGATTGAAAATGATCACACTGCCTATGTTCCTACTTATCCGCAGCCAGTGACATCTGAGTCGAACCACGACAACGACAGCTCCCCACCTCCACCACCTTCGTCTCCACCGCCTCTACCACCTCTACCACCTATGCAGCCATATCCTGTTCCTCAATATGTGCCAACCTCTGGGCCAGTGGCTAATGTGCCATATGGCTATAATCCAGTACCCATGCCTGGTTATCCTCCAGTTGGGCCTCCTATGAATGGGGCCTCCTCATTTGGGGGCCCACCGAATGCTTACCAGACATATCCAACTGAAGGTGGGTTTCTATAACCAGCAGTCGTCCTTGCCAGCACCTGTCTCCCGCCAGTAGAATGCCGACCTGGAGAAATGCACATAGATGGCAGTTGTTTAGAGACTCATTGAGCTTTATTCTCCCTTGTCATTGGGACAGAGATAGCTTTGCAAGGGTAGTCTGATACACACACATAATTTAGTTATTGTGTATTGTAGATCTTTGTAACTTATGATTTGTTTTATCTTTTTCTCTCCTTTTTTTACCGTGTTTTGAGTACCTGGAGTTGGGATAAAGTTTCTTTGGGTTGCTTATGGAAGATTGTTAATGAAAATGACCGTTGGTATAGATGATGATCATATTTGCATTGGCTTCCCAAGAAAAATTTACACTCGATACCTTAGATGAATAAATGTTTATTACTTGTTCATATCAACCATATAAGTAAATATCGTCTCTCCGTGTATAATGAGTACTGAGTTATAGACGAGATTAAGTGCTTCTAAACTATGTTTATGTCGTTTTCGTACTTGACCAAGCAAGTCCTCATGCATGTGGAAGACTTCATCCAGCTACAAAATAATCTGTAGTTGTTCTCATAAATTATATGTCACAACGTTGTGGAATGACATATTGATATTATTATATTGGAGTATCATTTTTATATGATTATGACTGGATTTGTTCAAGTACCCAGAGTGGGTACATACTCACGCCACGTGGTGCTTTGTGGTGGCACTACGTCACCGCCAATTTTTATTTTTATTTTTTTAGCATTTACATTATAAATAAAATGAATAATACATAATTGTCTTCTGATAGTGGTGGCCTTACCGACCCCACCAAATTTTTTTCCTCGATTATGGGTACCATAAGATACCCACCCTGAGTACCAGATCAGAGCTCTGATTATGATACATAATTTCAATATTAGTTAAATAGCGAAACATAATGGGCGGGCAAGGATTTTCAAGTGCAATCGATGACACCATAGTTACAGTGCCATCGATGGTATTTTCGGGTTCGATCCGATATCCGTTTTGAAATCCGGGATCAAATCTGGAATCAGCAGGCGCGAGGGGGAGTCTGAATTTTGAAAATTTTTCGGCAATACTGTTGCGATCCGTGGCGGCCGGTCAAAGTTTTGGCCATAATTTTGGTCAAATTTTGACCAAAACTTTAACCGGCCGCTACGGTCGCAATAGTGTCGCAGGAAAATTTTCAAAATTATTGGAGCTTTCATTCGCAGTGTTAATTCCAGATTTGATCCCGAATTTTAAAATAAATATCGAATCGGGTTCGAAAATACTATCGATGATACCGTAACTATGGTAACACCGACACCTGAAAGGGGCTGAATGTGCGGGTGCGGCAAGCATTCTTTGGTTTCCCAAATAATAGTTAACAAAATGTCATCACCCCAAGACGTGGCAATCATCATTCAACGTGGGAGCCACTCGCAGTCGTTTCTTCACATATATATATATATATATATATATATATTATATTATATTACAAAATGAGATGATCACTGACTAATTTGTTTCTTTATTAATTTATTTTTCTGAAAAATATTACTTAATTTATTTAATTATGAGAGGGAATAAGATAACAGATCAACGGAGTATTCTCCCACCCAAGAAAAATCCCCAGTATTTGTGTCCGCACAGCTTTTCTTTTTCTCTGCAATAACCATAAAGGACCATTTCAACTTTGTCAAAATAAAAAACCCTTAAAAAATGCACTAACAATAGGAAAAATAAATTGCTAAAACGGATAATTCTCCATTACCATCCTTTTGCATGTTTCCCATTTTTCCATCACATATTATTTTCCCTTCCTCTCCTTAATCATCCTTTTCAATCTGTGTCTCATACATTCATCACAAACTATACAAAAGCCAACTCAACTTGTTCCATGGACACAGAGAAAGACAAGTCCAATATTGTTCCAGAAAAATCCAGCAGTTTTGTTTCCCGAAAAAATGAAAAAGACGAAAAAGACGACGATTCTAATCAAATCACCACTAATCAAATCAATACCGATCAAATCAGCACAGCTGATAAAAATGCTGATGCTATTGAACCACCGCTAGATGGTGACACCGAGGCCACGCAAGAAAATCCCGATGGTGGTGAGCCCACAAAAGATGACATGAATGCTGAGACGACGGAGAAAGAAGACAGCGGAGAAGATCAAAACAAGGCGAAAAACACCACGGACGAACCTTCCCCATTGCCACCTGATTTGAATCAAGTCTCTGAAGAAATTGATCAATATATATCCAGCTTGTCGACCTCGAAGCACGATAAATCCAATCCACCAGACGTCCCCATATTCGTTGAACAATTTGCAATCCTTGTTGAAGCAAAGATTGAAGACCATGACTCCAGTGATAATTCTCTGAAATGGAATCAAATTTCAGAGGAGGATTCATCTAAATTTTTGGATTCAGTGTATCGAGTTTCCAGGTTATCAACTGCACTTTCTGAATTCTCTTCCGAATATAAGTATGCTTACACCATTCATCGCATTGGCGGGGTTCTCCAACGTGCAATGTCGTACTTCGAGGAAGAATTCAAAACACTTCTTGATGTTCGTAGATCGATAGATTCGGATCATAACAACAACAATGACCCGAAACCGTCAAATCCGACCCAAGATCCACCCGGAGAGCCTGGCCCGGTCGAGGAAACTAATTCTAATTCGCAGGCATACTCAGAAGAAAATTTATCGGAGTTGGTTAGACTATCCAAGGCAATGATTGTAGGAGGGTATGAAGCCGAATGCCGTTTAGTCTATCTTGTAGCACGAAGAAATGCTTTGGAAGAATGTTTGCATAAGCAGGGATTTGATAAACATAGCATCGATGACGTCCAAAAAATGCATTGGGAATCGTTGGAGAGAGAGATCGTCTCTTGGCTCAACATTTTCCGGCAATGCATTAACGTGCATTTTCCGGCAGAACGGAACCTCGCCGACGCCATTTTTTCCGACTATCCGTCCATATCGCAGAGCCTCGTTAGCAGCCTATCGAGAAACATGGTGATTCAGCTCCTCACTTTCTCCAAAGCTGTCGCAATGACAAAACGTGCGGCTGAAAAACTTTTCAAGTTTCTCGACATTTACGAGGTTTTGAGGGATGTTGTTCATCAACTGGGGGATTTATTGTCGGGGGAGACGGTGGATGAGCTGAAAACAGAGACGTCGTTGATCAGAAGCTGGTTCGCGGAGTCAATGATTTCCATTTTCGGTGAGCTCGAAAACTCGATCAAAGCCGACTCGGGGAAGACTCCGGTTCCCGGCGGCGCGGTTCACCCGTTGACCCGTTACACGATGAATTACCTAAGATACGCGTGTGAGTACAAGGATTCGTTAGAGCAAGTTTTTCGAGAGCACCAGAAGATCGACAGAGTGGAGTCGGGTACAGGATCCGAATTCGAGTACAACCCGGAGGCCCAAGCCCAATTAGCAGCCCAAAACGCGAACAACGACGGTAGAGCAAAAGAATCCCCATTCCAACTCCAGATGATGAAGGTGATGGATCTGTTAGACGCAAATCTCGATGCGAAATCGAAGCTTTACAGAGATCCTTCATTGAGCTCGATTTTCATGATGAACAATGGGCGTTACATATTACAGAAGATCAAAGGATCACCGGAGATCCATTCCTTAATGGGCGACACGTGGTACCGGAAAAGATCATCGGATCTCCGACAGTACCACAAGTGTTATCAGAGAGAAACGTGGGGGAAATTGTTGAGCTGTTTACATCCGGAAGGATTGAGCGTCAACGGGAAAGTAGTAAAGCCCGTACTGAAAGAGAAATTCAACAGTTTTAACAAAATGTTCGATGAAATTCATAAAACACAGACAACCTGGGTTGTGAGTGATGAACAGCTTCAATCTGAACTTAGGGTTTCGATATCGAACATGGTGATTCCGGCTTACCGGTCGTTTTTAGGCCGGTATAGTTCGACTTTTACTCCGGGGAGACAAACGGAGAAGTATATAAAGTATCAACCGGAAGAGATTGAAACCAGTATCGATGAATTGTTTGATGGAAATGCAGCTCCAGCAGGAAGAAGAAGAGTATAATATTGCAGAAAAAATGAAAAAAAAATCGAGGAGAAGAAATGAAACCTTTGACTTGGTACGAGGTTGTGGGAGAATTACGAGGATCGTCGCCATGGCTGCAAATACGAGGTGATTTTTTTAGAGCTGTAGGATCTGAGCTATGTGTTTTTGTGTTTGTTTTTTCTTTTGATTCTCTCTTTTCGTGTTAAACTTTTTGTTGATTGAGCTGATTACGACATTTGAATCTTAGATTTGTAAGACACAAGGTATCATCATGTAATTTTTTTCTTTTTGCGTTGGTCTATAACAATCGGTAGTTGTTGATCTATTTTTTAGTTCTTTAACTTTCGGTTTAAAACAACTCATCAAGGTAATCTGGAATATGATTTTATTTTTGTTTTAGGCCTTGTTGTAAAGGCAGCAAAATTTGTTCCTTCGAATTTCGTATAAATTGGGTTTGTTGAAATTTGGAGAAAATATATTAAAAAATATAAATAAATTATTAAATTAATATTTTGATGGTGAAAAAAGATGAGATAGAAAAAATTGACTTAAATTTTTGAAATTTATGGTGTATAGAGAATAATTGTGACCACCTATCCACATAAGGGTAGGTTAAAATGTCCACAAATTAATGTGATAGTTTGTAAGAGGTCGGATCAACATGCAGGCCATCCTTTGGAACTATGACAAATTATTAAATTATTATGTAGGTATTTTAACTTATCTATATGTGGATATGTGATCAAAACTAGTATAGGACAATGCATTAGTTTCTTCTATAATGGACACTTGTGACAATGTGACTCTGATATTTGAACCCTATATTGCTAGATGCGATGTTGATTTGTTTTTTATCGGAATATTGAGTCTGATAGTTATTGAGATTTTGTCAATTTCAATTAACATCGATTTGTATTACTTCTTCAAACATATTGACACATGCTCACAATGTGTGATAAAGGCGTGCAGATATTCTTAAAAAAAATGCTACAAAGAATATATTTTAGAGCTTGATTGTGACTTTTTGAGCCGTTTATCTCTTTTTCTAGAGGTTTTCACCTTTTATTATTACTTGTGACTTTCCGAGTTTGTTTGTGACTTTTACAATTGATTTATGACTTTGATAATGATTTGTGCCGTTTACAGTATGCTTATCACGTGCAAAGTATATTTCTGATTTTCTTGACCTGTTTCTAACTTTCATTCTGTTGTTTCATACAATGTATATGTTACTACCAAGTGATCATAATTATGTCAGAAAAGTATCAAATATAAATAAAAAATTACTACAAAATATATTTCTTTATTGTTCGTGATAGAATTGTTGTCCAAATAGATTGCACGTACGACCAACTTCACAATACCTTGAGGGGGAATAAATAATAAATAAATAAATACTCAAATGCAACAAAGAGTCTATCAATGAATTGAAGAAAAGCTTGTCTCTAGTGAAAATCGTAGACAATGGCTCATCACTCATTGAGATTTTACAATGTGAGAGAGATTTAACAAAAAACAATCACTTCCCGGTCGTACATAGGCATTGAGGCAATATAGAAAAGCAAGGTGCTAATGTTTATGAAAGCTTGTTTCTTCTGCCTGCAGGGGTTGGAATTCACACGGGAATTAAAACAGCCCCCCCGAACTCCACTGCATTTAGGGGGCTGTGAGATGGGGTGGGATGTGAGTCTCCTACGGTCCTACCCACGCGAGTAGGAGAAAATTCTCCATGTTTATGAACAAATTGAGTTTCAAAATGATGACTTTTCTCAAAGAAATTACATAATGCAACTAGAGCATAATAAGACAATTCAATTCATCAAGCACAACATGGAGACAATGGTGAAGTCAAGAGTTTACAATTCGATAGGCCACTAATTATTAATTAAGTTACCTTATAAAGACATTTTTCAAAAAAATTTTTTAATTATTTTTTTTATTTTTTTTAAGTCTCTTTGCATTTTTGTCAAAGAGGATGGGCCAGTGCCAAGTTTGGCCAACCCTATCTCCACCACTGATAAATATTAAGGATTCCAACAATTGAAGACATTACCATTAAGGCCTTGAGTTTTATGCTCCAACCACAACCACTTTCGGATTAGCAAAATCAAATAATTAGGGTTGTTAGTCTTGACAATTGAGCGGTTTTCAACAAAAAAATTGGTGAAAACGAGTACGTTGATGTATGCGATACTGAAAAACTTCAACTTCAAGGTGCAAAAGTTAGGCGAAAAAAGAAAAAGGAGCACATGCTATATTGCATTGATGATCGCTGGCATACACGGCAAGTGGAGTCTTAGAGTGTGTTTGATTGGACGAAAATGTTATATTCCCAAATAAGTATTCTCACAAAGATTTCTCCCAAATGCCTCACACCACTTCACTGACTGAATGCGGCCTGTACGCCACATCTCTCTCACATTTTTTCTCCCAACGTTTCCCAATGCTCTTAACATAACATTCTCGTTGATTGGAAGAAAACATTTCCCTCGAAAATATTTTGTCATGGAAAATATTTCCTCACCTATATCATGAGAAAATATTTTCCATATTTTCAAGGAAAAAGCTATATTTTTTTTGCGTTATAAAGAAAATAATTTCCATGAAAAATTACAATCAAATGCCAAAAATGGAAAAATTTAAGTGGAAAATATTTTCCACACTCAATCAAACACACCCTTAGAGCTTCGAGATGTCGACAACTTGGAATGCTCCAGCTTACATACACTAAAATTGATCATTCTTGCTGCAATGGGTCATGTTGGGAGACCATCGTCAGGTAACTTATTGTTTCTATCTCACTCTATCTTTTCTTTCTTTCTTTTTTTCTTTTTTTAATTATTTCTACACAGTTGGAAAATGTGGAAAGTGGTCGTATTTATAAATTTTAAAAAAATAAATTGAAGATGTACTTTTTAGAGAAATAAAAAATTTTATATGGTTGATTGTTTACATTATTTTTTTTTTCTTTTGTACTTTTGAATACTATCGGGAACTTATGAAACTAAACATGAAATATGATTGGCATTGAAATTGTCCGGTTAACACTTATCCATTTCAAAAAAGTTGATGGTAAAAGGGACAAAAGCAGAGCACCCAGACGTTACACGCATTGTACATCCGGAGCAAACGCGCTTATACTCGAGATCCAGTTTAGGGTTCCTCAATTTCAAACTATTTCTATTCCACCTCTCCTATAGATTCTGAGCGGAAAATATTTCAATTTCTTTTAATTCAAAATCTTTATGTAATAGTGATACTTTGTGTTAGGTGGGGTTTGGCAGAAGGGTTCTTTAGGTATTGATTGAGGTTTTGGTTGAAGGATTGCTCCAAAAGCGAGGAATTTGTTGGAAACAATTTCAGAAATTTCAGGGTAAAAGTCAAGCAAATGCCGGAAGAAGACTTGGTGGAACTCAAATTCAGATTGTATGATGGATCGGATATTGGCCCCTTTCGGTATTCGCCGGCCGCCACTGTCGCCACGCTCAAGGAGAGAGTCGTCGCCGAGTGGCCCAAAGGTTTGTTTTTGCTGCCACAGTTTTTTCCCCTAAATCTCGTTTTTCTAAATTTTGGACAGGATATTTATCGAGCTTGTCATAATATTTTTGAAATTTAATTTTTCTTTATAAAATCATTGTTTGGTGAAAAACGCTCTTTATGTAATTGCTAAACTATGGTTTTGTCGCATGATTATTGGACTCTGCTTGCGTGTGATTAGATGAGGAAGTATATTCTGTCTAAGGATCGTGAACAAATTTAATCTATGCAAGATTTTATAATTAGAAGCCAAGGTTGTAGCCTGATATGTTTGTTTTTTCCAATGTAGTCTTAATCTGCCTACTAAGAGATTTTCTTATGCTTCTCACTATTATTTGCTGTTTTAATTGTACAAAACTTTTGGATTTGTTTTAGATAAGAAAGTTGCCCCGAAGTCTGCAAATGATGTGAAATTGATTAGCGCGGGGAAAATATTGGAGAATAGTAAGACCGTTGGCCAGTGCAATATGCCTTTTGGAGAGCTACCTAAAGGTGTTATCACTATGCATGCTGTGGTACAACCATCCTTAACTAAAGCTAAAACAGGTAATCTCTGTCTTTCAACTATTTGTGGATTACATTGCTTTGTGCTCGTCTTCTTTTGTGTTCCTTTTGTAAGGGGCTCTTGCTTGTATGATATGATTTTCACCTTTCTACATTGTTATTCTTGCTTTTTTATTTGTCGTCTGTGGAGAACTCTTATTTGCTACGATTGATGGTCTAAGGTATATTAAGATCTGCCAGGATCTTTCCTAACTGCTGCAGCATTTTTATTTTATCTGTTGCACTGTGTTTTGTTACCTATCGTCCAGGTGATCACAACATAGGTTTGTGTTGTGAATGTACCTCTTAGGTTGGCTGTTGGTACCCAACAAGGCAACAATGTATCTACTGTTTGCCCTTGTTATTTGCAAATCCTTTGTACTGTCTGGAACAAGAGCCAAAAAAGTAAAGGAGTCTTGATTATGTGGTTAAAACTTGTATTTATTAATATCTTGTTGCCTCTTCGTAGGGAAGTTATTTTTGTTGTTGTGATTGACATCCAATGGAGCATTGGTCCTCGTAGACCTTCCTAATCACCTCTTTTCCTACACTGTAGCTTCGTAGATAATCATGGAATTCATGACTTTAGCTCCATTTGCTGTGTAGGCATAGATGAAATATCCCACGATCATTGCTTCAATTCAAATTGAAATTATTCTAAAGAAATTCCAGTCTTTGTTACGCTTTCTCATTTCATAGTGATAACAAATTCTGTCAGAATAAGGTAGAAAGATGATGTTCTGTCAACATAAGGTAGGCTGTTTACTGAAATTTCATACTTTTAGTCAGTAATCTCGGAACATCTTGCTGATTATTTCATTGCCTGGAATTTAATGCCATCTCCATTACAATCTAGGCACAGAAGAAATCGTCTACTGCCATTGCTTTAGTTGAGAATGAAATTTATATTCTAAAGAAGCTTTACTGTTGGTTATGGCTTCTTAGAGAAAAGATAGTGTTGAGGGGAAAATCTCGGGGGGAAAAAGCCCTTTCTCAAATAACGTGCAGGGCGATAGATATTTGAAAGAAATTAAATGTAATTCGCTTTTTCTCTCTTATCATTTTCAAACACTTACACATTGATTTGCCCATTTTTTACACGTTTTTTACCCTTCTTCTTAACTTCTTAGCTCTTAACCATACATCTAAACTTTATTTCCTAATAATCCATATCAAACATACCCTAAACAAGTTTGTGATCAGTATTGGAACGTAGACAGCTTGGCAGCAGTCTCATCTGCTGGTACATTAAAATATCCATTCTAGTTGTTAAAAGATAAACCATCAACCTCATTTAAAGTTTAAACGAAGAACAAGCTATCCATTTTACCAACATTATAATAGTTGTTATAATCGCGTTGGATATAATTTCAAGAACAGCATAAGTTCTTTTGACAATCCCACTATTCAAAGAAAAACTTAGGTGGGGCTTCCCTACCATCCTAGGTGGTAGGGCAAGCCAATCAAATGCTTCCAATATAATTTTTTTCTTTTTTTTCTTTTTTAATAATCTACTTGGCAATACACATAGCATCAGAGCATTAAATGCCATTATCTCTTCTCCAACTTCATACTCCATCTCTGTCCCCCACCTTTGCATATTTTAACTTGAAAATCTTTCTATGCGTCTTTAATTTAGAATAGTATAATTTTTTTTTTTACTTTATGCAGTTTTTTAACATATATCATATACATAAACATAATTTTTAACTTTATTTGATTTTTTAATTTTAACATAATTTTTTAACTTTATTCAGTTTTTAAAATTATTTTGCATATTTTAACAAAATTTTTAACATTATTTATTTCATTGGTACAAAATAAACAACTTAATAAAAAATATGTTTATTTACTTGATTGGAATTGTAATATTTGGATGCCAAATATTTCATTAAACTGTTCATTTTGAGCAACTGAATTTATTTTATAAGGTTAACTTATTTCTCGATACTAAATTTTTTTTGAATATTCCGCCTCTCTCTCTCACTTTTACATATTTCAATATTAAAATTTGTGTTAGCATATTTTACATATTTTAACATTAAATTTTTCTCTTGTTCTTATTTTTTAATAACATAATTTTGTTACTTTATTCAATTTTTAACAATTTTTTTAATGTTAAAAATGTTCAAACTTTTTGGTTGAATGTTATTCATTTTTTTAACATTTTTTATCACTAGATAAAATGTCAAACAATTTTTTTACTCTGTTCAATTTTTAATGTTTTCCTTAAATGACATAATTTTTGTTGCATTATTATTAAAACGCGTGGCATTGAAAAAAAAATTTTTAAAATTATTTTAAAATATGCGAAATATTTTTAAAAACTGAATAAAACTAAGCACTATATTAAAAATTAGAAAACCAAATAATTTCAAATTATGTTAAATATGATAAATTAAAAAAATGAATAAAGTAGAAAAATAATTTTTATTAAAATTTTTAATATGCACAATAGGAGAACTTTTAATACTTAAAATATGCGCAATATTGAAAAGATGAACTTTCACGGTAAAATATGCAAGAGAGAGAGAGTAATTTATAGTTGAAAGAGAATAACATTTAATGTATTGCCAAGTGGGATATTAAAAAATAAAAACGAAACAAAAAATATGTTAGAAAGCATTTCATTGACTTCCCCTACCACATAGGATGGTAGGGAAGAGCCCTACCTAAGTTTCTCTCCACTATTCACTTTTGTAGAGGAATAGTGAGACTCTAGCTAATATTTCCAAATTATGTATTTTCTAACTAATAGATGCAACTTGGCAGCTGTTTGAATCATGTATTTAAAGAGAGGAAAAAAAATCAAAGTAAATGGGGGTCAAAATGTCTGGATGCAAAGCGAGCAATCTTGACATCTTTATAAGACTTAAGGGTCCATTGGATTGGCTTGGTTTTCTAGGAAAAGTGTCATATTTGAATTCCTACTTGAGCATTTTAACACAAAGTTGGAAATGAAATTCTATGATACAAGATGTTTTGTGGAAAATTGGAATTTGGGGGAAGGTGGGAATTATTTTCTGATACGATCCGATTCGGCTAAGATTCAAATTGTTGCGCGGAAGCG
Organism: Jasminum sambac; assembly: GCA_018223645.1. Classification (NCBI taxonomy): domain Eukaryota; kingdom Viridiplantae; phylum Streptophyta; class Magnoliopsida; order Lamiales; family Oleaceae; genus Jasminum; species Jasminum sambac. The sequence goes on from CP073643.1 coordinate 19,022,581, forward strand.
TCAATTGATTACAGATTTGACCACAAGTCGTCAAATTTGGGATTTAGCTTGTCCAACAAGAAGAAATCGGACCCGTAAACGAACCACGATCTCAATAAATTCACTACAAGAACCTTGGATATATTCTTGATAACGATTATTAATTTCTCACCAAAAGAAATTAAATGAGAATATAAATTCTCAACCCAAGAGAAAAACTCTCAATTTTTATTAACAACCAATAAACTCTCTTACAATGAAACATGATGGATATTTATGGTACTAGATACCCACAAGACTTAGATAACACGAAAATACTTAAAAAAATTTGAGAATAATAATTAAATAAGGTAAAAATCAAATCCTTAACGAAAAAGGAAATAAAAAAATGTGTAGGTATAATTTTGGTCCATGCGGTTACTTATTGCCGTGAGTTCCTTAGTTACTGCCGTAACGGAGCCTCAGGTGAAAATTTTGCCGAACTTCATGTTTTGTACCATGCGGTCGCATGGCTTTATCTACGCGACCAGTTGTGCTTTACTCAATGTTTTTGTCATAACTTTTGATCCCGAACTCCGATTGAGCTGATTCAAAATGCATTGGAACCTAGACAAAGAAGACTTCAATTATTCAAGAAATAGGCATTTCAAAATTCGACTTGTATTTTTGCAGAATTCGTCCTCAAACTTTGATTCTTCAAAGAAGACAAAGAAGATTTCAATTCTTCAAGAAATAGGCATTTCAAAATTCGACATGTATTTTCACAGAATTCGTCCTCAAACTTTGATTCTTGGTCAATTTGGCCTTGAAACGATTTTTTAGTGAAATGTTTGTGTTGGACATCTTTCTTGAACTCTTCCTTAGCAACTTGAGGCCTCCATTGCCAAGTGTCAATCCCATTAAACCTTCGGACCTTCTCCGAATCAACCTGTGGCCTTTGGATCATAACATTTTCTATTGTATTTTCCATCTTTTTGCAGTCAAACATACTCAAGTTCAACTAAAAATAATGTTAGTGGCACGTTCAGTTTGACTAGTAATTATCATCAACTAAAATTAATGTTAGTGGCACGTTCAATTTGACTAGTAACGTTAGTGGCACGTTCAGAAAGTGGCATCCTTTGGGTTATCTCTTATCCTCTTTATTGTTTTGGTGGATTTAAGAGCTTGTTTCAATGGCGATGACATACAATGTTATGAAATGACTTGTGTTTGTACGAATACTGCAAGTTACTTTATCCCTAGATTTTCTGAAAGACGGGCATTTGTTTCTTCGCAGAAAAGAAGGTGGACGAGCTGCCAAAGAAAAGCTTCTGTTCGTGTTCCATATTGTGAGTATGTTAAGTTCGATTGAGCATTAATCTTGTCGGTTGTCTGGAATTGTTTGAATCTTTGTATGGTCTATGGTTATGTATATGAATTCGTTGCAATGTGTACGTTTATAGCTACAACTTTTCTCTCTCTCTATACAAGGACAAGAATACGTGAACTATGGATTTCGTATCCTCACAAGGGTTTACATATACAGTAAGTTGGATTTATGGTCCATTTCAGTATTCATAAACCTTGTTGTCACTTGGCAGAATATTACCTTGAATCGGCCTCGGGATGCTTATATCTCGACTCAGTTGTGTCACTTATTGGGATAAAATTAAAAAGTAATAAATGCACAAAAATTGTAACATTATTCCTCTGAGTGGTAATGGGTATTCAAAGCAATAAATGGTAGTAGTGGGGCGGAAAAGATGTTCCAAACTTCCAATTCAAGCTAAATGGACGTGCCATGGTACCATCTATCAAATATCTTCCCGTCGAACATGTGGGCTATTTCGGTTTCTTTGAGTCAAGCTGGTGTTATGTTGCTCCGTTTGCTACATTCATCATGATTGCAGAGTTCTCTCGCCCGATGGGATGAAAGGCAAACGTATCTGAAAAATCCTTCTCCCATTCGGTTTTAATGAATGCTCGATCAATTTGCATTTGCTTCATCTTGTACGAAATTCCGGTTTTGTTAACAATTTTCACGAGTTTTGTTCCCTTGTGGGCGCCATAATGTGCCCCCACATATGGGTGGATAGACGCCACTTGCCCTCCAATCAGGGTGATATGTAAAGAGTATTTGCCCATTTGTGGGTGTCCACATGTGACCAATACAACAGTTGCCCAATTTTCACTCTTTAGTGTTACTTTTATCTCTTAGCATTAAATTCTTGAGCCAGAATCTAGGTGTGCTGTTTTGCTACTAATCTATTTTCAGGCAATGTTGTTATCTCATTTAGTATGAAGCTTGTCTCTTATGATCTGATTCTACTGCAAAAAGTAACATTCTAGTAATCTAATTAATGAATGATGCACTTATCAAACCGCAGAAATGATGACTATTTTATGTTGTTGGAGGATGACGGCTAAAATGGTGATCATCCAGGAGCAAGTATGAGAAGAATGATGATATACACAGTTACCCAGATAACTTCATCTATAAAATGTGAAAAAGCACCAATCATAAACATGTTCACGGGTCTACGCCAACCCCTCCATTAATTTTTGGTTACAGAATCCGTGCAAAAAGATTCTTTACAATCTTGTATATCAACTTCTTTAATCTGAACATTACAAAATTGTATTAACACAAATAAGTTCAATCTCTAATTATTTCACAAAAAGCACTATCTGCCAAATGAAATTCACATGCACTTGTTTGTATGTGTGCATTGAAAAAAAAGGCGATCCAACTCTTAGCTGAGAATGAGTAATTTCAACAACTGTCACTCATTATCTACACCACACATGCATACTCCGTAGTTCATAACTCACACTCCATTACACCTACAGGTTACAACCTTTCTATCTTATCCAAATTACAATAAGTTTTCAATTTCATTGCAATTTCTCCAGCTTCTTATGAGAATTGGACAATGGGTTCTTGTATTGTTCTCTTGGTGTTTTCTTCCCTTTTAGTTCTCGCATTCCCTTTTCAAGTTGAACCCAAAAATCCCAGCTCCCAAATCATTGTAATGGGCATGGTGTATTGTGACTTCTGCTTCAACACCACCTTCTCCAAGCACAGCTACTTCTTGCCTGGTAAGAGAACTAATAAATTATTACGACATTATATCATAACTTTTCTGTTCCAGACAATTATTCTGTTTCTCCCTCTGCCCTGTGGAAGGAAACAAGAAACAATTGTCGGAAAATTATTAAGGGTCTGCTTGACACAATTACTGTGAGTAGAGTTTTTAACAGTAGAATTTCTGTTTTCCTACAATTAATGTGTTTCTGTTTTTAAGAGTCTACTTGACACAATTATTGTGAGGAGATTTTTTAACGGTAAAGTTTCTGGTTTCCTATAATTAATGTGTTTCTGCTACGTGTACACACAGAATGTGTACAAAAGAAAAATGTCTACTCACTAATAGAAGTGTGTAGGCACCAGTAACATGAGGGTAGAATTGTAATTACATTCCTCCTCCTATCGGTGTGAGGGCACGTCATCTTCCTTGTATCCCACTTGGTAGAAAAACGTTGACTGTCGTTTAGGGGTAGCATCATTTCTCTTGTAAATGACTCGTGTATTTTTTTCGATTGTAAGCAGGGGTCGAAGTAAGAATAGATTGCATGTTCAAAGCCATATCTCCAAGAACTACGGAACAGATATCGTTTTCGGTAAACAGAACCACAAATAAGTATGGAATATACAAATTGGTAGTGCCTTGTGTTGATGGAGTTGAATGTGCAAGAGATAAAGCAATTGGGAATTCCTGCAGAGCCAGTTTAAACAGCCCATCTTCTTCTTCATCTTCTCCTTCCTGTAATATTCCATGGATTAGGACTACATCTGATGAAATCACAATCAAATCCAAACAAGAGAATACTTGCATTTACAGCCTCACTTCACTGAGTTACAGACCATCCAAGAGAAATACTAGGAAGTGTGGTAAGTAAAAAAAAAAAAAAATTATTACCACTGTTGTACACAATATTGAACAAGTTAAGAATGTTCTTGTGTGTTGTTTGTGTGCTGTATGAGAAGTGTATTTCATTTGGACTTGTGACTCAAAATTTGTTTTTACCTCAGTAAAGATACGAAATTCCATTAATATTAGAGCTCGTTTGGATAATATTGTAAGTTGCTGAATTTATGATGTATAAAAATGAGTTGTGAATAATTGGACAGTAATTTGTTATAGATATTATTTTAAACTGTATAGTTAAAATTACTGTTTGTATTTAAATATTTTATTTATAGAAAAATTATAATATTTGAGGCATAATATGAGCCAAATTCACAGCATAAAAAGTGAAATTTACTTGACTACAAGAGTATTTCCTATTCACTCAATGAATGTCGCTTTAGATGAGGAATATATATACATACTTCGAGATATTGATTAGAGTAATCACCTCTTCCTCTCGTAGGTAGAGGATAAATTATATCCGTCACTAACATGATAGTATCACGTCTGGATTGATAATGTGATACTATCATATTATCGTATCAACGAGGGGTATTAATTATCGTCTATCTGGAAAAGAGATCATTACTAGAGCATCGCTCAAGGGAGATTTTTGAACGATGTTCGAGAGATGAACATTGCGAGCCATCTTCTTTGTTTCACAGTGGACTAGATTCTATGGTTAGCAAGAGCAACAAAGTAGAGTCTGGTTCGAGGCGACGAACCCCTGATTCGTTATCAACAGATGACAAATCAAATCAAATATATATTTGTAGTGTAAAACTTTTATGTAACTTTTATTCTATACACAAAAAATAAATAAAAATAAAAAATAAAAAAATAAAACAAATTTCCTATTTTTCTCCTTTCAAAAATAGTTTTAAAAATGAGACGAAAAGCATTTCCAATTTTCCCAAAATGACTACTCAAACCAGAAAACTCAAAACCTTCAAAATTCAAAATTGAATCAAAAGAAAATGAATCTTTTTTTTTTTTTTAATCACAGTTTCTCAGTTTCTTTAAGTTTGGCATGAAATGAAATAAAATAAAATTGTCTAATGCCATCGAATTCCATCGTAGCATTGTTGTGGACTTGTGGTGTGAGGTGAAAAACAAAAGCGGGAAACCAACTGTTGACGACAAAAGAAGGGGAAAAAACGTGTCTTATAAAACGGCATACCGTACTAAACCCCTAACGACTTCTGTGCGCGTCTTGCGGTTGCGGAGCAGAGCTGAGCAAGGTTAGGGTTTTCAACTTTGCCTTCACCTCTTAGCTTCAGTTCGCCAGACGGAGAAAAATGGTAAGCGATCGAATTTTCAGTTGAACAATCATTTCCCGATTTCGTTACTACACGATTTTTAACTCCGATTAGTTTATGAAAAAAATTAATGAAATTTGTAGGCTCCAAAGAAGGGTGCGAAGCTTCCAGCGAAGAAGAAGGTGGAAAAGGTAGTGAATCCGCTGTTCGAGAAGCGACCAAAGCAGTTTGGAATCGGCGGAGATCTGCCACCGAAAAGAGATCTTCACCGCTTCGTGAAATGGCCGCAAGTTGTTCGAATCCAAAGGAAGAAGATGATATTGAAGCAGCGCCTCAAGGTGCCTCCTGCAATCCACCAGTTCTCCAAATCCTTGGATAAGAACCTCGGTGTGTTTAAGATCCCTCTGTCTATATAAATATTTACGTTTATATGTCATTTCAGTTTTCCGTTCCATGATGAAATGAAATTTGATTATCTAGATATGTGTGTCTTGTTGGTATTCTCTCAGTTTTTGTTCTGTTTTCTTTATCAAGGTCTATTGCATTTGTTCCCTCTATATTGACTATTTTCTGAATTCGACAATGTGTAATAATTTGAAACTACTTACACCTTTAGATGGTATTATGTCTGAACTTGTGGATACTCTCTCTCCATGCAAGATGTTCTTAATTCTTAGAGTCAATGCTTAAAAGTGAGTCCCAAAAGTCTATCTTGAGCTTTCCCAGTATAAATTTGAGCTTACCTTTCGTAATTCACTCTCTATTCTTAACTTGTAATAAGGGAATTTAATAAAACGTTTATGCTATGAAGGCATAATGGATCACACAATGGTAACAAAATATACAGTTGGCAGCATCCTCAATTTTTTTAGCACATCACACGTGCATTAATTTTTTTTTACACATCACATGTGCTTTAAATTAATGTTCGCATAGGCAACTTAGCATTATTGCGATCATTGTGTGATCATGTTCGTTTAGCATATTTCTTAAGATATAGATTTCAGTCTCCTTTTTATATTTTCATATCATATTTGAACTTTGGCCATTAACATATGAAAAATTGTGTAATTAATTTATAATAAGAAATATATTACTGTTTGTTGAACTTCTCAAAATAAAGGCCTAAAGAGGATTGTTGTGTCTTTTATGCTTTCTATTATACACTGAATGCTATTGTTATAAATAGAGATCCTCTTGGTTCACGCATGAAGCGTCAGCCTCACTAGTGACATTTAAGGTGTGGGTGAGGAGACATTCTCTCTGATGGCCTCAAATATTCGTTTAATATTTATGAACTATGATTCATACTTTGTACATCGATACCAATTTGTGTTTATTTTATGTCACTGAAGCAGTCTTTAAAGGGAAATGATATACTGTCTTGCTTTTGCTTGAAATTTGTTGTGCTAAACTTCTAATACTGATTACATACTTCATGAATGTTCAGCAACGAGTCTGTTTAAGATGCTGCTCAAATATAGGCCTGAGGACAGAGCTCAAAAGAAAGAGCGCCTTTTGAAAAGAGCTCAGGCTGAGGCTGAAGGCAAAACTCCTGAGGTTAAAAAGCCTATCATCGTGAAGTATGGTCTTAACCATATCACCTATCTGATTGAGCAGGTTATCTCAACTACAAATGCACCCAATGAATATTTGTTTCCCTTAATTGTTCATCTTGACACCTTGTCTAATCACTCTTTTCTATCAGAACAAAGCACAACTTGTGGTTATTGCCCATGACGTGGACCCCATTGAACTGGTCGTGTGGCTTCCAGCATTGTGCAGAAAGATGGAAATTCCTTATTGCATTGTGAAGGGGAAGGCTAGATTGGGAACAATTGTCCACAAGAAGACAGCATCTGCCTTGTGCCTGACCTCAGTTAAGAATGAGGACAAGTTTGAGTTCAGCAAGATTTTGGAGGCTATTAAGGCAAACTTCAATGATAAGTATGAAGAAACTAGGAAGAAGTGGGGAGGTGGAGTTATGGGCTCAAAATCTCAAGCAAAGGCAAAGGCCAAAGAAAAGATTCTAGCCAAAGAGGCTGCTCAGAGAATGTCTTGAAGATTTCACCGTGTGACTTCATTGTTTTGGATACTTGTGTTTTATTTGAGAATTGGGAGATTTGTTGTTTTGCAACTGACTAGTGTAGTATACATTAATCGTGTTTCTTTATCCAGAATTTTGTCATGAACTTAATATTCTTATATGCTTTAGTTATACCTACATGGAACTTGAGATATACAGAGGGCTTGTGGTGTGTTGGGTTTTGATGGTTTAATCCCTCACTCAGTGATTGGCATTGCGGGTCAATTCTTATCAAATTGGTGTATTAATTTTCGTAAAATTTTCATGTGCATGAACAATTTTATCTTCACCTCCCACCATTAATCTATCTAAAGATTTAATTTTAAACAACATAAAAATTTACAAAAATACATTCTAAGAGATTTGAATCGATCATTATTATTTTTATAAAAACGACACATCATTTACAAAATACGACCACCACCTAGATTATTAAACAAAACAACCCAGTTGACATTTTGAATAATGTTAGTTACATAATTTCCAACATTCGAAAGAGATTCACACTAACAACGTTCTACAACTTCTCGCAACCAGCACAAGGCTAGAGCTGAGCGCTAGCATTCTCAAGGACAATTACTTCGTATTTGTCACCAAGTGCTTTCTCAAAATCAAGGTACCTGGGGATTGGTCAATATCTTTAGGTAAAATAATGTTCATATTTCATTCATTGTTAAACTCTCAGAAACTTAGTGATGCAGTGTAATCTAACTATAGAATACAATTTTTTCAACAAAATTGAAATGTTTATTGATGAACTTTCCCAACATATCATTCATGAGCACATGCTCTAATGCCAACTAGTTTGCACCTTGTGGTGCCAACATGCTCTGAATGGACACCGCTTGCCCCCCCACCATCAGGGGGTAAGTGTGTGTGGACACGTGTCAATCATCCGGAATATGTTGGCACCATAAGGTGCCAACTAATTGGCATTAGAGCAAAAGTGGCCATTCCTTATCACCAAATTTATTGATGAGTTGCTTTGTGAAATGAGGAAAACAGGAGGCTTCCTCAAGAAGATGAAAAACACATATATTTGGGGGCTTGTTCTCGTCCGAGCGCTGGGAGGAAACTTTCCTCCCCACAAGAGAGAAGACAACACCGCCCCCCACCCCCCCCTTCCCCGCGCCGGGGGGGTGGGGGTGGGGGGAAGAGAGCTGGGATGCAAAAGTTCTCCTCCCAGCGCTGGGAGGAGATCAGTTTGCCATATATTTGACACAGAAAATTCTACTGATGGTGATAAGTTTTGACAACAATATTCATTCACCACAGCAGAGCATTGTGTTGACCTCCCAAAAGTAATGAGGATTAATTGATTAGACCAATTAGGAGACAAATTCATTATTTCAATTAGATTAGAATTCGTAGAGCCCTTATAAATACAAGGTTCTTATTTCTTCTAGCAGACTTCTATTGAAATAAACAGACATTTTTCCTCTTAGCACCCCCTAGATCTCCTTTTTTTCTTGATCTCCTGATCATCTTCTCTTCTCGTTCATCCTACATCATGTGTATGGACATGTAATCTAGAAAATTTATGCAACAGTTACCAATTTCTTGAAGTATTTGGATTCATGTATTCGAAATGTGTGAAGTCAGCGATTAAAATCAACGAATTTGTCAATATCAGTCATGACTGTCAAGAACACTAAGAAAGCTTTATCACATATTAGAGAAATACACTTCCAACCAACATACCTTTCCATATTATGAAGCACAATATGACATCTTCCTCATGGTAGCGCCCAGCAAATTGAACGCAATAAGTTACTCATTTTCTACACGATAAGTTACTCATTTTCTACGAGCCATAGAAAGCATTCTGAACTCTTATCTTCAGCCTACAATTGTTGTATGGAAACTCTTAATCACCACAAAAGAAAAAACTGCAAAGCCCAAACTGTAAAACATAATACTTGATCCTAAAAGAAGAAAATCAAGAATCAAAAGGACACAGACCTCAATGAGCATATTGAACCCCATAGGTTGACTTTAACATTCTACACCAGTGATCCAAGTAGTCATCTGCTAAGCAGATTTGCAGCAGTTTCCATTTTTGTCAGCGTCTGAAAAAGCTGCAGCGTTGCATCTGGTTTTGACAAAGATGATAGAGCCAATGACACTTCAGTTTGAATAGAATGCAACAGTATATGTGATTTATCTGCAACCCTTTTTATATGTTCAATGGCTAATGAAAGCTGTCCAGCGTCAGCTAAGTATTTCAGTAAAGTCATATGGGATTCCATATATTCTATATCAGATGTTTGATCAAGCAATAATTTTGAAGCAGCATCAAAAAACCCTACAAGGATAACAAAAATCTTTCAACTTCACATGCACAAAAATCTAAGATATTGAAGATTGGTTGATTATGAGTTAACAATTACCTTCTTTACAAAGGCACAAAGTAAATGTACTCAATATGGTGTTCGCAAGCACTCTGTCCTGCTGCTCAACACACTGGTCGAAGATTTTGAGAGCCATTTCAAGATTTTTCGCCTCACAGAAGCCTTCAAGGAGGGGTATATAAGTTGTTGCATCAGGTCTCAATCCTTTCTCCATCATGTGGCAAAACAGGTGGTGAGCATCTTCGACTTGACCTATTTCTGATAATCTTTGGATAAGTATGTTATAACTCCTCAAATTTCCACAACAACCATTTGAAAACATTTCATCCCACAGCCGTTTAGCGGGCCGCACTAGATCATTCCTACAGCAAGCTTCTAGAAGAGAATTGTAAGAAGCAACATCTGGAGTCAACCCATTCTTCTTCATTTCTTGAAGAACCTGATATGCTTCTTTCACTCTTCCAGCTTTGCACAAGAACGAAATCATCATGTTGTAACTCTCCAAGTCAGTGAAGTATTCTTTTGACGACAAAATTTGGTAAACTTCAACTAGTTCGTTGGTTTTCCCATATTTACAAAGATTGCCACTCAAGTTGGACAAAGTTAGTAGAGTTGGGAATCTCCTTGTCTCAAGCATGAACTTCAAAAACAACATTGCGTGATTGGGATCAACAGTAGACACAGATCCTATCAACACGTTGAGAACATCATCATCTATTGGAAAATTGCCACTCACTATCACTTCGCCGAGTTCCTTTGCTTCACATATCAGCCTCTCAGAAATCAACTCATGGATGAACTCCCTATAGTCATTATCTCTTGGAGCTACCCCGAGCTTTCTCTTCTTCTTTAACACCATCTCCACATCAACCACCCTTCTCATAATCCTCATTTCCTCTGCAACAATTCTATATGCCATAAAATCAGGTTTACACTCTCTTTTTCTTAACTCTTCCAACGCATAAACAGCATCTATTGCCCGACCTTCTGAGCACAACCCATGAATCACCAAAACAGCAATAACAGATCCATTAATTCCCAAAAAATCAACCTTTCTAACTTGATCCAATAAGCATAAAGTTTCACAAAGTTCATTTTTCCTGCAAAATCTCCATATGAAGACCCCAAACCCAAGCGTAGACAATCTAACACCTCTGCTAATCATTTCATCAAACACTTTGTGGGCATCTTGTAGATTACCACCAGAAGACACAGCAGCAAGAAGTGAATTACATGTTTTGGGTTCAATCTGAGAAATTAACCAATTAACCTCACTGAAAACCAAGAACGCCAAATGGGTTTTCCTTCCGCTGATCAATGACCCAATTATGGAATCATAAACGTCCGACGAGAGGCGGATTTTGTGGGCCTTGAGTTCCTTGTACAGCTTCTCGATTGCATTGTATTGGCGGGAAAGTGAAAGGGATTTGAGGATGGATTGGTAGGTGGTGGAAGTGTGAGAGAATCCCGGTTGCTGAGATGCCCAGTTGAAGAAGCCCAAGGCGAGGGAATGGTGGTTGAGGAGGAATGGGTCGATGACTCGGGAAACGAGTGTGGGACTCAACGAGTCACGGCAACACAACCGGTGGAGGGTTTGCTCCAGTGACGGAGCCCATGTATAACTGTTAGGCAGCGTTTGGTTCGATGCTGCAATCAAAGCTCGACTGACAAGGCTGGCTAACTCAGTCCCTGATCGTCTCATGTGTTCTCTCCCTTCTCTGCGACTCTGTGTGGGAGCACGCGATTTCGAGTAAAGAATCAAGTAAGCGTTTTTGGTCTATTGATTGACACATTCACATGTTAACATGTTCATTACACATTTGTGACATTTGCATGTGTAATGCACACGTACAATAGTATACCCTTTTCACCTGTGATTCGAGCGAAGGCTACAGCGTTGGCGGTGGTGGCAGTGGCGAGAGAGAGAGAGAGAGAGAGCAGAGAGGGAGAAATGGCGAGAGAGTGAGAGGTAGAAGAAAGGGTGACAACGGAATGGCGGATATTCAAACACTGAATGCCTTTTTTATGCCAGTGGGGGAGAAAGACTAGCTTCAATTGTAACTAGAATCCACTGCACGCGTGTGATAACAGAAAAACAAAGGATAGAACTAAATACATCCTTCTTTTTTCTCAATACACTCCCTTTCTCCCCATTTCCTCATTTCACCCTAAGCAGACAAAATGAAAAAAAAAAAAATGTTCGACCCGGGTGGTCGAATGACAAGAAGCTGCAAACTGCAGCTTCTTTTTGTTACTATTTCCAGCAGCAAGTGTTGGGTTTTCTCCACATTTTTTTTTGGTTGAGGGTGAAGTGGGAATTTGGGAAGAAAGGAGGTGTATTTAGAAAAGAGAAGGGTGCATTTACCCCCACCCAAGAACCAAACCAGAGACTTGAATGTACAGAGCCCCTCATTTTTCGTTGAGGTGTCAGTCTCTAATCACGAAAATCAGCCACGAGCATACAAACAAGCAAAATATAACTAACAAGCAGCACTTACATATACTTTTACTTCTGTGTAAAGATCTCCAGTAACCAAGTTTTACAACACTTTCACAAGAATTGACCCATAAAGATGTACACGAACTACATGATTCATATATTTACAGTATATGGTTGTTTTGTGTTTACTACTTGTGGGAGTATCAGAGAGGATACAGATATCTATATATCATTTTTTTTTTTTTTGATAACCGAGGGTATTGGGGCCCCACCCCCACTAATCCCACGAGGCCCTAGCGCTTCGATAGAGAGACGCCCGAGTGGTCCCAAGAAGGACATGGAAATGAGCTTGATGCCGATATCTACATATCATATTCACAAACATTTATAGTATTTCCTTTCCTAAGACAGTAATCTACAAAGTATCCACAATGGTCTAAGAATAAGAATTGCTCAATCTGAAATTTCGAGCTCTGAAGAAGCTCCCCAAAAGGTAGCTGAATGTATTCTCCTTCTCTGGCTTTGCTGAAGAAGTTGAGTTCCACTTGACATGCAACATACCTTGTCCAACCTGTCTGCGAATTGAGTCGACTATCTTGGGATCAACTGGATCACCTGTAACATCAGTGACGTAGAAAGTGTCTCTGGCTTTGCCATACTTTGTTGATATTGCTGCTCGTCTAATACACAGACTGTTTTCCCTGAATATCCTAGTAATATCTGATAGAAGTCCAGGTCTATCGTCTGCACATAATTCTAATTCCAGTCCCTGAATAACCGAACACGTATTTAGACCTTAATCAACAGTCAACACTATACAATATGGTTTACACCCTGGTCCTTAGTTTCAAAAGCAATTGTGACACCAAGGCTTGTTTCGTACAATTCTAGACAAAAATTCATGTCTCTCCCATCATTTTCTGTTGCATTGATTTGACAATTTTTTTTCTATTTTTCAATGCATTTTCTTTCCTTATCAACAACACATCGGGGAAGTCTTTTTTTTTTTTTTTCCCAATAATCTCAGTCAAACATACCCTAATAAAGAGAAATTAGAACCAAAGGTTGTACTAATAAAGACAGATTAAAATGAGCCACGCACACAGTTCGCCCACCACAACAGGACTACATTTATTTTCTACTCCAAATTTTCAAAATAATGAAAAAGAATACAAGTTCAATTTCACATCTCTATAGCACTAAATCCAATTTTTCCTTACTAAATCCTCTACACTACCAACCTGCCTAGGCTCCACTAATAACATAAACATAGACTACAAAATTGATGCCAATAAGCATACCTTATAGGCTCGCCTTTCAATGGCTGCTTCTAGACATTGCATAACACGTACCCTCTCAGCTTCTGAGCTTATAGGAACTCCATCAACATGTCGAATATAGTATTCCTACATATTTATAGAGCAGCATATAGTTTAGACGGTGAGCCAAGTTTACATCATAAAAGCATGTGTAAATCGATATGCTACTTCACTTGACTTCAACTTGCAGATATGTATTTTCTGACAAGAAATTGCACCTGATAGGCTTCAGTTCTTCCTGTGTATACCACCCCATGAAAAATGACATACTGCATGTCAGTTAGAGTGCAGACAATATCAAACAACAGCTTTGGCCGGTCTTTTGACTTCATAGTAATGACCGTGTAATCTCTTTCAGCACAATCGGACACAATCACATGAGGTCTGGAATTTCTGTCATCACCTGTCGTCCCTTTGTGTCTTTCCACTTTGTCATAGTCCCGATCAGCAAACATAATCTGGTGTAATCTTCTTTCTCGGTGGGTTTTCCCGGGAGAAGAAAGTGTCGTTTTTGCTGCTTTATGATCATTATTTCCTTTGAGCACATTGCAAAGCATCTCCTTTATTATCGCAAGTCGGTTTCGGTCTTCAATTGCACAACCTGTGGTGTCATCAGTCACGTGAACCACTGCTGCAGCTCTATCATTATGTGTCCATATCTCAGCATTCACCACACTACATTGAAGATCAGTGAGAACAGCACACACTTCGGACAATAATCCTGGCCGATCTGTTCCTGTCAGTTCAATGCAAGTACTCTCTTCAGAAGGCATCAGACCAACGGATCCTCTCAGAGAAGGTACAGAGCCATCATCATTCTCAAGTCTCTGAATGGGGGGAAAAAGGAAAAAAAAAACACCAAATACGACAAAATTAAACAAGACAAATATATACAGAACCTGCCACAAAAGAACCCAGAAAGTCATGTATAGGGAAAAAGGAAAGGAAAAGTCTCTGCAAAAGAATTTCTCAATTTCCTTTTCTCCTCGGCTTTAAAGGCATCAATCTAAAAATTCAAGCACTGCCATAATCATTTTTCTGCATTCTCTATTTTAGAAACAAAGATATTGCATTTACAATTGATCATGGCAATAAGGAAAAAGTATGCAGGGGAACTATACCTTCTGGATATAGTTGATAACTTTTCCATCTCTTATTTTCTTCCCTTCGTGATCAATCACATTGAACACTGTTGAAATTAAAAGAATTTATTTAAGAAACAGAGATAAGGAATCCACAAACAATGTCTAACAAACTCCAACCCTCTCCACCCCCACACACATATCCGCTTTCAAACTACTGCCACACGTACAATTAGAAAGCAAGAAAGATTCATACCATCCATAAACCAGCCCCCATCAGATGAGATGTATGCTTTAGTAATAACAAGGTTCAGATCTGTTAGCACTTGAATGACATCAAGGAGGATGCCATGCTTATTGACACAATCAACCTAGAAAAAAGGAAAAACATATAACAGTAGAACACAGAGATAATTGTCCTAGAAGGATTCTTCACGCTAATTAGCAGGGCAGTCACTAAAAAGGGAAAAAGACAAAGGAATTATTTGAAATCAGGCAGAGAGTCCAAGGTTATATACCTGGATTACGGTTGCATCCTCACATGAATCATTGTCAATTACAACCCTGAGATAGAACAGATAGCACATAAACTCGAGAGGAAAATCAAATTACAGTTATATTAATCAATTTCTACTGACTTCAAATAGGCTAAAAAATTACGTCGACCACATTAGCAAAATCAATGAGTAATATTCTCCTATTCAAAAACTCACTTCTACCTAGTCTAAATGCTTAAACTCGAAGCTTGTCTTTGCACCTTTATGCTTTAATTTTGCACAGCATACAGCCATACACTTACACTCACTTAAAACTTTGTCATTTAAAACACAGATAATATTCCATAAATGGCAAGAAAAATCATGCAAACCACAATAAACAACGACCAAAGAGGCACTTCGGTTTTCTCGTTTTCAAACAGTAAGGGAAGAATCAGATCTTAGAAGACTCCTTGATCTCTGTATCACGGCCTCAATTAGGATTTAAGTGAAAATTCGAAAACATCAATGCCAAAATAATTTTCTCTATGTAGAGCTCGAATCGTCCAGAATAACAATAATAATAAATAAATAAATAAATAAATAAATTGATAAAATTATAATTACCTATGAATTCAAAACTAAAAGTATTTCCAGTAATATGTTCACAGGGAACAGACAATAAATTATAAAAGTGCCTATGCTTAGATTAAAAATTAAAAAAAAAAAAATCAGCAAACTGAATGATATAAATAGATCAACAAAGGAATTACGAGAAAAATACCTGGGAGAATTCACCCTCCTGATAAGCTTCGCGAATTCATCATCCATTTCTTCATTTATGCCAAACATTTGGCAGTAAACAAAAGTAAATTACAGACAAGTGCTTAATTTACAAAAGAAGTAGATTACTAAGAAGATCTCGCCAAAAATAAAATAAAATAAAATTATTCATGCCCTAGCAACAGTCTCCAATATCTGAGGAAGGAAGAATAAATTACCAACAGATTGCATCGTATGATATTTTTGAGAGAGAGAGAGAGAGGGGAGAGAACCCCGGGGGGGGGGGGGGGGGGAGGGGAGGATACAGAAAAGTGTTGGCCGGAGAGCGACACTAGCGAGGGCGGGTGAGTAATTGTATGATACGGTTATACACACGTGCGTTGAATATTCTTGTAAAATGATTGGAGTATTATAAATTTGTACACGTTTTCAATTATTAATTAATGTTTGATTAATTAATTAAGTTAATAAAAGCTAGGTAGCAGCGCTCTGATCTGAGGACACAGACTCCCACCAAAACTAATCATATATCAAAATGAATATCTAATGTAAATATCTTTTTCTAGAAAAATCTTGAGTGTATCAGCTTTAGAGTATTTATTATTTAATCAATATAAATTCCCATCCGTTTATTTATTTTTAATCTTTTTTTAATTAATATAAATTCTCATCTGAATTCGAACATGATTAGACTACATGAGTCTTGGCCCATTTATTTATTTATATATGTATATTTATGTATACACGTGCTAGTATACCGCTGTTTCTCTCGGAGGTGTCCGAACGGAGTTCGATAGAGGAGGTGACGGTTTGGAGAAGGTTGAAGAGTGAGAGGAAGTGGTTGGATTTGTAGAGAAAGAAGTGGAAGAAGGAAGAAGAGACCGAGTGAAGGTGAAGACGGAACATGAATAAGTGCTTGTTTTGGTCCTTAAGTAGCGGAGAAAACTTCACTTCGTTCGATGATAAAGTAAAGCTAGATAGCAAAGCCGGTCCTTATGTAGAGGCCATTGAGGCCTTCGCCTCAGGCGCCACGGGCGCAATCTGGGTTGGCCCATTGAGCCATCAGCTGTCCAATAAAAAAATTAGAAACCCACACCAACCGGCAATAGAGATATTTTTTCTCCCGCATGTAATGTCTAAGCTTGAGATTGTTGCGGTGTTGCCACCATCGCTCGGAGTAGTTTGTCGACCAACCGCCGCTGACCAAACATCAACCAATTCAGCCCGATTTTAAGCCGCAAATTGCAAGAGGCAGATTTTTAATTTTGAATTTTCAGATTTCCCCTCTGGCCTTTGGTATCAGTATGTTGCAATTGCAAATGGCAATCTCAATTCCTTTAAATCTTAATCTTAATCTTGTGACTTGTT
Source organism: Jasminum sambac (assembly GCA_018223645.1). Classification (NCBI taxonomy): domain Eukaryota; kingdom Viridiplantae; phylum Streptophyta; class Magnoliopsida; order Lamiales; family Oleaceae; genus Jasminum; species Jasminum sambac. The sequence goes on from CP073643.1 coordinate 19,039,677, forward strand.
GTTCTTGTTCTTATTTTAAATTGTAATCTTAATTTTGTTCTTGTAATCTTATTGTAATTTTAATTCATATGATGATAATTGATATCCTTTCTTGCTGAGCAACGGAAATTAGGATTTCGGAATAGCCACCGAATAGATGATTTAATATTTTGTATCATTGTATGATGTGATTAGATTTACCCACAGTAATCATAAATTCATAATTCTATATGTAATTTAAATTTCATAGTGTTCTTAAATTTATCCATATTCATAGGAAAATATATGTATATTTATACGTATATGACTATATGTATATGTATAATGCTAATCTATTGATTATTG